>CAMPDV010000086.1:600000-917015 GCA_946699065.1 Loxodes magnus | reverse complement strand
ATTCGTGTTCTTTTCTTAATTCTATATGATATTCATATCAATTTTACATTACTTACATAAAAAAACTACTTTGCTTAATCTTTTTATGTTTTAAAATGATACTTTATCTTTCTCGACTTTCATCTAACTTTTTTAAGAAAACTAATCCTTCTAACTTTTTTCTTACTAAACTTTTTAAACTCTATTCGTGTTCTTTTCTTAATTCTATATGATATTCATATCAATTTTACATTACTTACATAAAAAAACTACTTTGCTTAATCTTTTTATGTACTTAATCATGTTATTATTTACTTTTTTTATTCAAAAATCTTTCTATTCTTTTATCTACTTACTTTAAGAACCACAATACTTACTTATTTTTTACGAAACTCTTAAAATCTATTCGTCCTACTTTCTTAAAATTAAATTTATCTTACTAATCTTTTTTCCAATTACTTTCATAAAAAAACATTTATTCATTCGAAATTCATTAAACTCTTTGCTTTTTAACTTTTAAAAACTTCTTACTTAAGATCTTTTTTCATCATGCTTTCTTAAGAAAACTATATTTTTTATTTTCTTACGTATCTCTTTTTTCTATACTTTATCTTTCTCGACTTTCATCTAACTTTTTTAAGAAAACTAATCCTTCTAACTTTTTTCTTACTAAACTTTTTAAACTCTATTCGTGTTCTTTTCTTAATTCTATATGATATTCATATCAATTTTACATTACTTACATAAAAAAACTACTTTGCTTAATCTTTTTATGTACTTAATCATGTTATTATTTACTTTTTTTATTCAAAAATCTTTCTATTCTTTTATCTACTTACTTTAAGAACCACAATACTTACTTATTTTTTACGAAACTCTTAAAATCTATTCGTCCTACTTTCTTAAAATTAAATTTATCTTACTAATCTTTTTTCCAATTACTTTCATAAAAAAACATTTATTCATTCGAAATTCATTAAACTCTTTGCTTTTTAACTTTTAAAAACTTCTTACTTAAGATCTTTTTTCATCATGCTTTCTTAAGAAAACTATATTTTTTATTTTCTTACGTATCTCTTTTTTCTCATATCAATGATATTAATCTTTCTTTTACTTACTAAAAACACAACTCTCTCTTACTCTTTTTTGGCTACTTTTTTAAACTCTGATTTAATTTTTCTTTAAAATGATACTTTATCTTTCTCGACTTTCATCTAACTTTTTTAAGAAAACTAATCCTTCTAACTTTTTTCTTACTAAACTTTTTAAACTCTATTCGTGTTCTTTTCTTAATTCTATATGATATTCATATCAATTTTACATTACTTACATAAAAAAACTACTTTGCTTAATCTTTTTATGTACTTAATCATGTTATTATTTACTTTTTTTATTCAAAAATCTTTCTATTCTTTTATCTACTTACTTTAAGAACCACAATACTTACTTATTTAAAATGATACTTTATCTTTCTCGACTTTCATCTAACTTTTTTAAGAAAACTAATCCTTCTAACTTTTTTCTTACTAAACTTTTTAAACTCTATTCGTGTTCTTTTCTTAATTCTATATGATATTCATATCAATTTTACATTACTTACATAAAAAAACTACTTTGCTTAATCTTTTTATGTACTTAATCATGTTATTATTTACTTTTTTTATTCAAAAATCTTTCTATTCTTTTATCTACTTACTTTAAGAACCACAATACTTACTTATAACTCCTGAAATACTTTTTCAATTGCAAGTCCCAACGCTTTTTATTATTAATATTGTAGATTTTTTTTTATTTTTAGGCACAGCTTCATGGGAGCTCCATCTCTTTGTTCACTCAGGCTTCAAGAACTACCAAGTTTTTTTTCTCTCTAAGACGTATTTCTCTTCATAAAAGGTCTATTACCATGGACTTACTAAGCGACAGGAATTGAACTTATTTTTATCCACTAAACTAGAAAATTGATCACAAATTTCATTCTCATCTACTATTTTTTTTCAATTTTTATTCACCTAGTTTCTTAAAAGGAAGTTTTCCTTACTATTCATTTGCTACTTACGTTCTAAAGAAATCTAAATTTTTAATTTTTTTAAGAAATTCTTTAATATCTATTTTTTTTATTAAATATTTTTTTTTTGATATTTCTTCTGACTAGCTTTAAAAAACGTATTTTCTTTTTTTTATTTCGTAACTCTTTTAACTCTTCTCGCATTTCAATGATATTAATCTTTTTTTACTTACTTTAAACACAACTATTTCTTACTTTTTTTCAATATCTCTTTTCAATTTTCTTTTTATTTATAAAATTCATAGAAACTTTTCACATTTTTTTTTTTTTAATAAAATAAATTTTTTTTTAAATTTCTTACGATTATTATTAGAGTCAGATTGTTCTTCTTTTTAAAAAGATTATATATCTTTATTATTTTACTTCATCTTTTTGCTTTAGAAAGATAATCTTTCTTAATTTTTTTGTATCTCTAAAAACTCTATTCATTTTAGATTTAAAAAATTAAAAAATTTTTTTTACATCATTATATTTTTTAATTTCTTATGAGATACTCTTTCTTGTTTTTTGTATTTAAATTTTTTAAATCTATAAGCATTAATTTTAAAATTTTATTAGATATTTTATCTATCTACTACTTACTTGGGTAAAAGAATTTTATTTATCTATTTTTTTACTTATTGCTTTAAACAATTTTTGAATTACTTTCTAAAAATTTCCTATTATCTTTTTTTAATTTTTTTTACTACTATTTCCTAAAGAAAACTTTCTTTTTAGTTTTTAGTTACGAAGGCCTATAAACTCTAAGCGTATTACTTTCTTAAAATGATATTTTATCCTTTCTCGACTTTTTTCTACTTACTTACAACAGAAAACTAATCTTTCTATCTTTTTTATGTATCTCTAAAATCTCTATTCACGTTTATTTCTAAATTAAATTGACTTTCATTTCTTAGAATTACTTATTTGCTTTTTAATACCTATTTTCTTGATTTTACATATGTAATGTTTAGAGTCTAGTCACAATTCTGTCTTTAAAAGATTTATTAATCTTTCTAATCTCTCTACTACTTACTTGATTAAAAATATCTGTTTCCTTTTTTTATTAAGTAAATTTTTAAACTCTATTATTTTAGACTCTGAAGATGATTATTTTGTAATATGCAAACTAAGAAAGTTTAATTTTTAGTCTAATATGCTTTTAATAATTTTCTCTCTATTAATAAAACAGTATTTTGCTACTTTATTCTAGTTCGCAATGATGAGTGTAAGAAATTACAAAATCAACGTGATATTACTTTAACACTAGATACTTTTGTATTCTATGTTTATATCATCTATAAAATTTATTACCAAATATAAAATAGTCTAGACACTCAACAAGTAAATCTAATTCTTAGTTGATAGATGGATAGAGACAAACTACATAATAGTTAATTATAAAACTAAAAATCTATACTTTCTATGTTTATAACCAGTTAGCTGAAGATAGATTAATCATTATTAAATGAGGAATAGTAATACAATCATTTGCTTTAATCTAAAATAAAGAACTTTCTTTAAGTAAAAGAAGAGCTTTTCAATTAATATTAAGGGAATTAAATTAAGAAGCAGATTAAATAAATATAAATACCTAGATATAAAATATGTTTTCGGTAGTTATTAGATAAATATGGATTATTATTGAGTATTCTTATGTAAGAGAATCTCTATTTTCATTAAATGAGATAATGTAGGGTATTTTTAAATTAACTATATAACTATAATAGAACAAAATTATGAGCTTTTAATACATATAATAATAAAATTCAAATAAGAAAACTATAGAGTATTTTTCAATTAAAATAGATATATTTAAAAGAATTAGATGTATTATTAATAGAAATGAGACAATAAAAAAATAAAGATTAAAAAAGAAAATTGTAATCAAATTTTTAATTGAAAGAGATTAAGCAAAAAGTATCTTTCCTCTTTATGTAATTAAATCTTATTAATATTTTCTATTATTTTTTATTTTTGTTTAATCAAAAAATAAAAGAGAAAGTGAAAAGATAATACGATAATAAAATTTTCAATCTCCTCAACTATAAAACTTTATCAGACAAGGTTCGTGAAGGAGGAACTAATATTAAATAAACAATGCTCAAGGAAGGCATATAATTAATAAAGAATTAACTCAAGGCACTTTAAATAATACCTAAAATGCTATTAAAATAGACAATAACTACTAGAATCTTTTTCGATTTAAGTAATTTGCATTTATATAATATTTTCACCAGCACCTTGAGTATAAAAAAGAACTGGTGCATATTTAAAGAGATTCATAAGGGACTAAATATATTTGCATAAATTAGGTAGGATTTCTTGGTGGAGCACAAAAATCTAAGAAAATAAAAATAGGACATGTAAATATAAGCTCAATAGCTAGTAAACAGGTGGCGTTATAATAGTTCATTCTTGATAATGAATTTGACATTTTTCAATAAACGAAACATGAACGTAATAAACATATTGTCCAATTGTTATAGAACAATATCGTACCTTTTACTAAAACGCAAATAAACGTGCAGGTGGAGTATGTCTATTAGTAAAAAAATTGGCTTGGTTCTTGTTAAAGTGAATTAGATTTTTCAAATCTTACTGAATATTTTATAAGCGTGAGAGTTGGAAACTTAGTAATTGCATCATGTTATTTGCCTATAAATGAAAAGTCAAATATTTATAAGGACATTGCATACTAATACCTTAATAATATCATAAACAATAGTGACCAGAATCCTACTATCCTTTTGGCGACTTTAATGCCTTACTTGCTAACTATGGTAATAATTCATCAAAAATCAATACTAATACTTAAAGATTGCTAGACTTTATAGAAGCAAATGAAATAATAATTTTAAATGATTAAGAGTAAAACACATTTATTCATAGAGTGATTAATTAATGCTATTGTAATTACTAATTATTGGCAATTTAACATTTAAATTCTGATTATTTCGTTTACTATAAAGTTATACAAAATTCGGCTTGCTTACTGATCATTTTCCACTAAGTATTGCATTAGATTATAATTTAAATAGAAGTGAATAAGATTAGCAATAACGATTACTCTTTAGAATTTCTAAACTATAGGATTTGGAAACGAGAAACTATTATTAAAATCTATTTTTGGATAATTTTACCAATTCTAACAACTTATTAAAACGATGTTGAAAATTAGTATCAATTCATCTGCGATCTTACTAGTTATAATGCTGATATTGCGCTTGGATCTTAAAATCAAAGGAAAAACTATTATCAATTGCCAAGTTACTTAGCTACGTTATTTGTTCAAGCAAAAAAGGATAATATTGCATATTAGAACGCATTAACTTTGTATGGACGTTATAATTAAGAAGTTACCAAACTTTACTAGCTTAAAATTTAATCTTATAAGAGTTATCTTCACAAATTTTGGAAATTAAAAAAATAAAAAGCTAATGAAAAGCATAAAGATTTTAACAAATTCCTAAATAATATTTAAGCAAGCTAAAAACATAATAAATCCAAAAATTCGTAATTAGATGAATTTTAATTTTAGCTAACAACAGCAATTTGTTGAAAATTGGGAAATTAACGTTTTGAAAAACTTTCAAAACTAAGTAGGATAGATTTTGACTTCTCAAAAGAAAAATAGATGGAATATAGAAATAAACTTTTTATCTTGAGTTAAGAATTAAGTCATTTATATGCATCTTTTTGCGTGATTTTAAATTAAAAGATTATATCTAAACTTGCAAATTATAAAGCCACAGATAATGATGGTCTAAAAGCTGAGCTTATTAAATATGGAGGTTAAGAATTGGATCAAATTATTACAAGTTTCATTAATAACGCGCTTAGAACATTTAAAGTACCTAATTCAATTAAAAAAACAAGCATTCTTCCGATTTTCAAAAAGGGAAAAAAAGTAATTGATGCAATTGACGACCTTTCTCTTTATTGAACTTTCTACTTAAAATTTATGAATAAGCACTAACATAATGGCTTTATAATTATATTTATGAACGAAACATTTTACATCCAGCCTAATTTGGATTTATTCGTAAACACTTCACTACTTTGCAAGTTTAGTAAATTATAGACTTGCATTGTAGATGATCTCATAAAAAGTTCTTAATTGCTACTTTAATAGATGTAGAAAAAATGTTTGATAGCATATCTAGGAAATTACTTTTTAATAATCTTAGAAGACTTAGGTCACCTTTGGACTTAATATTGACCCTAGAATCTTTTTATGATAATGTTGATGCTAAGTTTACAATTGATGGATATCTTACTAGAACAATTAAATATATCAATGGATATTATAATGAAGTAGCCATGCACCTGTACTTGCAATTTTATACTATGATATTGCTATAAGATATTTAGAAGATAATCAGAAGAAATTAGAATTCCAAATATTATCTAAAACTTTTGTAGTGCGAGCCTTTGCTGACGACTTAACTCAATTATCCTCTTCATAGAAAGGTGCCTAAAAATTATTACAAGCTACATAAACAGTTTTTGATTGAGTAAAACTTACAATTAGCGTAGCCAAATATGAAGTAATAGAATTCTTTAAAAAATCAATGAAAAGAAGGCTAACCTTCATTTACTCTAAAGCTTAATGGGATACCAATATCTTAAAAAGGTGAAGTTACCTATTTGGGATATTAGTTAGGAATAAAATAAAATTACAAATTACATTGTACACAAGTAGCTACCAAATACAGAATAGCTATTTAAAGAGCTACTGCAATACTTTCTAAGTATGGATTAGTATCATCTCTCAGCTTCAAAACTCTTTGTCGAACTTTTATTTTGCCTAAAGTTGGATATGGAAGTGATATTACTCCGTGAGCTACTGTTTTCTGGAAATAAAGGAATAAAAAACAAGATAGCAAAATCACAAAAACTTATTTCAAAATAGGTGTTTAGATCTTAAGAATCCACATTCAATGAGTCATGTTTTTTGACTTAAACTGGTTTCCTTTTACATATAGCAACTCAAAAGTTAAGGCACTTTTTCTAAAAATTAATATTATACAGCTGAGAAAATCCTAACTCAGATATTGCTTTTTTATTAGAAAAAGGCACTAAATTCAATTTACCATACTAGAAACATATAAATAACGTATCGATTTGCATAATTCTGACATGTCACATGTTTAGAATAATATAGATTTTTACAAACTCATGGAATAAAAAATAAAACATAAATTCTTAATGGAATGTCTCTCTAGGAATACACTTATGCCTACAGCAAAAAGAATTGTAGACTAAATAGAAAATAATTAAAGTGTATTTCCTGAAATTACTTAGACCAAATATAATAAGCGCTATATTAGAAAGACTATTTCCTCTTACAAACTAAGAAATTTTTCTTATAATTTTCAATAAAAACTCAGTAATCGCCACATTAACGTTAGATATAGCATTATTTACTCATGTGGGTAAGACTTTGATGAAACTGATTAAATTTAAGATTGATAATACTATGCAGATATTATTGAGGAATTTGAAAGTCATAAAGTTTTTAAAGATAAAGACAAGAAAATTCTTTATGACTAAAACTATATAAACAAACATTTTTCAAAGAATCAAATTCCTAAAATAACAAATTAATCAAAAATTTGCATTCCAAATCACTGTCTTGAAATGTTTAAGCTACAAGATGAGCTTTTAGAAGAGTTTCTAGAAGAAAAAAAGAAAAATTTCACCAAGAAAGTAAATAAAAATATATGATTGAGAAAGAACAAGAAGAGGCTTGATTGAAACTTACAAAATTTTATTTTTCCCCAAATTTATAATATTTATAGTCTAAGCTATATCTATTGAAACTATGTCTTAATATTCTTAAATATTGGAACTATTATATTTTAATCAATTAATTATTTTTTATTTCTTCGAAAGTTCAAAACAAACAAAGAAGAAACTAATTTTAAGTTCATTAAAAGCAAAATCACTTTTATCTCTAATTTATTTTACTTTAATTTAGTAATAAAATTAGAATTATGTCTAAACTACACTTTCATTATGGCTTAGTTGTAAATATTAAAGAGTAGAGTTTATTTAAATAATGCATGATCTTAGTTATTTCATAATTTATACCAATTGTTAATTTATTAGTTAATAAAAACACTTAACATGTAAGGAATTTTTAATTAGGATTTAATTTCCTTTAATAGATTTTAAATTTTATCTCAGTTAGAATTTTAATTTATCATGTCTATTATTCTGTTCTGAAGTTAGATATTCTTTACTTAATCTTTCATAGATGTGATTATGAATAAAATTACAAAGAATAATAGAAAAGTATTAGTATAGGATAAAGTGACTAAGGATTTTTGATATGCTGATATAAATAAAAAGTTAATCTTTAGAGTCCTTAATTTCTTAAGATGCTTAGAACACATAAAGTATAAATCAAATCATAGAAGTAATAATAAATTAGATATTATTTATATTTTCAAGAATCTCTTCTTATGTTCTTATATCTTATATTGCTCTTGCTTAATTTAAATATAAAGTTGACTTGCATTCTAATGGTATCTAATTACAATCATTTATATTTTTTTAAATCTTGCTAGAGTATCTTCGAATGTTGCAAAATAAAGAAGGATTATGCTTACTACTATGATAAACTTATTGACTTAAATTGTATTATGTTTAAAATAAATGTTAAAACTAGCAACAAGCCTTAGAAACTAAACTTAAAATGGTATAATAGAAAGATTTTATATATGTTTAAATCATTTTTTAAGAACATATTCCTCAAATATTTGCTAATTCTTCTATTTGTATATAATCTATTATTCTTTATAAAGGTTTTTAACTATTTCTAAGTTAGTAAGAGGAAAGCTAGCTTTATTTTCTTAAGTTTGCTTATGTATTTATTTTTAATAGAATATCTTTTCTATTTTGCTTTTATTGTTTTTTCAATTATACGAGTATTTACCATCGATAGACTTTATCAATTTTAATTTTTTGCATGCTTAGCACTTATTATTTCTTCTTCTAATACTGTAGCTTAGAACACTTTTTATATCTATGTTCTTGATGCAATAATTATGAATAAACATAATTTATAAAAACTTCATACAATCATTTAAAACCAAAAGTTAGAAAACAGATATAAATTAGCTGGTCTACTAAAAAGAGATTTAGTATCTATAATTATTTATCCTTATTTACTCATGAAAAGAACTTGAAAGCTATGAAGTAGAAATCAAGATTTTATGGTTTATTAGTTTATTTTATTTCTATATACATAAATGATAAAATAACAATAGAGCATGCTAAAGATAAATGTGAAATAGTTAAAAATAATTTATTTTAAATAAAAGTCCAATATCGTTTGGTTATTTTAAGAAAGCATCCTGCTTAATCTATATAGCTAAATTAAAGATTCTATTTCAATAGAAATAGACATATATATAACTCTTAGAGTTATCTTTGGTATAAATCATAAATTACATAAAACTAAACCAGACTTCTTTCAAAACTAAACTAGTCCTGAATCAAAATTATAAAAGAGAAAATCATTATAAAATTTCATAAACCAAGATAAGATATTACTCTCTGCTTCTCAACTGAATCTAAATTAATCATATACTTTAAAAATAAAATACTTATAGCCCTTTATTTTATAATTAAAGTATTATCTCAAATTAATAATTAAAGGCTTCCTTTGCAAAGCATCATAATTAAGATATAATATTTTTTATTGTTATAAGATGCGAAGTATAAGCAAAGTCAAGCTTCATGGGTAAAAATAATCAAATTATTTATCCCTAAAGATTCTAATTGCTTTATTTTCTAGCTTGACTATAAACTTAGACATAAAAGTGACTTTAGCCTAATAAATTAAAATATCCATTCAAATGCTTAGAAAATAACTAGAGACTTTATGAATAAATAAGTCATAATTCAATTATTGATTGTAATGGGCTATTTATAAGTAATTCAACCTAAATATACAGTAGTGATTTTAATTTATTTCTTTATAAATGTTTAGGTAAAGCATTATTATCTAAACTTTCCTCACTGCCATTGGCTAATTCTTGACTCAGCTACCTCGCTTGAAACTTGTTCACTTTCTTCTGCTATCAATCTATCTGCAATCTCATTAAGCTCTGGCTTTAAGTGATTGCTTGCAACATCAATTTTAGTTCTCTTATAATAGCTCCGTATGCTTATCTACATGTCCTGAAGAGAAAGGCTGAGAAATTTATTTAGATGAAAACTTAGATAAGCATTGCAGATGCAAGGAAGGCTTCTTCTGGAAAAGCATCTGTTAGACCTGCGAGAAATGTACAATTCCGAACTGCTAAGAGTGCTATGAAGTGCTCAATGAAAGCTCATACAACATTAAATGTTCTCGATGCAAAAACTCCTTTTATCTGTTCGAAGCTTCGAAAGAAGAATGCTTAAGTTAATGTGGTTTCAATTTAAAAATAGAGGAAAGTAAATAAGGATGTATATGTGAATAAGGTATGATTTTTAACAGAATCAGTCAGAAATGTGAATAATGTTAAACACTTATTTAAAACTGTCAAAAATGTTCATATGATATATATAAAGGTATTATATGTGATATATGTGTTTAACCCTTTTATTAATGAAATTAAAAATGTGTATAGGTATGTCCTATTAATTATATTCCAGCAAATGGTTACTGCTTATTTTGTGGATTCGAATGTGATTAATATCCTGCTTGCAGACTGAATGAAAACTGTTTCTGCTCTAAGCAATTCTTTAATACTTATGAAAACGAAAAGTTAAGCTGCAAAAGTAATTGTGACACTCAAGTAACACGAAACTATGAAGGATACTAATTCTGCTTAGGAGAATCATAATTTTTGGATATATACAGTTCTTAAATAACAACTGACTGTTAAGCTTTAGGACTAAATAATGATACTATCAACTAATGTAAATGTAGTGCTCCTTAGAACATAAAGCTAAATGATACTTGCATTAATAAATGTGCTTCAAATCAATTTTACTTCAGACATTTTTAGGTTTGTCTAAACTGTTCTGATTATATTACTAACTGCAAAGAATGCTAAAACTATAAATATTGTAGCGTCTGTGATTCATCATCTAATACTTAAATTTAGAATGGGAAGTGTGTTTGTCGATAAGGTTATACCTTCAATTCTTAACATTAATGCATTAGTTAGTGTACATCTAATTGCTAATTATGTTAAGGTAACTAATGCTTCATTTGTTCTAGTGGTTATTATTTGAATGCCTAAAACTAATGCCTTTCTTGTAGCTTATCTATTTAAAACTGTGATTTATGTTCTAATGATGGAAGCTAGTGTATTCAATGTAATAAAGGTTTTAAACTAACAAATGGAAATTAATGTTTAGATTAATGCAGTTTAACTGAATAAGACGCCGATAAAGATACTATATGTCAATCATGCTATTTTAAATGGCCAAATTGTGAATAGTGTGATGAAGAGAAATGCTTAAAATGTGAAGAAGATTACTATTTGTATGAAAATAATATGTGCTACAAAGACTGTAGTACATCTTAGGGATTAGTTATAAGTAAAAAGGATAACATAAACTAATGCAAATGCTAAGATTCATATTTTTTCTCAATTCTTACATTTTCCTGTGTGTATTGTAATGTTACAAATTGTAAAACATGCTAAGAATATTTTTATGAAGAGTCAGTAGGTTTTGAGCCTTCACATTAATTTTATCAAGTCAAATGTATTTAGTGCATTGAAAAATATATGTTAGAGGGATTTTAGAAAGTAAAATGCGTATAAAACTGTACTCAACCTCTAATATTTAGGCAAGATCTGTAATATTGCTAATGCCCTGAAGGTTAGTTTTATAACACTGAACTAAATATTTGTATTAATTGTAGTAGTTAACGTAAAAATTGTAATTCTTGTCACATAGAATGAGACAATAAATTTAAATTAAGATGTAAAGAATGTGATTAAGGAGCTTATCTATTAAACAATTAGTATTGCTTTAAAGGAGGTTGTCCTTTAAATTATTATTAAGATGAAGTCAATTAAACATGTAAAGAATGTGGAGTTAGATGTAACTTACATAAAAACTGTATACTTGGTGAAAATTGTTTTTGCTAAGGGAATTAAAAAAACTGATTTGACTGACAGAATAATAAGTGAGAATGTTTAGAAGAATGTCCACTTTTTACTTCTTAAACTAAGTCAAAATATGAAGTTTATATATGTATAAATGAAGGGAAAATCTTTCATGAAGATCTTTTGAAGGAAGATATTTCATGTCCTTAATCATTAGTCTTAAATAAAAATTAATGCAAATGTTGAGATAAAAAATAATATTAAAGTAATAATTCTAATTTGTAATGCTCTTATTGTTAATTAGATTAATAATGATATAAGAAAGGCTGCTCGTTATAAACTATAGAAATATGTGAAATCTAGTATTCATTGAACAAATGCTATTAATGCTAACAATAAGAAATAAACAATAAATGTACATGCTTAGCTAATAGTAATTTTATTTATACTTGAAACACAGAAAATTACTAATGTGTTAGTATTAGATTATGGTAAAATTTAAGAAAACTGTACAATTACGTAAATGTACCAAATTGCATACAATATAATGCCCTTTTAGATAATTGCAATCAATGTGATTAAGGTTTTGCTTTAAAAAATAAAACTTAATGCATAAGTTGCTCCAATATGCTATAAAATTGTTAAAACTGTGATTTCAATGGAAATTTTTGTTTTAAATGTTAGCTTTTTTATAAATTATCAAAAAATAATTTATGTTCATAGGATTGTTAAGATTAAGAATAGGATTTTGATAATGATGGTATTTGCTAACCTTGCTAAATAAAGTGGCCTAAATGTATGAAATGTAATAATTATGCATGTTTAGAGTGCTAATAGCCTTATGAATTAATTAATGGCGAATGTATATAACAATGTACATCCAATTAAATTAGGATGTATAAGGATCTTAGATGTCTTAATTGTAATAGCATATTCAAAAATTGCTTAGTTTGTGATTATTAAAAGTGCATTTAATGTGAGAAAAACTGATATTTGAATGACATAAATGAATGTTAGAGCGGCTGCGTTCAAAATTTGAGTATGGAAATATCAATTTCTCAAAACGTTGCCTATTGTAAATGTATGAAAGGATTCTATTATTCTAAAATAACTTAAACTTGTATTAAATGCTAAATGGAGAACTGTGAAGTTTGTTTCGAGAAAGAGGGAAACAATATATCATATACTTAGTGTTTGAATTGTTCACAAGGTTATATTTAAGGCTATAAAAATAAAAAATGCATTACCAACAATTAGCTCTAAATCATTCCTGAAGATTATAAGTGCTCAGCTTACTAATTTTTCGATGAATGAACATATAAATGTGAGTTATGTCCTAATCATTGCTAAACATGTCATGTAGACATATCTAAGCAAAAGCTAATTTGTGATTACTGTGAGTAAGGATATTACATTTTCAACGGAGAAAATTGTATAAAAAGCGAGGGAAATAGATTAGATTATTATTTACTTCACCAAAATAAGTGAGTACCATGTGGAGAATAATGCAATCTTTATAAGGACTGTGCCCCTACGCAAAACTGTCTTTGCTCAGGATAATACAAAACTTAATGAAATCCATTCACAATGCAGTGGAAATGTGTCGAAACATGTTCACTAGACGAAAATGAAGTAAAAGAATATCGAGGATATACAATCTGTGTTAAAAAAGCGTAGGTTTTAAATATTTACTATCCAATATAGCTGAAATAAAGTTGTAGCACTCCTTTAGTTAATCAATCTTATTAATGTTCTTGCACTAACAAATAATAAATTTTGGATAGTACAAACTGCTAAGATGCTGATAATATTATTAATACAAAATAACTTGATAAATCCTTTTTTTGTCCTGAATAAAAGTTTTCTTGTAAATTTTGTAGTTTTGATTAATAGTGTAAGCTATGCGAATAAAACAGTACTCTTACTGAAAATGAATGCAAATGCAAATAAGGTTTTTTAAAAAACTATTACTAGTAATGTGAAACAAAATAGATTATTAATTGTGCTTTATATTCTAACTCGCAATGCAATTTATGTGAAGTTGGCTACTTCCTTCACAATAAATCTTGTATTTCATGCAATCAAAGTATTTAAAATTGCATAGAATGCTCATAAGATGGATAATAATGTCTTAGATGTGCTAATGAGTTGCTCCTAACTTAAAACAATTGCTTAGAAATAGTTTCAAAATACGAATAATATGATCAAAGTAACATTAGCTAACCATGCTATTTTAGATGGCATCATTGCGAATAATGTAATTAATAACAGTGTTTAGTCTGTTTTGATTACTTTGAATGGGATGAATAGACAAATGAATGCTTAAATACTCTATGTCCTTAAAATTAAATAGATTTAAATTAGACTTAAAAGTGTTTAAATTGTAGTGAAGCTATTAAAAATTGTAATAAATGCAGTTAACTTTAAAATAAATGCATTGAATGCAAATCTGGAGCAGCATGAAACAACAAAACCAAAACTTGCGATTATTAAGGATAAAATTATTAAGAGCCTTAATAAGATAATAATGGAGAAGATGACTCGAATAACTGTAAAAATAAAACTTAGTGTATTGAGTGTGAAGAAGGTAATTACTTAAAGATTTCTAAATGCTCTTTAAACTAATCTGGAGAAGCAGAAATAAATATTTCTTTAAAATGCAAAAAATGTGCATAAGTTGATAAAGAATGCATACTATGTTAAGGATAAGAGTTTGAGTGCAGATAAAATAATGATATATACATCTTTAATAATGAAAGATGCACCTTACCTATTGAAAAAACGGAAAATAAAGGAATAGCGGATCAACTTGATCTAAGTAATGATGAGAAAGATTTTATAGAGATTTAGTAGCTAACGTTTGATACTTTAGTTATTACTTCGACTATTGTTTCAGGTTTGTGAGCTTATTTTATAATTTTTGGTTCTAGTAATGCTGCTAATAAGTTATTTTCGATAGTAGTTTCTATTTAAATGATAAGAATATGTGGACTCGTGAATGTTAAGCGGCCAGATATTTTGAATTATTACTATTACAAGCTTAGCAGAAGTGCAGCTCCTTTCATATCAAGTGACAGTAATAAAATACCATTTGATATAAAGCCAGATGATTAGGATGTAGATTTATTCTCTTTTCTAATTTAAGGTTATAAAAGCTATTCGTTTTTATACAATTCATTTGCAAATTTACTCTTAATCGTTTTAGTGTATTCCATCATTCCTATTTTACATTTACTTACGATGACCTTTAGTTAGTGACGTGACAAAATAAAATCATTCATGGACTCATAAGTGAAATATAAACTAGTTTTATCCTTTTTATTAGCAAAAAATTTAGACCTGTGTGAAGCTGCTTGGCTTTAGATAAGTTAGTCTTCTAATTCTACAGGATATAATACTTTCAATGTCGTTTTAGCTTATAGCATGATAGTAAGTTTCCTATTTAGATTGCTTAGATTGGTTTCATGATAATTATATTCTTGGACGTTAATACCTTTTGAAAGTTCTAAAATTAAGGAATGAATCATCTAGATGAAGAAACCAAACTTGGAAAATTCTTCTTAGTTCATCGACCTTTATTTGATGAGTTGGACAATACAAAGAAAGATTGTCTCTATTTTTACTTGCAATTCGTACTAAGAAGGTTTTTTATTACCTGTGTAATTAGCATCTTCAAAGATATAGCTATATTCTAGATTGCTCTAACTCTCATCGTTAATTCCTCCTGGTTAGTTCACTTGATATCATCAAAGCATTTCTAAAGACTAACTACCTATGCGAGCTAAATTATTATAGAAATCTGGATCTTCCTTTTATTTCTCTTCAACTTAGTATTTTACATATGAGATCATGAGGAAGACACAAAAACTAGAATCTTAAAAGAAAATTTCAATAAGTTTGGGTATTTTATAGTTATAATAACAATCCTCTTAATATTTATAGGTTTGGCATTATTCTTATACGCTATGATAATGGATATCAACCAAGAATGTAAGAAAAGAAAAGAGATTAAAGGCAAAAAAGAGATCTCGTAAAAAGCGAATGTGTAAGTCGAGAGTGAAATATCTATTATTTACTAAAATTTGAGTTCACAAAGAGAGAACAACCAATCTTAACTACATCCTGAGACAAATATGAAGATAGACTAGATTTAAGATTAGTAATAAAACATATCTGGTCTTAAGTTTATTGATACTACCTAAACTAAATTTTCTAAAAATTCTAAGTCTAACTTAAGTTAAGAAAAATTAAAGTAGATTGAAAAAGAAATAAAGATTAGCTAAATCTCAAAACATGATTTTTAGTTTGTAGAGGAGAAAAATATTAAGAAGATCTTATAAAAACTAAAAAGAAAAGCAAGAAAAATGAATGTTTCTTTGAAAGGACTCATTACTTCTCTTTAAAATAATGAAATTTTAAACTCTTAAACATAAAACTTAATTACGAAGAAAAGAAAGATGAAAGAGATATTTTTAGAGTTTCTTAGTGACTTAGAGAAAAAGTAGAAAGCTTCATAGCAAGATATTTAGGAATTAAGAGATCTTTTCATTAGTAAGCTTCAAAAGATGAGCTGAAGAGAAATTTTTAACTTTTCTTAAATCTATTTGATATTAATACCTATTTATATAAATGATATATAAAAAAGTGATATATAGCATACTTCAATCAGGTATTTTTATTTGAATACTATTAATACCATTTTAAAAAAGTGGTAAGTGCTATTTAAATGTTTAAGGAATGCAATAAATCCTTTTCAGCCTAAAATTTAGTTTAATAATCTATAGCAAATTCTCTAGATTAAGGCCAAAAGAGGCCTAATTAAGGATTTATCTCATTACTTATACTTTTATATCCTGAAGCATATTAAAAATATTTTTATTTGATGAAATTTGACTATTATAGAGTTATATTATCAGCCCTCAATAAACTAAATAACTAATTTAATTTTTGACTGCTAAGTGCTTTCTAGCAAACTACTGTTTATTGCAAGGACGAAATAAAATAGATTGTATAATTATACTTAGGCTGCTTTTGCTTGTATTTGATAAATAAAAGTAATAATTTTGCTGATACTCTGCTAAACCTTTATAGTTTATTACAAGAATAAAATAAATCTTTAGATGTCTCTTTAAGTAATTTTTTAAAATATAATGTAGCTTTTTAATTTAGACAATTTAACTCGATAAGCAAATGATATTCTTTGGGTAAGTTTTTAATCTAATGTGAAGATTTAACTAAAAATATGAGTTTTTCCTTTTTATTTATTAATCGCATAAAAATATTTAAATAGATAAAAATAAAGTTATAGAATAGTTCTATAGTTAGATTGAATGCTATGTAAGTATATTATAAAAATACCTACTAACTGTAATAATTCATCTAAGATAGTAAAATAAACTAGTTAGGGATTATCTATTTTCTTATTATTTGTCTTTTCTATTAAAGTAGTTATAAGATCTAGTTTTATATCATAATCATTAATTACAATGTTAATTTAATAAATGCACATTTAATATATAATCAGATATATAACAAGAAGGAGTTAGTTTATATCATTTAAATTGAAACTTTCCTAGTAAAATAAGTATTAAAGTAGATAAACCAATTTATATATAAATAGAAAAGAGTATCTACTGCTAAAATTATCGCAAGCTAGTATAAGTATTTGCTTAATAGAGTAATCACAAATACTTTAGTATATTGTAATTTTTAATCTAATAACTATACTTATAGAGGATTATAAGGTAATCTCTCTCAAATATTACAAGAGATAACCTTACTAAGATATTATTATTTCAATCAGTTTTGCTTACGAACTATTGAAACTTACTTGGTGATTATATTTCACTGCGACTGTTAGTTGAGTCTTAGTATAATGATATAAACTAAAATCAGATTTAAAGCTAATTGAGATTTAAACTTTAGTTTAATTATTTTGTTAAAGATATCAAATTATAATAACTATGAAGATAAACAAATGTCTCATAAATGCATAGGCTGTATCAGCTTATAATTATTCTTCTAATTATGAGATAATATATAATAATTCATTTTCATGCTTCTCTAATATCTTTAATTCATTTTTCTAAACTAGACGCCTCAAAGATATAAGAAAAATTAAGATATCTCAAAAAAGAAAGAAACAAAAGCAGCTAGAAAGCAACTTTTATTTTTAATCCTTTTGTCATTTATTAGTGATTTTGCTAAGCAGAAGTAAACAAACAGTAGATATATATAAGAGAAGATGATTTAGTTTGGTTATCTTAATTAGTTTATTTTCTTATAGCTTTAATTTACAATAGAATATATAAAACACTCTAGTTTTTAATCTTAAATTTATAGAACTATCTAGTGTTATACGGAATGAATAAGCTTGCTTTACTTAGTATTTGTAAATTTAATCTATATACATTTTATGATGATATTAAAAGTAAAAGCTGAGAATTTCATTAATATTAAATAGACCTACATTTAAATTTTCTCTTATTACTAGTTTTTAGTAGACTATCAAAAGGTTATTTTATTTAGAATTTAGATTTATTTTCTAAAAATGAAAATTTTCTTTAATCGTATAGCTTCTTAGAAATTAAGTTACTATAACTACAGCATCAAGCAGAAAACTTGCATTAAAAAAGGAGAATTAATAGAGTAATTTCACTTCACTAAATTTTAAAATGAGTAAATAATTTAGATTGCAATAACTAATTATCATAAGCCAATCATATAAAACTGTATCTATCTTCTTATATCAAGGACTTGTAAATGCTTGTAGCTATTTAATGCAAATGTTTCATAATCAGCTATACAATAATATCTATAATACTTCTATTCTGAGACGAGTTCTCAAATTAAAGATAACTTGAGTTAATTAAACTGTAAATTAAAATGCTATAAGCATAATAAATTTTGGTCTTAATCTAATATGCTAAATAAAGTAATATAGTTAGATTTAATTATATAAGTATAATTTCCCTCTTATAATTAATAAATTTCTATTTCCATAAGTTAGTAGAGTAATCAATTTTAAGAGATTATTTAAGCATTTTATCATAATTTTATCTATAGCAACTCACTTCGTTTATAATAGACCATTTAACTTTATACATTCTATACAATAATTTCAACTAAGTTTTATTGAAATTCTCAGAGGAGAAAAAAATTATTCACTCTTTGTTTCAATTTAATTGCATAAACTCTTGACATCTGAAGAGTTAGTCTTAAAAACTAAATTTGTATAATTAAAATAAGAGTAATTTTAGTATGTATAGTAGATATGTTTTACTCTATAATCTATACAAATATAAAGGATCATAAACAAATAAGCCATATGAAATAAAGTAATTCTGCTTTTTCCTTATATAACTATTCAAAATTCGCAGTTTTAACCTTTATCCTTATATACAACTCTCATCCCAACCTTGCTTTAATTTCTTAACCTTTTTATGATTTTCTTATTTCCTCTTTCTTAAAATTATCACTAATTCAAGTAACTTAAAGCATTGAAAGAGAATAACTAGAGCAAATTAAATAAATAGCATTAATAATAGTTTAATTATCTATTAAACTGCTAAAAATCTCTTTAAAAAATACCTTGGATGCTTAATTTAAGTTATAGATGACAAACTTAAATTGAGGAAATTATTTTCAAAGCTTCTCAAATTTCATTATGTACTAATTCATAAAATTGACCTAATGAGTTATAAAAGAGACTATTATTCAGTATATAATACATCAATTAATAACTTGATTAAGAACATAAATTACATTTCTCCACTTTTAACAATAAAATATTTCAGTTAAGCTAATAAGCATTTTATTTAAATAGTAAGCATTGAAGGCAGAATTAAATTAAAAGAAAGCAGTTGATTTAAATAATCAAAGCTATATACTTTATCTTAATTAACTGAATATTCTTTTTAAATTATCATAAGAATGGAAAATTAGCATTCACAGATTGGAAATCATCAATTAAATATTAGAAAATCATCTATGCAAACTACAACTATTTTGGATGAATCATAGCTTAATGTTCCTGAGGAAGGAGATACGAAGATTCCTATATTTGTTTAAAATTTCCCTTAGCAGGAAAAAGAAAATTTAAAGAAAGTTAGAAAGAAAATTAAAATTGAATATGATGAATAGAGTTAAAATTCTAGCTCTAAGTAGAAGGATTTTGATTCAAAACTTTATTTGGAATCTAATGAAAGAAATTAAACATCTGAAGATATCCAGAATATAAGTCAAATAAACCTACTAGAAGGTAAATAAAGCGGTGGCAGCGATGAGAAATCTTTCTTATAGCTTTAATCTTAAAAATTAGGAATATAGCCATTGCTAAGATATATAGTTTACAGTGTCCTTTTCTTGGTTGTAGTAACTGATTAAATATAAATTTAAAATTGCTATGAAACAAATGAGACACTTACTGAATGATTAGACAGATCCTCTTTGCAAAAATATACGGATATTAAAACCCATGATCAATTCCTCTACTGAATCTATCTTAGTATTCAATAATTAGTTTAGCCGGGTGCTCAAATTAGAAAAATGTTTCCTTTAAATGAACAATCAGGCTTCAGAATTCACTTGTTCAACAAAGTAATTTCTAGTGTTAGAGTATCATAGAGAAGAATAAAGCTTGTTGAAAATGATAGTCCAAATTATGTTTAGTTTTATCCTAAAATATGAAGTATTAGTGAGCTAGATGAATATAAATTTGATAAAAAGCATGAATCAACTGAACCATATGGAGGGGCAAATCAGAGCTTATTTCATTATACGTCAGGTGCTCATGGTGGAGGATTTTACATCGATTTTAACTTCTATAATGAAACTATTATTCAAATGTACCAAAAACTTTAAAATTTTCATTTATACAAATGAACTGACATTTAGACAAACCTAGTTGTAATTGACTTTGTTCTATACAATGCAAATTAGCAATTATTTACCTACGTCAAGTTAACATTAAGGATTAAATCAACTGGTATTTATGTACCAAAAAAATAAATAGAAACATTTCCGGTTGAGCTTTATGAATCGGGATCAATTTGGCGACTTGCTATAGAAATATTTTTGATAATCTTAACTGTTTTTTATATTATCCTTGAACTTAATAAAATTAGATAAGATGCCAATGCTCTAATTTTAAAAAATTAATAAAACGAGATTGAAGAAGATGATGGATTATAAGAATAAGAAAATGACAGCAATCTACCTAACAACAAAAAAGAAAATAAGTAAAATATTTCAATGCTAGAGACTAAGAATCTTGATTCACCAGTTGTAAGCAAAAGGGAATAAGCAAAAGACCAAACCATAAATAAAAAAAATAACTAAAATAGTGGAGAGTAAAACTAATTAAAAAAAAAAGGGAGCATAAAAACTAATTTTCTTAAGGATAAATTTAACGTAGCTAAACATACTAAAAAGATTAAAAACTTAAAGTTCTTTTATATAGCTAGCAAAGTTTATTTCATGAATGTATGGAACTGACTCGATTTAACTGCTTTAGTATTTATTCTGGCTACTCTTTGCTTATGGTTCACATATGTCAATGACTCATTTAGAAAATAATTTGTAGAAGAAAATAAATTTTAGCCTGGAAATTCCGAAATAATAGACAAATTTTACGATCTTGCTTTGTTTTGGATTGTTTATAAAAGAATCTAAGCCTTTGCTCTTTTTATTAACACTCTTAGAATTTTCAAGTACTTGAATAAATTCCAAAACGTTTCGCTGTTAAATCGCACTCTAAAAGAGTCTTCTGGATAGATGATATAGTTTTTCATGATTTTCTTTACTCTGCTCCTCGGAATCGTGTTTTCATTCTGAGCAAGGTTTGGGCAATTTATTCAATAATACTCTACGATCTGAAATTCATTCATGAGCAACTTTTTTCAAATAATAGGATTTACAGATGGATTTAAGGAATCCTTGCAAATTGAACCAATTTTAACAATGATCATGTTCATTTTTATCTTACTAGTAATGATTCTGATATTGCAGTCAATAATCACTGTCATTATCAATTAAGCCTATGATATCGAAAAATCAAAAATGGACAAAATTAAAGAACTTGACAATAACAAAGAAAATGAGGTTCATTACTTTATTATCTTTCTCGATGCTTTGCAAGAGATCTGAGTAAAAGTAAAATATACAGCAATCTGCAAAAGAGAAAAGATTAGAATAATACTGAAGAACATTTAAAAAGAATAAAATAATCTAAGGATATAATATGAAGATGAAGGAGATGCAAATTCATCAATACCTTTCAACACTGATTACATAGATATTCTAGAAAATCCTGAAACTCCTGATAGAAATATAATGACTAACGAAGAAATTGATAAATTAAATGAATACAATAAAAAGAAATGTGGAAAGACTTTAGGTTAAACTATCGTTGCTTTGCTGTATTTCATATCGGTAGTATTAGTTTTATATCTTCAGTTAAACATTAAGAACTAATACTAAGTGACTCTCTCATCTCAAACTCCTTTGCTAAATACATATTATAATGACTTAGAAGAAAAACTAAAAGACGTATCAGTTCCAGTTTAATGGTTTGACTGGTTCTCTTATTTCTTAAATAAGCAGTTTATGTTTAAAAATGGCTTATTAAAGTTCAACAAAATTTATTATGTGGTTGGAGAGAACTGAATCAACTCTTCTTCTATTAATTATGGACCTATTAGAATTTCTCTTAGATATAATAATTGAGAATTAAATAACATTAAGGCTTGAAGAAAATACGAACAGAATAGGAGATAAAAGATACAATTCACACCATGAAGCGATGAAATTTCTTCAGAAAACAAAACATCTAAAATAGGAGTTGCAAGCGGATTATAATATAAATACTCAGAAAATGGTGGCTATAAGAACAAAGGAGCCTTTGCATTGAGTATAGATCCAATGAATGAAACAAAATTTTAATAATGAATAGACGATGGAATTATGGGAAATAGATTAAACTCTATTGTGCTTGAATTTGTGACCTATAACTAAGACTTAAATTACTTTTTGTATAACGGACTACTTTTTACAATCACAAGTGCTGGAATGCTTGAACAAAATTAACACATTTTACCTCTAAAAATGTAGTTATATTCAAGTAAAGAAGACTTCATTCGATTGTTTCTTGAAATTATGTACGTCCTTTTCGTTTTTTATTACATTTATAATGCCTTAAGCAGAACGTTTAAGAGATGAAAGCAATATTAAAATTGATATAAGGATGTTATCTATCCCATGCCTAATTTTAAAAAGTGGCTTAGAAGAAGAGTCAAGCCTGAATTTATTAGAAAAATAAAGTTTGTACTGGAGCCTATAACAGTTCTTGATTTATCTTCTGGAATAATATCCATAGTTTGTGCCATTCAATGGATTATTTTTATCAGTTAAGATCGTTCATTTTCAAAGCTTCCAATAAGTGAAAAAGAAATCGAATTTTGAAGTAAAATGGAAAGTCTTGTTATACAATTTAGAGCATATGGAATTACAGCTAGTCTAAATCTAGTTATCCTCTCGGTAAGAGTTTTAGCAAGCTTATCAGCCATAAAGCATGTATAAGTTGTAAACAAAGCTCTTGACTTTTCTAAGAAAGACATACTATATTTTATTTTTATGCTTTTTGTCCTACTTCTTGCTTTCGTACTCTTAGGTCACGTTGCATTTGGAACTCATCATGAGTAATATTAAGACTTTGGGCTATCTTTTATATAAACGTTTTACTCGATAACAGGGGCTTTTGACTGAGATAAGTTGCTTTTTGCCGATCCAATAATTGCTCCCTTATATGGTCTTTTGTTCATGATTCTATTCTTCCTTATGATCATTAACATTTTTATATCAATAGAAAGAAAGGCTTTTCTAAAAGCAAAGGAATAACCAGTCTCTGCTGAGATAGCGAGCATTTGCGAGACCATAAAATATGGAATAGATAAAGTAAAAAAGAAGGCTTAAATCTGAAAAATATTGAAATAGAAGGAAAAGAGGAAATAAGATAACTAGGAAGAAGAATAAGCTATTGAAATAGGCAACGAAGTTAAACTGCTAAACTGGTAATTATGAAAAGTCTTGCATACAATAGACCTAGGAATAATAGATTCTTAAGACTGTAGAAAGTGAACACAGCAAGTATTGGGTCATATTAATATAATAGAATCTTAGAAATACCTTTACAGTTTAAGAGTCTAGGATTTAATAAAAACTAGGAAGAAGTAGTAAATAAGAGGAGAAATAAAAGGGAATCAAGTAATGAATCGATAAGTGAAAGAAACGGAAACAGTGATATATTATTGAAATATTCTATAAGCTTCTAATGTTTACCTATAAAAATAGATCGATGAACTTAGCATAATATAATATGACCAAGAACTAAAAATAAATCAAGTATTTAAGTAATATCAATAAAATTAGGATTAAAATCGTAAATTATGCGAAGAAATAGCAAAAGAGGAAACAATTTCGAAAGCATTAGCCAAGAAAAACAAAGAATTTGCATAGCTATTGAATCTTTATAACTGAACTTTATCATTATCCATAAATTTACAATTAAATTCATACTTTATTTAAATTAAGTTAAAGCTTTTTAACTAGCAAACCTTTTGTTATTAAAATAGAAATTATCTCAAAAATTATTTTATAATGTCTAGCCTAATTATCATTAAATGCCTTTCTAAAGTTTCCTTCTTATTAATTTGATCATGCATTTGTAATAGCCTTGTACTTGAACTAAATATAAGACATTATCCTCTGGAAATTTTGCTTAAATAGCTTACATTCCATATCTTAAATATTCTGGCAAATTTCTAAAATTCTACTTTTAAAGAGCGTATTATAATAATTTAATCCTTAACTAACTATTAATCTTAGCTATTTAAATCTTAATTAAAATAAAAATTAAGGCTTATAGAATTTATTAAAGCTTAAGTTAGAAAATATTTAAATATCTTAAGATTAATTAAGCCAAGCTGTAAGGATCTTTGTTTATATTAAGATATTAATTACAGGTATTTGCTTGTAAGAGAGCATCTTTACATAAGGATAATCACGAAAGTCATTTAATTAATAAATTATTAAACTTCGCTTTAATAGAATAAACCTTAATAACTTGATTTTTTATGTTGATTGGACCTTTGCTGAGAAAGCAAATTTCAAAAATTACTTCTTTAACTATTGGACTAAGAACTATCAATTTAGATAAAGCAAACGACGAAAATTTATTTTATAATTATTTAAATGCAATTCACTAAATGAATTGGTGATTACGTAAACAGAACTAGAAACAAAATTTTGATTCCTTATATATCTTTTTCTATAACCAACTAGTAATATATGAGTGGAGCTTTAATTATAATGATATTAATAATTAGGAAAAGTGGATTTTCATTAAATAGCTAACTTCATTTGTTCTATTTTGTTTTATTAATTTAAGATTCTATTTCTTCAAAATAATTTCAGTTTACTAAATCAATTGTTTCATTACCACTATATTTTGTTTCAATCTTTGTATTTACAAAGAAATTTTTTTTTCTATGAGCTTTCACTACACTCAAACGAATTACACTCTTATATGATAGAGTGTAGTATATCATGGTTATGTTTTTTACTTATTTATCAATTAAACATTTCTATTTTTCTCTAGTTGTGATTATAATGTTTTACTATTATCTCATTTTTTAAATCAAAAGGATACATTTTAACATCTTTTAGTTTCTTCTTAGTTTGAGAATTTTAATGCTTTTGATATATTTCTATTATGAAATAATAGCTTTAATTTATTATTCCATTTGCAAAGAATCTTTATGGATTAGATATAAAGTGTTGTTCATATCTGATTCTCTTTTTTAAATTTTACAATATTTATTTTTTTCTCAATTCTTCAATAAATTTAATATGAAATCCTAGATTAATTTATGTATTACCTTTAAATCTTATTTTAGGATGCTAGAATTGTAAATGCAAGAAAATTATTTTTGGAAAATTTGTTTTTAGCTTTGAAGAAAAAATTTGAAGAGTGACTCTTTATTTATCTTTTCATTAGTTTATAGGTTTATTTCTAAAAAGTTAGTTATAAGTTTCTCATTTTGCTAGAGTGAGAAAATAGAAACTTATAAAAAGTTAAATTTAGTTATTTAAAAGAAGTTAGAGATTGCTATTACTTTAAATGCTAGTTTTGATTATAATCACTTACCTTTTATTTTCTTTATAAAAATGCTCTTTAATCTATTTTTCTAACTTATGTTTTCTGTTAAAGTTAATCCTTGTTTTGAATACATGGTACCCTTAAACAAATAAAGTTTACTAGGTAAACTTAAAATGATAAAATAATTAAGATAAAAAGATAGAAGATAAAGAAAGTAAACTTGAAGACAACTTGAATGAACGTGAAATAGAAAAAGCGAGAATTAATTAACAACTGTAATTAAAAAATAAATAATGAGAATTAACTTCTCAACAAATATTCTAGCTAATTGGTTTGTAGAATGCTTCAGTAAGA
Organism: Loxodes magnus; assembly: GCA_946699065.1. Taxonomy (NCBI): domain Eukaryota; phylum Ciliophora; class Karyorelictea; order Loxodida; family Loxodidae; genus Loxodes; species Loxodes magnus. The sequence goes on along the minus strand of CAMPDV010000086.1, from coordinate 890,422 downwards.
TCAGAGAATAAATTATGCATAATTATTGTAATAAACTAATAAACAGTCTAAGTAAAGCTGAGATATAATAATAATAATATACTTAAAGTTAGTAGAATTTTGCATTCTCTGGAATTGCGACCGGTTCCTGCGGACAGTTTTTTTAACGTGGGTGTGATCCACGACCTTTTTATTAAGTGGAAGGTTACCACTGTAACCGTTCAAGTGGTCTTGCAAAAAGCTTTTATTTGTAGATCCCTGTTGGAGTTATTCATAGTTTATTGAGTTGTCTCCATGTTCTTTTCTGCTCTTATTCGTTTATTTTCTTTCATTATCAACAGTTTTTTAAAATATGTTGATTTGATTTGCAACATCAACAAAGTTTGTATTATTGTCTTTATTTCGTTCTTTTTTATGATAATTTATTTTCTATATTTTCTAATCTTTTAATGAAACTTGTAGCAATCATTTCTTTTTCTGGATTCAATTCTGTTTTTAATTCTATTGGTATTTTTTCTATTTCCATTTTTGTGTCATATTTAAAGTTTTATTGTGACTAAGTTCAGAGTTGTTTTTCCGTTATCAAATTGCTTTGAATGAGCTGTCTTCTGAGTATTAGTAATTCGTTGTTCTAATCTTCTATGTTACTCATTAGTTCCCGTATTTTTTCGCCTAAGTTGTAAGTTGTTTCTTCATAATTTGAGATTACTTTTTACATTTGGTCTAATTAAATTTAAAGTTTTGATTAGTTTCGTTTTTAGGTTAACTTATCTCTATTTATCCTACCATAACTTAACCTTCTGAAGAAGAGCTTGACTCCTCCTATTGTTTTATTTTTTCTACATTTCTTTTGCCGCTTTTCTCTTTAGGTTTCTGAGTTAATTTTTTGAGAGTCGAAGAGATTGATCCATTTTTTTTTCTCGTAAAGCTGAGATATTATTTTAAGATAATTATTAAAAGAATCTAGGACAGATACAGAAATTACTAACTAATAGTAGTTTCATTTAACATCTTTAGATAGTAAATTTTGCTAATTAATTATTTATTTGACAAATATAAAATATAATATGATAAAAGTTGCAAAAACGAAGTTAAATTTTAAATGAATCTTTGGGTTTTTCTAATTTTATTTGTTATATAAAGGATTATATGAGAAAATAAAAAATAACTAAATATATTAATTACTTAAAATAATAGAAATAATATAAATTTAAAATAATAGTAGATAGTTATTAAAAATTATATAAAAATTTGGACATTATACGAAATTTTCATCTCTCCCCACCTATCTTCTGTGTTACCTGAGATTCAAAATATGTTTATATTTCTTAAGTATTTTTTCTAATTGCTAAACTAGGGGGTCTGAGACCTGATCACTACTCAAGGGAAGATAACTTTTTAAAGATACATTTTATTTTCCTTAAGCCTTTTATTTTGATTTTATTTGATCTTTATTCATATTATTTTGCTTAATTCTCTTATCAATCATTTTACTTTTATATTAAAAAGTTCATATTACAATGTAATTTTTCCACTGTAGTGCTTCTTGATTCTTATAATTTTTTTTCAATGCTTAATTAATTTTTGTTATTTCTTACTTTTTTAATATTAAATTTCGAACTGAAAAATTTAGATTTTCAAAAGAGATTTTTTTTCATTCATGACAATAGCATTCTTTTTTTTCAGAAATTTCTTATGATTTTAAAACTCTCAATTGCATAATATTATCTCCTTAAATCTACTTTACAATTTAAGATTTTAATTTTCGCTATTATTGCAAAATTTGTTCTTTATATTTTTTTAGTTTTATGGCTTTGATTCAAGAAAGTTTAGTTACTTTAGATATATCACATTATGAAAAAATAGTTTAAGACTTTCTTTTATAAATAATTTAGATTCAATTTTTATTTTTTCTCATTTGTTAATAAGTTGCGTATTATTCTTTTTCAATCATATTGTTTCCTTTTATAAGTTCAATACCATTCTATAATTGTTCTATACTTCAATACTCAACCAAGTAACAATTCAAAACCTTTTAGTGTAGCGCAAATTTAACGACTATCATTACTTTATTTCAAGGATTGGATTTTTAACTTGGAGTCTTTCCACTCAAATTTTCCTATTTCTTAAGTTGCTGTGTCTTAATTTTAGAGACACTTTCCTAACTTTCTGACATATTTCTATTTAAAAAATGAGCTAAAAATATAATAAAAATAGGAATTAAAGATATAAAAAAGTGGAGAAACTAGCCAAAAATTTATGCTATCAAAAGAGGAGAAGGAAACCAGAAAGGATAATTGCAATCCGTTTCTTGCATCTACTTCTAAAAGATAGACAGGTAAGTATTAACATCTTTCTATTTCCTAAAAGAAACACCTCTAAAAAAGTTAAAAATATATTAGGAAGGGACCAGTGTAAGAAGATTTACTAAAATAACAATGGAGTGACCTAAGCAAAAATAAGTACTTGGAAGGGATTAGAAGCAGACTTCGAAAATTATTTTTGACTTATTAGAACTATTATAGAACTTTTATTGAAATGGAAAGAGATTTTAAATAGCTCTAACAAGCATCGATCTTCACGCTATGGGCTTATATTTTCATACACCCTTCACTAATTCCAAGGAGTAGTACGAACCTAAGAGCGAAGAGTTTATCTTGATTTATAAATAATTCAATAAAAAAGAGAAATAATTTATAAAGCAAGAAAAGATAAAATAAAGTAAAGAAACAAGAGTGAAGAAAAAAAATGGATAAATAACAACTCTAAAAGTTTAACTAAGCAATATTAATTTAATCAGAAAAAGTTTAAATAAGAGCAAAGACTTTCTAGAAGAAATACTACTTCTGTAGTAGTACATGATATCTCTGGAGTAACTGCAGGCAAAATATATAATTTGCGAGAAGATTTGGAAAAAATTTACTGCTTTTTACCTGATAAAGGATGAAGTAATATAAAAAAAGAAATTGTATCAATAGATGTAGCATAAACCTAGAATTGAACTGGTTTTAAACTAGGGAATCAGGAATCTGATCGCTATTTAGAGGAATATAATTTTTTAAGAAACATTTTCTTTTCCTATAAAACCTTTTAATTTGATTTGAAATAGGTATTAAGATAATAATACTTGCTTAATTGAAAATGATAGAATAAACATAATTAAGTATATAAATACTAAGACTATATAATATAAGGAAATTTATAACTTATTAGAAGCTTTTGCTTATATAATTTAAAATATGAAATGAAATAAAGCTAATTTTTAAGGAAAAAGCAAGAGAATTGTAAGAGATTTTTATAAGGTTATATTTAATTAAATTATATTATATAGTATTGGGATAAAATATATGTGGCTCAATATAAATCTTTAGAGATAAATAGAATGTAAGGTAGATTTGTATATATGAAGGGTGGTTTTAGAAATATATAGATTTATATATTTATAGGATATAAATAATATGTTGATAATATTATTAAGATATATGGAGGCTATAATTTTCAGTCTTCATATAAGTAAATATAAGGTATTTATTTTATTATATATGAAAATAAGAGGATAATATATTTTCTTTAAATATGGTATATTCTATTGGGATTTAGTCAATTTATGTAATAATACGAAAATTAAAATATCAAAAGTGTCTATTATTTAAAAGCAAATTCTTCTACTAAAGATTTCTTCGAATGGAAAACCTAAAAAAATAGTATATGCGATGTGATACATAACTTAAAAAAGAAAAATTAGATTAAAGTAATTGCAGATGAGATTTTAGATAAAATGAAGCATAAAGAAGAATGTATCATATTTACACAATCTATAAAAGCTTTTTAAAGCAGGAAAATACAAGTAATACTTATTAAATTTTTTCTATTATTTTTAATGCAAATTAATATAATCACTATAAATTCAAATGATTAGCATTTCAAATCTTTTACAAAAAAATTTGCAGTCGAAGATTATAAAAATAAATAAAATCATTCAAATTAGAAAATTTACTTCCTTAGAGTAAGGTTTTATGTACCTGATGAAGAGCTTACTTTAATTAAATGAATTTTTACAAAATAAAATCGATATTATTGGAAAACAAAACTACTTTTAGAACATCAACCTATATAGAATTAATAAAATTAGTTAGTTTAAAGGGCTAAAGAAAAATGTTTAATAAAAACGAAATGAAATTTATTTGAATTATCTATTTCAAAAATTATTTACTATTTAAGATGATCGAGAACCCTACTAATTGAAAAAGCCATAACTTTTTTGAAAAGCTGAGAAAAGAGATTAGAGCAAATTCTTTAATCTTATTTTGGAATTAAAAGATATCAATCAAAATATAAAAATGACTGCAAGGTTTTATAAATTAAAGATATCTGTAATCTAACAATAAGCAATAAGGTAAATGAAAACTAGAATTAAAGCTAACTTTAAATAAAGTTAATAGTGCTAAATCAAAATTCAGCAAAATTAATTCTTTAATTCTACATTTTTATTAATTTATTTAACTGTAATATTTAAAGTTAACTTAATGAAATTTTCTATAAATAAAATTTATAAGCTGTAAGCTTAATAATGCAAAATAACTCTTGGAAATTTTGATAATAAAAGAAATAAAAGGTTAAAATAATACGTTAGTAGAAAATAAGACAGTTTAAAGTCGAATTAAGTGGCCAATTTTTTCAATAAAACTAAAAATATAAATATTAAGTTTCTTGACGAAGACCTAAGGATTTATTTATTTAAAAATTTAAAAAGTAGAGATATAGCAAGCATTATAAATCATAAATATAAAGCTCTAAAAAAGGAATTTTAGATAAATATTATAATTAGATCTATTCTTATATATTTAAATTAAAATGTATTTATTTTAAATGAATAGTTAAAGATTTATAAAGAAATACAATTATTTGCTAAATAAATAGCAATAAGCTATCTTATAGGTGTAAAATCATTTTAGATAGTGGAACTATTAATAGCATCAAATTTTTATAAATTTTCCTCTTGGAACTATAATATAAAAGCTTAAGTTGATATTTCTAGTCAATTTTCTTTCTAATTCTATTATTTTATTTATTTTTGCAATAATTAATCTTTTAGATTTTTCATTATGATTCTAAATTTTACCTTTTTTCCTTTGTATCAGCCTTCATTTTTATGGAAGGCTATTTCTCTTTATATAATTTTAAATTCGTATCTTTGAATTTATTTCTCTTTGCGTCTTATATAAAGCTAATATTATCAGTAATTTCTTCTTTTTATTTTTTCATTCCAATGAATATTAATCTATTTATTAAGAAAGACTTCTTTATTATTTTCTTTAGATATACATCTTTCTATTAGCACTTTTAATCATAAAAATTTTCAATAATTGTCCAAGACTTTAATCACTTCTACTGTTATCAACATTTCAGCAAAATTGTTTGTATAATGACTCAGACAATCTATCATCATAATTTTAAGTTGTCTACAAGCTAATATAATCTTGCCTTATTTTAAAACAACCTGAATTTTCTAAATCTAACGTTTTTTGTTTCTATTTTCCAACAAAATATATAATAAATCAGAAAAAATAAGAGTTTATCCAAAGTTTTTGTATAATTTCAATAAGCATAAAAGAAATATCATTTATCTTTCTCTTCAACAAATTAAAAAAAGTAGCTTGTAAAAATATTTTATTTACTATCTTTAAATATAAATTAAAGGCATTATAAATTCTTCTAACTTAAATTAATTAGCTTTAATATATTAAAGTTAAAATATCTTTCATAATCATTGAATTATTATATCATTAAATAAAGCTTAGCTTACTATTTATATTGTTATATGGCTAATGCTAATTTGTTTAAGTTTATATTAATTTATCTTATTTTCCTAATTTGATACTTTTAACTATTATATAAATTATATTGCATTGAAGGTTGCTTAATGTTCTTATATATCAATTATAATTTCTAGTATTTTCCAACCTTTTTATGTTTTTTTGTCTTAATTTATCATTTTAACCAAACCAATTTTCACTATTTTATTCCATTATTTGACTCTTTAAAATGCTACTGAAATCTCTTATTTATTCTTTACTTGATATAAAATAATTTTCCTCCATAAGATTATGTTTACAGATACATTAAATTCCTCTATATTATGTATTTATCTAAAATAGAAATCATAGTATTAGACTATTTCTATGAGGAATTATCTAATTATTACGTTTTTTCACAATTTCTTAAGCAAAATATTATGTGAAGCTTATTATAAGTATCACTTGATTCTGAGTAAAAATATCTTCTTATTAAGAAAACTTAATACTATATGATTTAATTACCTTTCGAGAATATTCAAAGCAAAGAGAAATAATTTAGATTAACCAATCTTTGATCTTTGTAGTTCACTAAATAAATTGTCTTTTTTTGGATGATTTCTGAATCTTCGTTGTCATAAAAGTAAAGCTTTTATGAATTTTTAACTTAAGACATCTTTCTATTTTAATATTTATCATTTAAAAATACCAAAGCTCTTTTCAATTCTTTAAATCCTTCCCTTAAATTATAAACATTTTAAAAGGATTGCTTGCAAATATTTATTTAATAAAAAATAGCTAAAATTACATTTTTCGACTACTCTGATTCTGTTAATTTAAACGAGTTATTAAATTAAATCCTTATACCTATATAAATATCTTTAGAGCATATATTTTAATAGCTTAAGGATTTAAATGATTAGAACTTAATAGTTAGTTAATTATAATGTATCAATGACTCTTGAAATTTAAATTATTTTCAATTATCTATTATTTTATAGTCGTAAAGTAAAGCTTTTAAACTTAAGATTCTTTTGTAGTTATTATATTTTTACTTTTATCTAAATCTCTTAGTTATCTTTAGTTAGATTAAACTCAGACATTTATTAATGAAGACTAGATATGTTTTCAATATTTGACAATTTAGTTAAGATATGTTCTTGATCATTATATAGGTTCTTCTAAGTATAGAGATTGATAGGATCAAAGCTTGAATATAGAAAGAGAAGAATATTTTAACTTAATAGAATAATTTTAGTGAATATCCTTTCAATCTTACATCTATTCATGGAATTTTTTCTGCTCAAGTATAGCTCTTTCCATTTGTAAAGCGCTGAGTCCTCGCAAAAATGCCTAATCAAACTAGTATTTTAAAGTTTCTTTTTCTAATTTCTCAGCTCTCAAGTCATCACTTAACCGCTAAATTATCTTATTCAATTTCTCAAGTTCATTAGCATATTCTGTATAAAGATTAAGTTAGCTTACCGCAGTTAATTTTTACCTTAGCTTATTCTACTCTTTCATGTGCAGTTTGAGTTAGCTGTTCTTTGAGTAGAAGTCTGGCGTTTGATTTCCAATCTTAGAAATTATTTCTTAATATTCCCCTACTATAGAAATTCCCACAATAATCATACATCTAATTTCACTAAAATTACCTTATTCCTATGCTTCTTTTCCTTACGAAACTTTAGCCAAGCTTAAAAATAAATTTACAGCAATTTCTACTTCCACAGTTTTTTAACACTCTTCTTCTTATATTTTCTCTACTTTTTTACTTTCTTCTTAAGTTTTTTGACCTTTTCATTAAGCTGCTAAATTTCTTCATTTTTGCTTTGTATTATAGATTTGAATTTCTCCTCTTACTCGTTATTTTTCATTTCCATACTAGTCTGCAAGTTTGTCTAGTCTGTCATATAGTGATCAAGGACTAATTTTTTGACTTTATCCAATTGTAGTGATAAATTAGTTTCGAAATCTACGTCTTGCTGTGACATTTAAATAAAATGCTATGCTAAAGAAATTAACTCAGATTTTTCAAATTTACGAATTGTTAAATTTCTAATCTTCTTACATCAATATTTAAAAGAAAAAGACTAAGAAATTAATATCCTTTAAATAGACTTACAAATGCTTTGATTAGAGGCTGTAATTAAATTAAAAAAGTGCTTCTCTGATATTGAGTGCTGAAGATGCTTTACTCCTTTTGCTATTTCTTCACGTAACTTTAAGATCCACAATTGTACGTAGATTTTTTGATAAATGATATGATATGCTAGTATAGGAATAAAAAGAGATAAAATCATAGCATGCTAATTTAACAATTTATCATTCCTTTGTTAACTAGCTAATAGTCTTTAAGAACCTCTTTTATTACATTATAGAATACTTAATATAGATAATTTCTTCTTTTTAAACTAAAACGAAGAAATTATTTCATTAAGTTTGATATATTTTACATGGAATCAGTTGAAAGCTAAAGGAGAATCTTAGCTCTTAGAAAATATTGTAAAGTTTGATTAGATAGCAAATTTGTAAAATAATATTTCTTTTAGTAATAGTACAATAATTAAAATTAGTTCTTAATTTTATGATAATATGCTATTTTTAAATGAAGATCATTTTATCTATATATTGATAGCAAAATGCTATAGAAAGTTAATAATCTCAATATATAAATTATTTCATTAATTTAATGTAATTAAATCAAAAGTCTTTACTTGATATTTAAATCTCAAATATTTTAGTTTTCATACTTTTTCATCAGTTTCCAATTTGTATCCAATTTCCTAAGAATAATTATTTAATCTTCTTTTAGTTTATTATGTCCTTACTTAATATAACCTTGATAGGCTTATCTATAGCTTGGTATTTTCAAAACATTCTTCTAAGATATCTTTACTTAATTTCCTATCTTTTACAATAAAATAAAAGTAGTACTAAGTGCCTTTCTTTAAGTTACTTTCTGAATTATAATAAGAATTTAAGGTATATAAGGTAATAGTAGATATCTTCACTGCATTAAATTGTCATTTATTTTTATTTAAATATCTAGATAACTTAAAAATTCCATTTTATTATAATTAGAAACTTGGAAATGTAGAACAACGGGTAAAGTGTGATAAAATTTTCTCTTATTCTTTCACTAATCATCATTTTACTCTGTAGTATAGCTTTCATTATAGCTATAGTTGCATTTTAATGATGGTACTCTGTTTCTGGATGTTTAGCTCCTATTTTTTTTATGCTTTGTCTTTGTACTCTTATTAGAAATACTTCCGGGTCTAAGGCTATATTGATAGTGCTCGTAATTGTCTTAATAATTTATAGTATCTACTTTTTAATTTTGTCAATTGGCTTTGCAGTTTTACAAGGAAAGTATTGGAATTTATGTTGGAGTTCTGATGCTGATTGCTAAGAAGTGGATGGTGATCATAAATGTTGGAACAAGGATTAAAATGATTGGGATGAATGTGACCAAAGTAAAAATAGTACATATTTAACGTTTGTAGCATCAGGAATAGGAATTGCAGCTTCAATATTCTCTTTAATATTATATCCATTCATTATTGTTATTATTTAGAAATAATCAAGTTAATAACAAATGTAGCAACCACTTGTTTTTGGTTAGCAGCCTAATTAAGTAAATTAAGGAGTTCCTGTCTAGGGAGTAATTGTTCCAGGAAACGTGGTTTACTAATAATATCCATAATTCCAACAACCGATGCAAAACCCATATCCACAGCCTTAAAATAACTAACTATATCAACAGCCTTAAATTTACTAACCTCAACAGCAGAATCAAATGCCATATAATTAGTTAAATTAATAATAACCACCATTTCATCAAAACTAAGAACTCTTGGCCATAGAGGACGCATATAATGAAGAGTCAGATGGCTCATGATAAATCAGCTGAACTTTACAATTACTCTTTAGTTTAACTTTCCAAATATTAAACTTTTAAAAGCACTCTAAATACTAATAACTATCGTATATAAAATCTTAAAGGTTTTAGTTAGTTTCACTGCCAAGTTATCTTAAGGTTTAAGTTTAAATTGGCTATTAAATATCTGAATATAATTACTTTGGCTTTTACTTTAAAAGTATTGAATATTCTAAGTTTGTTAATTTTTGGTGCCCTTATATAAAGAGTCTTAGGTAGTTTAGTAGCATTCTTCTATTAATTAATTTTGGTGGTTTGAAATAACTTTCTATGATTAAATGATGTATAAAGTAAATTAGAATATATTACTTTTATTAAATGCTTATAAAGATAGGATAACTTATTAAGATATTTTGATTATTTAATATATTATAGAGATAGCTATTTGATGCCCTTAGTTAGACTTATTTATCTATCTCTATTATATTATTGATTAGATAAGCTACTACTTATGTAGGTAACTTTCTGAACTGATAAAGATCACTAAGACAATGCTATACTCAATATTAATAAGAAGTGACCTTTCTCATTTAACTCAACTTAATTACCTTCCTAAAGATATCTTTTGTAAAGGATTAAGTTAGATATATTAGTGTAAAGTTAAAAGTAGAGATAGACTTTAAAACTAACTAATTTTAGTAAAAGTTTAATAAATGTAGAAGAATTGAGTTGATGGAAAGGCTTTAGCTAAACAGATAAAGCGCTAATTAAAGGAAGAAATAGATTATCTAGTAGAAGTATATCATCTTAAGTAACCAACTATCGGCTATGTTCAGATAGGCAATAACAGTGAGTCTTTGAAGTATAAACAGAATAAAGAGAGACTTGCAAGTAGATTAGGAATAAACTTCAAAAGTATACTTTTAGATTAAAATGTTAGTTAGTAAGAAGCTACTAATAAAATCAAAGAATTGGATTAAGATCCTTCAATTAATGGAATTTTCGTTACTTTTCCTTTGCCACCTTAGCTTTCTCAAGGCAAAATTATTTCTTCTATTTCTCCAATTAAAGACATTGATGGCTTACATCCTTTAAATCAAGGCATGCTTCATTTGAAATAATTAAAGCCCTTTCTTATCCCAGCTACTGTTTCCGCCTGCATAAAAATACTGTAATCTGTGTTTGCAGAAGAATAACTAGATTGAAATGAAAATTTTCCAAATATTCCTAATTTAAGAGGAAAGCATGCTGTTATAGTAGGACGAAGCACTATTATAGGATCACCTTTAGTAGGTGTTTTATCTCATTACGATGCTACAGTAACTCTTTGTCATAGACATACTGTAGAATTACAAAGCTTTACTAAGCAAGCCGATATTTTACTTTCGGCTACAGGGATACCTAAAATAATAAAAAGGGATATGATAAAAGAAGGATGTGTAGTAATAGATATAGGAATTAAGCAAATTATGAATTAGAACAATGAGATATAATTAATTGGAGATGTAGACTAGCAAGCATATGAAATATGTGACAAGGTTACACCAGTTCCAGGAGGTGTGGGACCTTTAACAGTAGTTTGCTTAATGACCAACATAGTTAAAGCATGAAAGCTTTAAAATTATTCAAAGATTTTATCAATTAAAAACCTGGAGTTAAGACAGAAGTAGGAAGAACAGCAAAGTGAGAAAACAGTGTGAAGCAGTAACGATTAAAGACATTCAGAAGAATTTAGTTAAAGACTTAATAAATTTTAATTTTGCTAGCATATAATAAAGCTTCTTGCTACTTAATTACTATTATTGTAAATATTTCAAATGAATTTTTAACTAATTTTGATATAATTCTATCTTAATGCTATAACTTTCAAAATATTTTTACAATTACTAGAGATTCTTTAACCAGATAGGTTATTTGTAAGTTGTTCTAAATTAATAGAATTAATTATTTTTAATTAGACAAGATCATAATTAAAAAATAGATAGGATATATAACTACTATTAACTACTATTAACTACTATTAACTAAGATTAACTACTATTATTGTTATTATTTTAGCCTTTTAAAAGGTTTTTCTTATAATCCTTTTTATATTATGAATCAATTAGTAATTTATTGTTTAAAAAAGTAGTTCCTAAAGCTTTGCTTTTAATTACAATAATTTAGAAATAAAAATCTCTTTAGTTGTATTAAGATTCTTATTTCAGTTAACCTTAACTGTATAATTTATTTAAAATCTAGTTTATATTAATTAAACTACTTTAAAAGCTTAATTATAATCTATACCTCTTATAATTAAGGATTCAATTACTTTTACTAAAACTATTGTGTTTTCTAAGTATTGTTAAGTTATATATAAAAATAGAGTTATAGTGTTCTTTATAATAACTTAGATCCTTTTTAGTGATTTATCTTATAGTAGAATACAATTATTAAACAGTCTCTTTACTACCTAACATTTTTAATAGTTATTAAATAACTTTTGCTAGTATTTCTTAAGCAAATCTCTATTTAATCTTCTACTTCTAAAGTAATTATTAGCTTTTATTCTATTTTACCTAATAAACTAACTTTAGCTAATTATTTAAATTAGTTACTCTAATACCTTCTTATTAAGTGTTCTATCTAATATCTTCTTAAGAAGTATTTCCTTTTATTCATACACCAAGTTTTTTAAATCTACATACCTTTAGTTAAGATGCGTGTAATTATAATATCTCCTATATTTTATTCTTATTTAATCTAATTAAGCAAGCTAGAAAGCAGATAAATAGTAATTAACTAAAAGTATTTAAGCTTATAAGAAAGAAAAATTGAATATAATAAATAAAATCTACTAATATGCTTCAGTATTCCTATTCATTGCTCTCACTTTTGAAAACATTATTCTACCACTAAGCTGCTTTTATATCATAGCTAAATACGCAATCCAAACTAAACACGTATAATACCTAGTTCACAAATTTAGGATTTGTATTTAAATTTGTTTAATTTAAAAAATCATATTTTATTTAATCACTAAACTAAGGTCCATGATCTACAGGATTATTCTTCATATCTCATATCTTTGTTGGTTTATTTAGCCAGAACATTATACTATTATTTCCATATAGTTTAGATATTCTATACTCACTATTTTAATCAAAAGGAATGCTATTCCATTAGTTTAATGTCCAATCGTACATTTAATAAGAGTTTAAATAATTTTATTATCATTAATCTGTTCAACCTCCTAATACTACTACTCCTAAATCTATCCAACTAACGCTTGCGTTTTAAACACTAGTTGGAATATCTTTAATTTCTTAACTTTATCTATTCTTTAAATTAAAAATCTCACATTTTTAAGTAAATTCTTCTTAAGATATTATAACTCAATTTTCAGTTAGCTCAGTTAAGCCAGAAATTAAGATAGTATTATTATTTCTATTTGCCATTACATGTTTATGTCTTTTAGAAATCATTTTATAACTTTCTTGCTTTTTGAAGTTAAATAAGATAAGTTACTACTATCTTTTTAATATTCCACCTGAGATCAATAGAATATCATTATTTATTTAATCTATTCTAGATGATTCATCACATATTCTTTAATCTAAATAGCCTTAAGTAAAAATAGAGCTTTCTTCTACATTTTATTTCATATGCTAGGGTTACTTCACTTAGTTCTTAGTCTAAACTTTTAATTTTACGAACTAGTTTTCTACTTTTTAGAAATACTAAATTACTTAGTTTCTAGTTTTAAATTTACGATTAGTTTTGGTTTGAACTTATAGGGTAATCAGCTCTTTCAATGAGATTCCAAAATTAGAACAGATTTCGTATTTATTAACCATAAGAGGGATTTAAGAGTAGATTAGAGCTAGTTTGTTAGTTTTATTAGATTTACCTAACTTTTTGAGAAAAAGAAGGTAAGCAATGATTTAAAATTTGGAAGATTAACTTATATTGAGTTCCATTTTTTAACGTTATTTCCTAGAGAATTTTATAGTTAAAAGATGTAATTAACTATAAACTCTTTCTATAGAACTAAACTCTTTTAGTTAATGAGTATTAAATTTAAAATAGTAATAAATGATAACTATTGATAATATCCCTTTTTACTATGCTTTATTAAATAAATGGCTATTTAAATTAAAAGAGGTTTAATGGGTGAGCTATAAAAGAAGAAATTCAAAGAACTACTTAAGGCATCTAATAAACTCATTAATTATGCTATAAAGTATGACTTATTTTATTTACTTAGACTTATTAAGATAGTGCAAATAAAGCTAGCATTTCATAAATAATAGTGCTTTAATAGTAAATCAATTGCTAGTATAGTTAATTCATATTTAATCATAAATACAAAAAATTAAGAAATCAATATTTTGAAATTACTTATTATGCTTCTAAACCTTAAAGAGATCCCTGAAAAGATACACTATCTTGAAGGTAATGCATTCGGATAATCTACCAGTTTTGGCAGGTGCTTGAAATCTATTAAAAAGTAGTATCAAATTACTAAATTTCTTCTCTATTTCCAAAAATGAATTGCGAAATATTCCTTCTGTATCATTTGAAAGACAATTCAGAGTAAACAGCACAACAAGAGCTTACTTTAGCAAGCATTGCAAGTAAATAATGAATATAATTATCATATAGACTGTATTAAAGCGTAGTAAGTTATAGTGAAAGGAAAGCTGTAATAGATTAGTTAAATCTAAATAATAATAATGCTAATTATAAACTTATAATCTACTCAGTTTGCTTTTACTAAATTATTTAGATATTAATCACTTTAAAGCTACTTTTATTAAAGAGTATCTTAAAATATTATACTTAATCAATAAGATATTAAGAAAACAAATGTATTTACTCCTTTAAAGTTAACTTTTATAAAAGTGAGAAAGTTCTTGAAAATAGTATGCAAGAAAGATCTAAATTAGTTTATAAAGTATAAATAGATTTAATATAAATAGCCAAAGGAATATAGAATTAAAAAGAGAATAGCTTTGATAGCAGCTTTTAATTAAATTTTATCAAATAAATATTTGTTTATATATCATCAAAAGTTAAAATACTTTTCTTAGTAATCAAGACAAAACAGAATATGTAAACTTAAGTATAAAGAACAAAATAAAAAGCTAAGAACTAAATATAAAGTCAAAGTATGCATCTTTTTTTTAGACTTAATAAGTTTATTAAATAAAAACGCATTTAGCAAGAAAAAATAAATTTAGGTCAAATTAATTACTAAAAAAGAAATAGTGTCAATCAGATTAAGATTGCACATGTCAATATAAACGGAATAGTAATTAAACTATATATAGTAGAAGAATTTATAAGAGAAAATAATTTTGACACTTTTTCAATTATCAAAATTTGGAAAAGCATGATTTCCCTCCAATCTTAATGAAAGGTTATAGAACTTATTACAAAATTCAGGTAAAGGAGGAGGTATATGCCTACTCATAAAAAAAGAATTCAATAGTACTGAAGAAACTAATATAATTGATGTATCCTAGAAATGATTTATCACAGACAAACTGGAAATATATTTATTATGTCCTGCTACATGCTAGATAATAGCAAAAATGAGAACATTAAAGATCAAGTATATGACTATATTAATTTTCTACTTTATCAATTTCCAAATAACTCACATATTCTAATAGGAGATTCATTGCTCTCTTATAAGATAAAGGAAATAATCCCAATAATGACTATGATAATACAAACAGATTCTAGGAATTTCTTTTTTAGAATAATCTTGAAATAGTTAATAAAATGAACAGCAACACTTGCATACATAAAGGAACAAGATTTATGTATTGCATTGATTATATTAAAATAAACAATCACCTGAATATTAATCAATTTTAAAACCTAGGCTTATTATAACTAGCTATTTACTGATCATAAACCAATTACGGTAAGCATTTTCTTCAATAAAATCCTCTATTAGGACATAATTATCTCAAAAAGTATAAATTTAACAGGTTGCAAGACCCAATTGACAGAAAGAAACATTAGGAATCTTTTTTGAAAGTTATAATTAATTTTTTAAAATTGATAAAGATAATTTACAGGAATAATACTAATTTATTCAACGCAAAATATAAGATAACGCAGATGAAACATTAGCTTCATTTATTCCAGACTCTAAATATAATAAACTTACAAAAGACCTCACAAAGAAGTATATGAAACTAAAAGTGCTAATCAAGTGTATAAAGAAACTCACACGTAATTTTGGAGAATTAATTAATAAGTCATTAACTTTCATAATGTATCTAGTAAGCTATGAAAAAATTTAAACATCAACTGTGATAATTTAAGAAAAATAAAGTAAATAAAAAATTCCTCCTTCTCAATGAAAATAATTAAGATATGCTTTCACAAGCTAAAAAAATTCTTATCCTAGACAAATAAATAAAATAAATTTTAACAGAGAGAAATAAGAAAATTTTGTTGATTCATGAGAAAATTTAGTCTTTAAAAAACATTTAAACTTGACAAAGCAATAGATTGACTTTAGCAACCAAAGATTAAATCAAATTTATAAAATAATTAAAAACTTATTAGTTAGCTATTATCATGCTTATAAGGATTCGAACTTTTCAATATAAAAGAAATTTAAGTTTTTCTAATAGAAATCTCAAATGGTAAAGGGACAGGTCCAGATGGAACCAAGA
The DNA here is from genome assembly GCA_946699065.1 of Loxodes magnus. NCBI lineage: Eukaryota > Ciliophora > Karyorelictea > Loxodida > Loxodidae > Loxodes > Loxodes magnus. Next base: position 874,088 of record CAMPDV010000086.1, on the reverse strand, counting down.
GAGAGTTGTTTAAGTATGCAGAAAATTATCTTGCTATAATACTTCATTCTTTTCTAAACAATATGGTTAGACTTGGGAGAATACTTAATTAGGTTAACACTTCAGTCATTATTCCAATTTTTAAGAAAGGTAGCAAAAATGAATAAAAAAATTGACTTACAGTTTCACTAATAAATTCTATATTCGTGTTGTATGATAAAGCTCTAACGTAAAGATATGCCATATAATTTGCTAGAGAAACTTAGATCACCCAATCCAAGTGAGATTTATGAAAAATAGACAAAAAACGGAGTAGATCTGGGTAATAAAATAAATTAAAGATCTATTTCGAAAGTAAGGCAAAGGAAAAACTAAACTACCAGCAACTTTGATTGATGAAGAAAATGCTTGACTCGATAGAAAGAAGATTGTTTTTTGATTAGCTGAGACTTATTAAATTGCTTTTAGGATGATATTAGCATTTTAATCTTTCTATTAAAATCTAAGTTCTTAATTTCTCGTAGATTGAAGTTATTCTAAAAAGCTTAAATACAATAATGGAGTAATTTAAAGGAAGTTCGCATGTGCAAGTGCTAGCGTTGCTATATTAGGAGATTGTTATCAGACATTTAGAAAATAAAGGAAATAGTATTAGATTCAAATGTAATAGCTTCAATAACATTTTCACTTGGCGAGGTTGGACAGATAATTTAATACTCCTTTCAAAATCTAAAAAGAGCATGCAATTATTAATAGATGAAAAAATAGAGCTTTTGATTGAACTTACCTTAAAATAAATACCTCTAAGTATGAAGCATTTCAGTTTCTAAAAAAGCATAAAGAAAAAGATGAAAGCTTAAACTTGAAGATTGGAAATAAAAAAATTACATAAAAATAGCAAACTTTATTTAAGTGTAATTCTTCATTAAAAAAAGACTTAGATAATCACTGTAAGCAGACTTTAATCGATTACCTATTTGTTATGAAAATACAGTATTAGCATTAGCAGGGTACAAAATGTTACATCTTGAAATTTTAAGACTTTGTGTAGAATTTTCATACTTCCTAAAGCAGAATATGGTGGTGAACTAGTGTCTTGATCTATTTAAAATGGAATTACTGCAATATTAAATAAAATTGATAAAAGCATAAGATTGAAAGCAAGAAAAGCCTTTTAAGCAACTGGAAATACTTTTAATGAGTCTTGTTACATAGCTCTTAACTAAATGCCGTTTAAGCAAATAATGGATCTGAGGTTTTTAAATTTTTTTACAAAATATGATAAGAAAGTATAAATATTCCCTAATAAACAATAAAATCCTTTTTAAAAACAACTGGTAAGAAGGATATTAATATAGAGATTAAGTAAAAAGACTATCTGAATATTACGAAATATTATTAATAAGAAATATAATAGTGGTATAAATACTTTTACGAAATATGTCAAAAGTAAGATTCAACATAATTTATAAAGTAACTAATAAAAGATTAAAAAGGATGTCCACTGCAAAGTTATTTATAGAATAATAAAATAATAATTGAAATTTCAGTAAATTATCTATCCAAAATTAAATAAATAGTATCGAAAAAGAATAATGAATATATAAAAATTCAGAACCTAAAGTTATAACTTTCGCAAGGAATTTTAAGACAGACATTATTTAATTGAGAATATTCTTTTTTTTTGTAGAAAGATTGATTAATTTGAACATATTCTGTATTGCGATTGCTATATAGATATGCGAGAATGGATAATAGCATAGATTGGAAAATGAGAATTTGGAGATTAATAAACTATGATCAAAACTATATAAATTAATTAAAAAAAAACGATTTAGAATACATTGATCTACAAATTGAAATTTTTCATAGGATTTTGCTTAAAAGAAGATTATAATTGCTCGAAATGGAAGAAGATAAATATTAAGAAAGTTCTGAGATTAAGGGTAAAGAATTGAAAGAACAAGAAAAGGATGAAGAAAATGAGGAAGGAAAAGAAAAGCTAGAAGAACAAGATGAGTAAGTAGAATAATATAAGGAATAAATTGATAACGAAGATTATCTAGCTGAAGAAGAGGATGAAGATGAAAATGTCTAAGATGAAAAACTTTTAAATAACATTATTAATCGTGGTGAGCCTAATAAAGATGGTGCCTCGTAAATTAATTAATTGTTTATTAATTTATTTTATTTATCCTATTAAAATTTAATTTTCTAATATGACGTATTTCAACTCCTTTCGGAAGACAGCAGTTTATGCTCCCGGTTGTTTAATAAAATTGTTTGGAACCACCAATTGGGCGAGATTTAGAACTTTAATTTTCCAAATTTTTCTTCCTCTCCTATCCTGTCTTTGTCTCGTCACATCTTTCTTGTTTTTATACATCTCTCCATTCAGGGTGCAATACATTTTGTTTAATCTGACTTCTTCTTGCATCCTTTTTTATTGTTCTTAAATCAAATAACTCCGTTGTTTCTGCTAAAATTTTTAACATTTCTGATATAGATACCATAAGCTTCAGAGCAGAAACATTTTCTCTAATATTTATATATATCTAATTTCATTTACGCTTTCCGATTGCTTTTTCTTCAATTATCATTGGATCACTTTTTTGTTATCTTAACTCATTTTTAGTTGAAAATTTTGTTAATTTTCTTCATTTTTTCTATCATATTTTCCATTCCTGTCTGCTGCTAGTTTTAAGATTGGTTGCTTTGATCTTGTGATATATTTTGAAGACACTTAAATTTCTTTCTTAAATCATCAGTCTCGATTCTGTTTGCTCTTCTTTTTGTTCCTTTTGCTCCAGTTTTTCAATAAGTTTCTAATTCATAATTTTTAGATTTTATATCCCTCCTGTAGGTTGACAATTATCAATTCTAATTAAAAAATGTTCGCTCCTCTCTAAAGTCAAATTCGTGTACTACATGATGCATGATCATTTCCTATTGCTTTCTTGCCATTCTTATGAAATGGAGTTTCAGTGACCTAGTTTTTTCTTTTTTTTAGTTTTTATAGATTGCTACAGTCCAGTTTATTAAGAAGAATGCTAACTAGAAGAGGACGTGTAGTGGAGAAATGACGCTACTTGATTATATTCTTATTTTGTGGAGTGGTAAAAAACCTTTCTGAAGCGGTCTACCATTTTTTTAATTTTATAAACTTTATATAATTATACTGAAAGGTTTTACCTGACATTTTAAATCTCGAATAATTACGTTTTCTTACTTTTTCTTAAGTCCATTTTGTACTTAATTATCTAAAATTAAATTATTTAAATCTTCTTTTAATATATCATATCCTTATTTAATATATCTACCTTGATAAATTTATTTTACAATCTGATTTATTTAAAAAAGATTTAAGCTTAAATTTTACATTTTTACTTCTACTATCTTTATTTTTAAATCACCAAAACTAAGACTTTATAAAAAGCTTCATTATAAGATAAATATTTTTCCCTTTAGGTTAAAAATTTAAGATACAGTATTTTAGCAATTTTTACATTTAAGGACTATCTACTTAAATGATTTTAGCTTAGCTTCCTTCAATTTAAAAGTTATAATATAATACTCTTTTATAAAAAACTAGCATGCATTCTTATAATATATCATTACTGAAAATCCTACCTTTTAGCAATAGATATCAGTAATACTTTAGTTAAATTTCCTTAAGTTATTTTCTGAGTGATTATAAGAACTAATGATATATTAGATAATAATAATTATCTTCACTGGTTGATTTTGTAATTATTTTTATTTATATAGTCAAAGAAGTTAAAAAATTCCATTTTATTATATTTAGAAATATGGAAATGTAGAACATCGGGCTAAGAATGGCTATTTGTCATTTTATTTGCCACTAATCTGCTGTTTATTTAGCATTATAGCTTTCATTTTGGCTGCAGTTTCAACTTGGTATGGATTCTAAATTTTTGTATTCTTGGCTCCAATATTTGTTGTACTTTGTCTACACATTGGAATAAGAAAATTTTATAATTCTAAGGTATTTTTGAAAGTGTTCAATATTATAAAAATACAAAAATTAAAATGTTCAACAGTGCCAATCTGGACACCGTTTAAAATAAGTTGTTTTATCAGCAACACTTCTCATCGTTCTTGACTTTCTAATGAAATTGTTTTCACTAAGGTCTTCTCAGTTTTTTTGATTTCTTGTTCTTATTATTTCAAAAGGTACTTCACATCATTTTCTTCTGTAAATATCTCCATGATAATTGCAATAGAGCCTCTAGTATTTTTCTTATTCTTTACGCCAAAATTTTTTCTTGAAATTCTAAAATTTGTAGCAATTCTTGTACAAATGTCACTTACTCTTACAGTAGTAGCATTTCTTCCTTACTTATCTGATTGATTTTCGGTTTATAACCTCTTTTTATTCTATCTCCACCTAATTTGTCTAATTAGTTATGTTTGTGCTAATATTCTTTTGCTTAATAAATTCCAACTCTTGTTTTTATACGATATTCCCAAGCCTTGCTGTTTCTTATCTATGTTCAGTTTAAATGTTCCAATATGCTTGGAGTCCCCTTTCTTAATTAATAATTCAAATCTCTAAGTTATCTTATCCAAGCGATAATAAGTTTCTTAGTTCTTAATTTTCCTACTAAAGCACTTTAATATCTTCCTAGATATTAGATATTTCAAATACTAACTGTTAAATATTTATTTCCTTTTTAACTATCTTTGATGGAAGTTCGTTTCCTGTTATTATATTAGATTCCTTTCTTTTTATTACTTTAGGAGGTGTTTATTATAGTTATTAGGTTTTTTATTAGTTTTGTAAGTGGGGAGAAGAAGACTCTTGGTACTTTTTTTATGACTGCTTTTTCTCTAGAGCTTTTTTCTCTTCTTTGCTCAAGAAAAAGCCGGAAACAAGATTTTAAGACTCCATTTAATTTTTTGATATCAAGTTTTCAATATTATTTAGATAATTTTTATTATCTTATTCATAATTGTGTAGTTTTAATTTTTGTTTAGGATTGGGAACTATTTTGATAATTTTTGGGACTCTACTATTAATTGCTAAGAAGAAGATGGACATCGTAAATGTCAGAACGGTTATAATGAATGGCATTGATGCGACTTAAGTTCTAAAAATACTGTTTTAGTGCATCTCGCAGCAATAATGGGTATTTTTGCTGATATTAGTTTGTTCTTAATAGCTTTTTGAATTTGTCTTTGTATTCGGTTATTTAGTTAATACCAAATATAATAAACACTTTTCATTGGTTAGCAATCTATTTTAGCAAGAGTGATTTACATATATCGAGTGCGAATAATACAAACGGTAGTAAATCAAAATACTCAGCCTTAAAATGATTAAGCTGATCAGTATCCTTAAGTTTACTAGCTTCAACAGCAGAATTAAATACTATATTATGATTTTATTTAAATAAATAAATAAAAATTATTATTGAGCGCGTAGCACCTCATTGGCGCGCAACTCTTTCAATATTAATATTTAATATTAAGAAAAATGTTCTCATGTTTCTTGTTAAAATTCTAGAAGTCCAATGAGTCATGTCAGCTTCTCCAAATAGGGAATCTTCTTATTAAAAATTGTTCTTAAATCTTGAGTCAAATGCTTCAGTTTTCTTTAATAAGGTCTAAATAAGAATTAGTTATTAAGTCGGTAATTAGAAGGCCCGTAAGTCAAACTTTCATACTGCTAGAGAGAACCCTCGGGATAAGTTTGGCATTTCTCAACGGAGCTTATCCACCCTTCCCCGTGGTGGCATCTAATGCGAGATTACTCGCAACGCAGTATACACTGCACTAGATTACCTACTAATTTATCTGACGCGGCCGACATCCATTTTATTATTATTTAATAATAAGTATCACTTACTTAAAGCTAACAAAAAGCCCTTCCCCTAGATGATATAAACTATCCTAAAGTATCGAACAACTATTGATCAGTTATCTGAACTTTAAAGATACTCTTAGTTTTACTTCTTGTAAATCCTTTAAAGCTCTCTAAATATCATTCTGTATAAAATCTTTAATCTTTTAGTTTATTTTACTATCAAAATAAAATATATTTAGCTTCAAATAGCTTCGAGCTATTAAAATATCTTAATATAATTACTTTGCCTTTTTTCTTTTAAAAATGTTTCATTTTTTACTTTCTTAACTTTGGCTGCCATAAATAAAGATGCTTATCTACTTCCATAACATTCAATGTTTTATCTATTTTTGTTATTTTAAAGTCACCGTATACGCATATATGATTATATACCAATTTTAAACTATTGCACAGATAAAAGATACGACAATACAAAGCCTTGCATCAAGTTTATTTAGATATGATTCTACTTTAATCACTTTCCTTTATTGTCCCTTTATGCTATCTTATGTAAATCTCTATTACTTTTCGCCTACAAAGTATCTATTAAAACACCAGCATAGATAGTTATAAATACAGTTAAATTTAAATCTTTATTTCGCTAAAACTGTAAATATTTCATATAAATGTAATTAAAGCAAGCATTATAACAAAGTTAAATTAGAACATGCTATGTTCATTTAATACTTATGAATAGATTTAATTAAAGGGTTTCTATCATTTATAAAGATAGGATAACTTATTAAGATATTTTGATTATTTAATATATTATAGAGATAGCTATTTGATGCCCTTAGTTAGACTTATTTATCTATCTCTATTATATTATTGATTAGATAAGCTACTACTTATGTAGGTAACTTTCTGAACTGATAAAGATCACTAAGACAATGCTATACTCAATATTAATAAGAAGTGACCTTTCTCATTTAACTCAACTTAATTACCTTCCTAAAGATATCTTTTGTAAAGGATTAAGTTAGATATATTAGTGTAAAGTTAAAAGTAGAGATAGACTTTAAAACTAACTAATTTTAGTAAAAGTTTAATAAATGTAGAAGAATTGAGTTGATGGAAAGGCTTTAGCTAAACAGATAAAGCGCTAATTAAAGGAAGAAATAGATTATCTAGTAGAAGTATATCATCTTAAGTAACCAACTATCGGCTATGTTCAGATAGGCAATAACAGTGAGTCTTTGAAGTATAAACAGAATAAAGAGAGACTTGCAAGTAGATTAGGAATAAACTTCAAAAGTATACTTTTAGATTAAAATGTTAGTTAGTAAGAAGCTACTAATAAAATCAAAGAATTGGATTAAGATCCTTCAATTAATGGAATTTTCGTTACTTTTCCTTTGCCACCTTAGCTTTCTCAAGGCAAAATTATTTCTTCTATTTCTCCAATTAAAGACATTGATGGCTTACATCCTTTAAATCAAGGCATGCTTCATTTGAAATAATTAAAGCCCTTTCTTATCCCAGCTACTGTTTCCGCCTGCATAAAAATACTGTAATCTGTGTTTGCAGAAGAATAACTAGATTGAAATGAAAATTTTCCAAATATTCCTAATTTAAGAGGAAAGCATGCTGTTATAGTAGGACGAAGCACTATTATAGGATCACCTTTAGTAGGTGTTTTATCTCATTACGATGCTACAGTAACTCTTTGTCATAGACATACTGTAGAATTACAAAGCTTTACTAAGCAAGCCGATATTTTACTTTCGGCTACAGGGATACCTAAAATAATAAAAAGGGATATGATAAAAGAAGGATGTGTAGTAATAGATATAGGAATTAAGCAAATTATGAATTAGAACAATGAGATATAATTAATTGGAGATGTAGACTAGCAAGCATATGAAATATGTGACAAGGTTACACCAGTTCCAGGAGGTGTGGGACCTTTAACAGTAGTTTGCTTAATGACCAACATAGTTAAAGCATGAAAGCTTTAAAATTATACTAAGATTTTATCAATTAAAAACCTGGAGTTAAGACAGAAGTAGGAAGAACAGCAAAGTGAGAAAACAGTGTGAAGCAGTAACGATTAAAGACATTCAGAAGAATTTAGTTAAAGACTTAATAAATTTTAATTTTGCTAGCATATAATAAAGCTTCTTGCTACTTAATTACTATTATTGTAAATATTCAAACTAAACTATTGAGTTTTCAAAGTAATTTTAAGTTATAAATAAAAAATAGAGTTATAGCATTTTCTTTTTAATAACTTAGATCATTTTTTTATAATTTCTTATATTATATAATATTTTCTCTTATTTAAACAAATTCAATGCGCCAAAAAGATGATAAAGAGGATCTACTAATAAGTATATAAGAAAATAAGAAAATAAGATTTTATAAAATAAATAAAAAATTATTAAATTATTATTAAATAAATAAAATGGCACCTAAGAAATAATAAACCTCTATTAACGAATACTTGAAAAAATAAGAATAACCTAATTTAATTGAAGAATAACCTTAATAAGATAAAGATTAATAATCTAAGGAATCCTTTGCATAATCAGTTCAGCAAAGGATATCAAATATCCAATATGACTTGAAAAAGCAAAGATAAAAAATAGAAAATTTAGAAAACTTACTAGAAAAATTAATGGAATAATTAAACTTATAATTCCCATCCATAGATGAATCATTAAATAAAATCTAATCGTAAATAGTAATTAAATTGAAATAAATTGATAAATAATTTAACGAAGTCCCTCAAATGTTCCAATTTAATTTTTCTTAAATTGAATATCAAATAAAGCAACTTTAAGAAAAAACAAGAATAATAACAAGTAATAATTTAAAAATTATAAGATTAATAAGATTAATAATCAAATATCCCAATGGAAATCGAATCGGAATTCTAATAATAAGAAATAAATAAGATCAATTATTATCGCAAAAAGATTCGGTGCTATTTATGCTAGAAAAATCATTGCTGGAAAAAATGCTGGAAGAAACAAGAAATTGAAAAAATTAACAAGTAATAAATATTAGACTAACTTTTCAGAATATGACCAACAAGAACAGGATAAGTATACAGAAAGAAATTCTCCAACTCAAGAAACAACGAGCTTTATAAAAATGGAAGAAGAAACTATAACGATAATTAGTGGATGAGGGAGAGACAAGGATGGCGGACTAATGTAGTCCTACGCAGTCCTTTAGTTCAGGAAAGAGCAGGAACAAAGACGAGTGAACCCTGGAGCTCTTTTCTAAGACTATAAACTTAATTTTATCCTTTTTATCCTTTTTTAATCTGTTTCAGTATTCCTATTCATTGCTCTCCTTTTTTAAAACATTAATGATCACTAGATTGTTTGGATGGCATAACCAAATACACTATTTACGCTATACATGTATAATACTTAGTTCATAAATTTAGGTTTTGTATTTAAATTTATTTAGTTTTAAAATAATATTTTAATTAATCACTAAATTAAGGTCCATGATCTACAAGATTATTCTTCATATCTCATATTTTTGTTGGTTTATTCAACCAAACATAATAAAAATTATTACCATATAGTTTAGATTCTTTTTATTGCTATTTTCTTCAAAAATAATTATTTCCCATTAATTTAAAATACTATTGAATATTTAAAAAGAGTTTAAAAACGTTTACTATCATTCCTCAGTATAGTCTCCTAATACTACTACTCCTAAATCTATCCAACTAATGCTAGCATTTAAAAACCTGTTGGAATATCTTTAAATTTTTTTAATTAATCTATTCTTTAAATTAAAAATATCATATTTTTAAGTAAATTCTTCAAAAGAATCATATAAGTTATCTTCCTAAGTGGAACCAGAAATTAAGATAGTATTATTATTTCTATTTGCCATTACATGTTTATGTCTTTTAAAAACCATTTTATAACTTTCTAACTTTTTGAAGTTAAATAAGATAAGTTACTACTATCTTTTTATTATTCCACCTGAAATATATAGAATGCTGTTATTTATTTAATCTATTCTAGATGATTCATCACATAATCTTTAATCTAAATAGCCTTAAGTAAAATAGAGCTTTCTTCTACATTTTATTTCATATGCTAGGGTTACTTCACTTAGTTCTTAGTCTAAACTTTTAATTTTACGAACTAGTTTTCTACCTTTTAGAAATACTAAATCTACTAAGTTTCAAAAAATGGACAAATTTTAAATATCGCAGGAGAATAGTTTTAGCTATTCTGCTTTATCCAGGGATAAAGAGACTGCTATAATATAGAGTGAGCATAGACAGGTGTTTGATAGCATCAGTAACATAGATTTGAACTGCTTATAACTTAAGTTAGTTAAAAAGTTGTAAAGTTAATTAAGGAGTTTATTAAGAAATACTAGATAATTATCAGTTAATATGATTCTTTTATTTTCTTTAAGATATTACATAATTCATTAAAATATGAACATTAACTTAAGAACACTATAAACTTACAAATATACTTATAGATAAAAGAACCAGATTACTGCCAAAGACTCTTCAACTACATCCAAAATATCTTAAAAAATGTAAGATACTTTAGACCAAGATACTTAGCACACTTAGCAAATTTAAGATATTTAAGATACTTTCTCAATTAGAAATTAAAGCCAAATAGCAAGTTTAATTAAGTAGCAAATTCAACTTAGCATTCCTTTATATCATTACTTTAAAGGAAATTTAAATATTAGTAATTAACATAATTATCAATAAATTCATTGCCATTATAAGAAGTTCCAACAAACTAATACTAGGAAGATTTTTAAGTGAAAACGAGTAATTTTAAGAAGAACTTGCAAAGTAGAAAATAAGACAAGATTATCATTCAAAATTTACACTTTTATTTAATTTCAAAACTTAACTCTTAAAATAAAAATCCTGCAACTGAAAATTATTTTCTTTAATCAAAATAATTCAAATTAAAACACAATAAGAAACATTAATTTTAGGACAGATATAGAAAATGCAAGGCTTATTTATATAAAGCTTAAAAGAAAATAAAGAGAATATAAAAATGGGGTGTAGATTTATAAGATAGGATACTACTATAAACTAAAATTATAATCAAAATAATTTATAATTCATGCTTCAATATAGAATAGACTGTATAAATGTACTACTCCAACAATCATGAAATTGGTAACTAAATAAATTTAACGAAGAAGTTTGATTAATCAGTTCAGATAAACTAAATAGTTATAATAAATCAAACTTAAATTTCAAAAAAATGGACGAAATATAGAATTCACTAGTTTTTAATAGTGACTCTTCTTTAATTAATTTCAAAGAAGCTGCAAATTCATAGGAAAAGCATAGGCAGGTGCAATAAAATCTCCAAACGAAAGATTTGGAGTCACTACAAATTAAATAAGTAAGCCTAATAATGAATTTATTAAGATAGCTACTTAAAAATTGTAGTAAAAAACCGGAAAACAAATTCATACGCGTCCCATTAAAACTACTTAGGAACTCTCTTCAACGTGGATATCAATTGTAGCGTATTATGAAAGTGAAATCAACCTATAAATAGATGAACAGATTAACCGCCTAAAATAATACCGCGAAAGATACGAAACGATTACCTAAGAAATCTTTCCAAAAATAAGATATTATCTTAGATAGTTAGAATTCTAAAGATATTCCTTCAAATCCTAATTAAAATTCAAATAAAGACATCTTTTTATGATAGTCAAAAATAACATAAACTTAAGATTCATTTTTGAATAATACTAATTAACAGTTCTATTAAATTTCAAATAAACTAAATTAGTCAGAAATAAAATAATATTACTAATCCTGATAATTCAAATAATCATTATTTATCTGATCTTCAGAGCAAGCAACCTTAAAATTAAACTGCTGGCTTAAGAAATGTAATATAAAATCAAATAACTAATTAGTCAAATGAGAACTTGTTTACCTTAGAAATAAAAGAACTTAAACATAATATATAAAGACTAATAGATAAGAACCAATAATTAAATGAAATGCTAATTAATATAAAAGTAAAATATGAACGAGATATTGAAACATTGATAAGTAACTAAGAAATATCCAAAATATATTATAAAACTTATATAAATAAAATTCATTAGAAATATAAACTATGATGGAACTATTTTTAGTCAATCAAATCTGATATATAGCAATATCACAAAAAAATGTTATCAAATAACTAGTTCATAAAATTACTTAAACAAACAGCTCCACTTATTACAGTAACTAAATAGTTTAAACAGATGAAATAATTAGTATATTTCAAGAAATTTAGATATAATAGAAAAATATGAGAATTAAGTCAATTCAATAGATGAACTATAATCTAATTAAGAAATCCAAATTGAAGCCAATGCTAATTAAATCTTTTCTTAGATTAAATGATAGGAGTAAATAATTCACTATGTCAAATCTTTAATAAAATTAGAAATTTTACTTAAATTGAAATAGATAACTTTCTAAATAAAATTTAGCAAGGATATCAATAGACTATATTAGAATAGAACTAATATTTACTTCAACAAGACTCATTAAAAGTATTTCCAGTTGCTTAAAAGGCTTTTCTTGCTTTCAATCTTATGCTTTTATCAATTTTATTTAATATTGCAGTAATTCCATTTTAAATAGATCAAGACACTAGTTCACCACCATATTCTGCTTTAGGAAGTATGAAAATTCTACACAAAGTCTTAAAATTTCAAGATGTAACATTTTGTACCCTGCTAATGCTAATACTGTATTTTCATAACAAATAGGTAATCGATTAAAGCCTGCTTACAGTGATTATCTAAGTCTTTTTTTAATGAAGAATTACATTTAAATAAAGTTTGCTATTTTTATGTAATTTTTTTATTTCCAATCTTCAAGTTTAAGCTTTCATCTTTTTCTTTATGCTTTTTTAGAAACTGAAATGCTTCATACTTAGAGGTATTTATTTTAAGGTAAGTTCAATCAAAAGCTCTATTTTTTCATCTATTAATAATTGCATGCTCTTTTTAGATTTTGAAAAGAGTATTAAATTATCTGTCCAACCTCGCCAAGTGAAAATGTTATTGAAGCTATTACATTTGAATCTAATACTATTTCCTTTATTTTCTAAATGTCTGATAACAATCTCCTAATATAGCAACGCTAGCACTTGCACATGCGAACTTCCTTTAAATTACTCCATTATTGTATTTAAGCTTTTTAGAATAGCTTCAATCTACGAGAAATTAAGAACTTAGATTTTAATAGAAAGATTAAAATGCTAATATCATCCTAAAAGCAATTTAATAAGTCTCAGCTAATCAAAAAACAATCTTCTTTCTATCGAGTCAAGCATTTTCTTCATCAATCAAAGTTGCTGGTAGTTTAGTTTTTCCTTTGCCTTACTTTCGAAATAGATCTTTAATTTATTTTATTACCCAGATCTACTCCGTTTTTTGTCTATTTTTCATAAATCTCACTTGGATTGGGTGATCTAAGTTTCTCTAGCAAATTATATGGCATATCTTTACGTTAGAGCTTTATCATACAACACGAATATAGAATTTATTAGTGAAACTGTAAGTCAATTTTTTTATTCATTTTTGCTACCTTTCTTAAAAATTGGAATAATGACTGAAGTGTTAAGCTAATTAAGTATTCTCCCAAGTCTAAGCATATTGTTTAGAAAAGAATGAAGTATTATAGCAAGATAATTTTCTGCATACTTCAGCAACTCTCTCTTGATTCCATCTAGACCTGTCCCTTTACCATTTGAGATTTCTATTAGAAAAACTTAAATTTCTTTTATATTGAAAAGTTCGAATCCTTATAAGCATGATAATAGCTAACTAATAAGTTTTTAATTATTTTATAAATTTGATTTAATCTTCGGTTGCTAAAGTCAATCTATTGCTTTGTCAAGTTTAAATGCTTTTTAAACACTAAATTTTCTCATGAATCAACAAAATTTTCTTATTTCTCTCGGTTAAAATTTATTTTATTTATTTGTCTAGGATAAAAATTTTTTTAGCTTGTGAAAGCATATCTTAATTATATTCATTGAGAAGGAGGAATTTTTTATTTACTTTATTTTTCTTAAATTATCACAGTTGATGTTTAAATTTTTTCATAGCTTACTAGATACATTATGAAAGTTAATGACTTATTAATTAATTCTCCAAAATTGCGTGTGAGTTTCTTTATACACTTGATTAGCACTTTTAGTTTCATATACTTCTTTGTGAGGTCTTTTGTAAGTTTATTATATTTAGAGTCTGGAATAAATGAAGCTAATGTTTCATCTGCGTTATCTTATATTTTGCGTTGAATAAATTAGTATTATTCCTGTAAATTATCTTTATCAATTTTAAAAAATTAATTATAACTTTCAAAAAAGATTCCTAATGTTTCTTTCTGTCAATTGGGTCTTGCAACCTGTTAAATTTATACTTTTTGAGATAATTATGTCCTAATAGAGGATTTTATTGAAGAAAATGCTTACCGTAATTGGTTTATGATCAGTAAATAGCTAGTTATAATAAGCCTAGGTTTTAAAATTGATTAATATTCAGGTGATTGTTTATTTTAATATAATCAATGCAATACATAAATCTTGTTCCTTTATGTATGCAAGTGTTGCTGTTCATTTTATTAACTATTTCAAGATTATTCTAAAAAAGAAATTCCTAGAATCTGTTTGTATTATCATAGTCATTATTGGGATTATTTCCTTTATCTTATAAGAGAGCAATGAATCTCCTATTAGAATATGTGAGTTATTTGGAAATTGATAAAGTAGAAAATTAATATAGTCATATACTTGATCTTTAATGTTCTCATTTTTGCTATTATCTAGCATGTAGCAGGACATAATAAATATATTTCCAGTTTGTCTGTGATAAATCATTTCTAGGATACATCAATTATTCTAGTTTCTTCAGTACTATTGAATTCTTTTTTTATGAGTAGGCATATACCTCCTCCTTTACCTGAATTTTGTAATAAGTTCTATAACCTTTTATTAAGATTGGAGGGAAATCATGCTTTTCCAAATTTTGATAATTGAAAAAATGTCAAAATTATTTTCTCTTATAAATTCTTCTACTATATATAGTTTAATTACTATTCCGTTTATATTGACATGTGCAATCTTAATCTGATTGACACTATTTCTTTTTTAGTAATTAATTTTACCTAAATTTATTTTTACTTGTTAAATGCGTTTTTATTTAATAAGCTTATTAAGTCTAAAAAAAAGATACATACTTTTACTTTATATTTAGTTCTTAGCTTTTTATTTTGTTCTTTATACTTAAGTTTACATATTCTGTTTTGTCTTGATTTCTAAGAAAAGTATTTTAACTTTTGATGATATATAAACAAATATTTATTTGATAAAATTTAATTAAAAGCTGCTATCAAAGCTATTCTCTTTTTAATTCTATATTCCTTTGGCTATTTATATTAAATCTATTTATACTTTATAAACTAATTTAGATCTTTCTTGCATACTATTTTCAAGAACTTTCTCACTTTTATAAAAGTTAACTTTAAAGGAGTAAATACATTTGTTTTCTTAATATCTTATTGATTAAGTATAATATTTTAAGATACTCTTTAATAAAAGTAGCTTTAAAGTGATTAATATCTAAATAATTTAGTAAAAGCAAACTGAGTAGATTATAAGTTTATAATTAGCATTATTATTATTTAGATTTAACTAATCTATTACAGCTTTCCTTTCACTATAACTTACTACGCTTTAATACAGTCTATATGATAATTATATTCATTATTTACTTGCAATGCTTGCTAAAGTAAGCTCTTGTTGTGCTGTTTACTCTGAATTGTCTTTCAAATGATACAGAAGGAATATTTCGCAATTCATTTTTGGAAATAGAGAAGAAATTTAGTAATTTGATACTACTTTTTAATAGATTTCAAGCACCTGCCAAAACTGGTAGATTATCCGAATGCATTACCTTCAAGATAGTGTATCTTTTCAGGGATCTCTTTAAGGTTTAGAAGCATAATAAGTAATTTCAAAATATTGATTTCTTAATTTTTTGTATTTATGATTAAATATGAATTAACTATACTAGCAATTGATTTACTATTAAAGCACTATTATTTATGAAATGCTAGCTTTATTTGCACTATCTTAATAAGTCTAAGTAAATAAAATAAGTCATACTTTATAGCATAATTAATGAGTTTATTAGATGCCTTAAGTAGTTCTTTGAATTTCTTCTTTTATAGCTCACCCATTAAACCTCTTTTAATTTAAATAGCCATTTATTTAATAAAGCATAGTAAAAAGGGATATTATCAATAGTTATCATTTATTACTATTTTAAATTTAATACTCATTAACTAAAAGAGTTTAGTTCTATAAAAAGAGTCTATAGTTAATTACATCTTTTAACTATCAAATTCTCTAGGAAATAACGTTAAAAAATGGAACTCAATATAAGTTAATCTTCCAAATTTTAAATCATTGCTTACCTTCTTTTTCTCAAAAAGTTAGGTAAATCTAATAAAACTAACAAACTAGCTCTAATCTACTCTTAAATCCCTCTTATGGTTAATAAATACGAAATATGTTCTAATTTTGGAATTTCATTGAAAGAGCTGATTACCCTATAAGTTCAAACTAAAACTAATCGTAAATTTAAAACTATGGACTAAGTAATTTAGTATTTCTAAAAGGTAGAAAACTAGTTCGTAAAATTAAAAGTTTAGACTAAGAACTAAGTGAAGTAACTCTAGCATATGAAATAAAATGTAGAATAAAGCTCTATTTTTACTTAAGGCTATTTAGATTAAAGAATATGTGATGAATCATCTAGAATAGATTAAATAAATAATGATATTCTATTGATCTCAGGTGGAATATTAAAAAGATAGTAGTAACTTATCTTATTTAACTTCAAAAGGCAAGAAAGTTATAAAATGATTTCTAAAAGACATAAACATGTAATGGCAAATAGAAATAATAGTACTATCTTAATTTCTGGTTCCGCTTAGGAAGATAACTTATATGATTCTTAAGAAGAATTTACTTAAAAATGTGAGATTTTTAATTTAAAGAATAGATAAAGTTAAGAAATTAAAGATATTCCAACTGGTGTTTAAAACGCAAGCGTTAGTTGGATAGATTTAGGAGTAGTAGTATTAGGAGGTTGGACAGATTAATGATAATAAAATTATTTAAACTCTTATTAAATGTACGATTGCACATTAAACTAATGGAATAGCGTTTCTTTTGATTAAAATAGTGAGTATAGAATATCTAAACTATATGGAAATAATAGTATAATGTACTGGCTAAATAAACCAACAAAGATATGAGATATGAAGAATAATCCTGTAGATCATGGACCTTAGTTTAGTGATTAAATAAAATATGATTTTTAAAATCAAACAAATTTAAATACAAATCCTAAATTTGTGAACTAGGTATTATACATGTTTAGTTTAGATTGCGTATTTAGCTATGATATAAAAGCAGCTTAGTGGTAGAATAATGTTTTCAAAAGTGAGAGCAATGAATAGGAATACTGAAGCATATTAGTAGATTTTATTTATTATATTAAATTTTTCTTATAAACTTAAATACTTTTAGTTAATTACTATTTATCTGCTTTCTAGCTTGCTTAATTAGATTAAATAAGAATAAAATATAGGAGATATTATAATTACACACATCTTAACTAAAGGTATGTAGATTTAAAAAACTTGGTGTATGAATAAAAGGAAATACTTCTTAAGAAAATATTTGATAGAACACTTAATAAGAAGGTATTAGAGTAACTAATTTAAATAATTAGCTAAATTAGTTTATTAGGTAAATATAATAAAATCTAATAACTCTTTAGAAGTAGAAGATTAAATAGAGGATAGTTCAAGAAATACTAGCAAAAGTTATTTAATAACTATTAAAAATGTTAGGTAGTAAAGAGACTGTTTAATAATTGTATTCTACTATAAGATAAATCACTAAAAAGGATCTAAGTTATTATAAAGAACTACTATAACTCTATTTTTATATATAACTTAACAATACTTAGAAAACACAATAGTTTTAGTAAAAGTAATTGAATCCTTAAATATAAGAGGTATAGATTATAATTAAGCTTTTAAGGTAGTTTAATTAATATAAACTAGATTTTAAATAAATTATACAACTTAAGGTTAATTGAAAAAAGAATCTTAATACAACTAAAGAGATTTTTAGTTCTAAATTATTGTAATTAAAAGCAAAGCTTTAGGAACTACTTTTTAAACATTAAATTACTAATTGATTCATAATATAAAAAGGATTATAAGAAAGACCTTTTAAAAGGCTAAAATAATAACAATAATAGTAGTTAATAGTAGTTAATAGTAGTTATATATCCTATCTATTTTTAATTATAGTATTGTCTAATTAAAAATAATGAATTCTATTAATTTAGAACAACTTACAAATAACCTATCTGGTTAAAGAATCTCTAGTAATTGTAAAATATTTTGAAAGTTATAGCATTAAGATAGAATTATATCAAAATTAGTTAAAAATTAATTTGAAATATTTACAATAATAGTAATTAAGTAGCAAGAAGCTTTATTATATGCTAGCAAAATTAAAATTTATTAAGTCTTTAACTAAATTCTTCTGAATGTCTTTAATCGTTACTGTTTCACACTGTTTTCTCACTTTGCTGTTCTTCCTACTTCTGTCTTAACTCCAGGTTTTTAATTGATAAAATCTTAGTATAATTTTAAAGCTTTCATGCTTTAACTATGTTGGTCATTAAGCAAACTACTGTTAAAGGTCCCACACCTCCTGGAACTGGTGTAACCTTGTCACATATTTCATATGCTTGCTAGTCTACATCTCCAATTAATTATATCTCATTGTTCTAATTCATAATTTGCTTAATTCCTATATCTATTACTACACATCCTTCTTTTATCATATCCCTTTTTATTATTTTAGGTATCCCTGTAGCCGAAAGTAAAATATCGGCTTGCTTAGTAAAGCTTTGTAATTCTACAGTATGTCTATGACAAAGAGTTACTGTAGCATCGTAATGAGATAAAACACCTACTAAAGGTGATCCTATAATAGTGCTTCGTCCTACTATAACAGCATGCTTTCCTCTTAAATTAGGAATATTTGGAAAATTTTCATTTCAATCTAGTTATTCTTCTGCAAACACAGATTACAGTATTTTTATGCAGGCGGAAACAGTAGCTGGGATAAGAAAGGGCTTTAATTATTTCAAATGAAGCATGCCTTGATTTAAAGGATGTAAGCCATCAATGTCTTTAATTGGAGAAATAGAAGAAATAATTTTGCCTTGAGAAAGCTAAGGTGGCAAAGGAAAAGTAACGAAAATTCCATTAATTGAAGGATCTTAATCCAATTCTTTGATTTTATTAGTAGCTTCTTACTAACTAACATTTTAATCTAAAAGTATACTTTTGAAGTTTATTCCTAATCTACTTGCAAGTCTCTCTTTATTCTGTTTATACTTCAAAGACTCACTGTTATTGCCTATCTGAACATAGCCGATAGTTGGTTACTTAAGATGATATACTTCTACTAGATAATCTATTTCTTCCTTTAATTAGCGCTTTATCTGTTTAGCTAAAGCCTTTCCATCAACTCAATTCTTCTACATTTATTAAACTTTTACTAAAATTAGTTAGTTTTAAAGTCTATCTCTACTTTTAACTTTACACTAATATATCTAACTTAATCCTTTACAAAAGATATCTTTAGGAAGGTAATTAAGTTGAGTTAAATGAGAAAGGTCACTTCTTATTAATATTGAGTATAGCATTGTCTTAGTGATCTTTATCAGTTCAGAAAGTTACCTACATAAGTAGTAGCTTATCTAATCAATAATATAATAGAGATAGATAAATAAGTCTAACTAAGGGCATCAAATAGCTATCTCTATAATATATTAAATAATCAAAATATCTTAATAAGTTATCCTATCTTTATAAGCATTTAATAAAAGTAATATATTCTAATTTACTTTATACATCATTTAATCATAGAAAGTTATTTCAAACCACCAAAATTAATTAATAGAAGAATGCTACTAAACTACCTAAGACTCTTTATATAAGGGCACCAAAAATTAACAAACTTAGAATATTCAATACTTTTAAAGTAAAAGCCAAAGTAATTATATTCAGATATTTAATAGCCAATTTAAACTTAAACCTTAAGATAACTTGGCAGTGAAACTAACTAAAACCTTTAAGATTTTATACACGATGATAGTTATTAGTATTTAGAGTGCTTTTAAAACTTTAATATTTGGAAAGTAAAACTAAAGAGTATTTGTAAAGTTCAGCTGATTTATCATGAGTTGTTTGGTACCTTAGGGTAGTTTATATCATCAAGGGGATAGGCTTGTTGTTAGTTTTGAGGAAGTGGTGGTTATTATTAATTCAACTCATAATATGGCATTTGATTCTGCTGTTGAGGTTAGTAAATTTAAGGCTGTTGATAAAGTTAATTATTTTAAATTTGTGGATATGGTTGGTTATTTTAAGGCTGTGGATAAGGATTTTGTATCGGTTGTTGGAATTATGGATATTATTAGTAAGCCACGTTTCCTGGAACAATTACTCCTTAGACAGGAACTCCTTAATTTACTTAAATAGGCTGCTAACCAAAAACAAGTGGTTGCTACATTTGATATTAACGATTTGACTTCTAAATAATTATAAGAACGTATGGATATAATATGCAGGAGAATATTGAAGCTGCAATAGCAATTCCTGATGCTACAAACGCTAAATATGTATTATTTTTACTTATACTACATTCATCCCATTCATTTTTATCATCATTCCAACATTTATGATCTCCATCCACTTCTTAGCAATCAGCATCAGAACTCCAACATAAATTCCAATATTGTCCAAGTACAATCATAAAGCCAATTGACATAACTACGAAGTAGATACTATAAATTATCTAGACAATTACGAAAAATATCAATAATCCCTTAGAATTAGGAAGATTTCTAATTCCAACCCGAAGACATGCCAAAAAGAATATTGGAACTAAGCATACACCAACAGAGAATCAATATTAAGATGACGCTGCTGCTATAATGAAAGCTATAGTACTAAGTAAACTGATGGCTAGTGCTAGAGTAAAGGCATTTCTAATCACACTTAGCACGTTGTTCTACATTTCCAAGTTTCTAATTATAAAAAAATGGAATTTTTAAGTTATCTAGTTATTTAAATAAAAATAAATGACAATTTAATGCAGTGAAGATATCTACTATTACCTTATATACCTTAAATTCTTATTCTAATTCAGAAAGTAACTTAAAGAAAGGCACTTAGTACTACTTTTATTTTACAGTAAAAGATAGGAAATTAAGTAAGAATATCTTAGAAGAATGAAGAGTCTTTTACTCTCTATAAAAGAATATTATATTAGAATTTAAAATTATACAAAGTAAACTTGGAACTATTGAAGTAAACAGCACAGCTAAATATAAAAATTATTAAAATACTGTATTTTAAACTTTTAGTCTAAAAGTAAATATTTAATCTAAAATAAAGCTTTATTTAAAGTCTTTGCTTAAGATTTTTAAAAATTAAGATAACTGAAGAAGATAAGTAATAAATCTAAAAAACGCTTCAAAAATACAAGCTGTAGATAAGCCTATCAAAGTTATATTAAGTACAGATATAATAAACTAAAGGAAGATTTGATAATTATTCTTAGGAAATTGGATACAAAATTAAAACAAATTAAAAAGTATGAAAACTAAAATATTTGAGATTTAAAATATCAAGCAAAGACTTTCGATTTAATTACATTAAATTAATGAAATAATTTATATACTGAGATTATTAACTTTCTATAGCTTTTTGCTATCAATATATAGATAAAATGATCTTAATTTAAGAATAGCATATTAGACATAAAATTAAGAACTAATTTTAATTATTGTACTATTACTAAAAGAAATATTATTTTACAAATTTACTATCTAATCAAACTTTACAATATTTTCTAAGAGCTAAGATTCTCCTTTAGCTTTCAACTGAATCTATGTAAAATATATCAAACTTAATGAAATAATTCCTTTTTAGTTTAAAAAGAAGAAATGATCTATATTAAGTATTCTATAATTTAATAAAAGAGTTTTTAAAAACTATTAGCTAGTTAACAAAGGAATAATAAATTACTAATTTAGCAAGCTGAGATTTTATCTCTTATTATCCCTATACTAGCGTATAATAATATTTATAAACAAATCTACTTACAAATTAAATTTTAAAGTTATGCAAGAAAATAATTAAAAGGAGTAAAGTATCTTCAGTGCTCTAATTAAAATAATAATTATTAAATTTAATTCTAACCATCTAATATAAACACTTTCTAAGTCTATTTAAAGGAAATTAATTTGTTAGTTTTTTCTTTTAAATAAGGATGTAAGGAAAACAGAAAAGATGTCAGGATTCAAACAAGGATTCTTCGCGGCTCCTGAAAAGAAGGAGTTAACGACATCCTAGAAAGGCTAGGATCAGGAAAAGGATAACAAAAAGGTCACCAATCAGGATGAATCTCCCACCTCTGAAGAAAGCCTAGGAAATAGGCTAAGAATATTATGCGCTCAAAAGTCTCGATTTTCACCACATAATAGTAAATAAGCTATGATTAGCTGATTAAGTGATGCTAGACCTCCAGGAAGAGGTAAAAAAGTTGAAGAAAGACAATAAAAAATTAATGGAAAAACATGAATTTGCAGAGGAAATAGAATCGAGATTCAAGACCTAAAAAAAGAGACCTTAACTCATTTTGAAATATATCACAAGACTAGAGTAGTTAATCTGAAAATTAATAATAGAAACAGAAAGAACTGATCAGCAAATTAGAAAAAATAGAAAAAAATCAGTACAAATTGCAGCTTTAAATGGAATTGAAAGAATAAAGGAATTTCCAATGATAATTGAAGGTGAAAATAACTAAAGATTTAAACCTAAACGACAAACGAAAATATATTACTATTTTAACTCTCAAAAGCATTTGTGGAAAAGATGCTAGAAATTTCTCAATTTCAAGTAAGAATATTGAAACTATTAGAAGTAGTTGGAGAACAAAAGGAAGAAACAATAACAAATAAAGCTATCAAGAGAAAGATTATACTGTAACAAATTTGGGGAAATTTACAAGAAAATAGACATCTAGCATCTAGGCGAAAGAAGAATTAAAGCACAACATGTATGACAAGGAGAAGAGTTGTAGAAATTTTCAGATTTTTAAATTAAGCCTCTAGAGCAATTTAGAGACTGGCGGGAAAGAGGTTGAAATACATCCAAGAACACCAAACACTTAATTTTGTATTTTTATTTATAAGGATGTAAGAAAATAAATAAATTTAACTATTCTTAAATTTGAAAAAACTGATTAATTTCTTTAGAATAATATTTTATTTAAATGTCACAGAAAACAGTAGCTTTCGAAACTAATTTATCCCTAAATTGGATAAAATCAAAAAATTAGTCCTTGATCACTATATAAAAGGCTAGACTAACTTAAGATTAGTATGGAAATTAAAAAAAAGAACTAAAAAATTGAATTCACGTTGAAACTGTAAGGTTAAATTATCAAATAGAAAAGCTAAGTGACTTACTTTGAAGTTAAATTACAAGAAAATGGGTATTTTATCAGCCACTGTAAATAAGAACTTTAAATTATTTGGAATCGGCAAAGAAAGGCTTTTCTACTCTCAGTCGATACAAGAATATTACTCTCTGATCCTTCAAAATGCTTTGTTACATGTTTGCTCGGACTAAGGCTGAATATGGAGTAAAGATTGTTGCTTAGACTATTTTGAAAGGTATATAAAGTATGAAAGAGAAGGTAAGTAAAAATAAGTATATTATGGCGAGGAAGATTCTTTAGTCGATTATCGCTGTCTTTAATGACGTTTGATACAAATATTTTAACTGACTTCCTTTTGAGCGCATTATGGATAAACACTTAAACCGATACTACTTAAAAATAAGGAAAGAAGCTATGAATTATCCAGAATTTGATATAAGAAGATTCTTTGAATTAATTGAAATAAAAAAAATTTGTACTTTTAGTAAGTAGAAAGATATTTATTTTGATGAAATGAATAATGACAATCAAATTATGATTTATAACTAACTATATATTGAGGTATTTATCGAAAATATAGTAAGAAATAAATTTTAATAGGAAGCAACTCTAAGCTATAGAGATATGCCCACAGCATAGATATTCAGATAGCAACTGGATGGACTTCAGGAATTTCCTTCTATAAATTATACTAAACTTAGCAAGCAATACAGGAAAGAAATAATCTTAATATTTAAGTTATGCACTTAATCTTGAATTTTCAATATGACTTATTTACGAGTCATTAACTTGTGAAAAACGTGCTCTATCCATGTGAAAGAAAAGAATCATTTAAGCATATCTTCAAATGTGTTTACTATTGGACTCACTTAAAAATCATTCTGGTAAATTAAAAAAAAACTAGAAAAACTAATAATTTATGATTAACTCTTCATAAATTAAATATTCACTTCTCAAAAATAAACGGATGCCTGTCTTCAAAAAAAGTTTCACAGAAATAAGCTTTTAAAATATTTTAATTGTAGGAAAAAATACAAATAAATAATTAGAACCTAAAAAGAACAACAAAAAAGTACAAGAAGCAACGGGAAACGTTGGAAGATGAAAAGAAAAATGCTTGAACTTTATGAATCTGATTAAAATAAATTAACTGATTAATGTCAGTAAGTTCATTTCATTAACATTTTTTTATGTGATTTTTCTTCTTCTAAAGATTGTATAGAAATATAGAATTGGAAGTAAAAGGACAAATTAAAATCAGCAACATAGAAAACTTTTATTTAAAAATCAAAATTAAATTCTGATTATTTCATCATTATCATTTTTTCACATTTATTCATCCCAATTTTTTAACGAATCAGCTTTTACCTTATATAAATTGCTCTGTTTCGAATATTTTGCTATATTAATTTCTTCAAAAAAAGAGAAACTTAAGAGGTATATAAGCAACTAGTTTTTATTTGTAAATCTACTTTATAAAATATTATTGCAAGCTTTTCTATGATGTTGGACTTTAACTATTATCTTTTAAAGATATTTTATATAAATAATAACTTAAGTGTAATAAACCAATATAAAGATCTGATTGATATTAAAGCTATTTATACTGATAGCCAGTTTTAGATTTATTTTGGATTTAATCTTTAAGAAATTCTTAAATCTTATAAAAGTTAATTTTAAAAGGCTATATTATAGGTATTTTCCTATTGGATTTCTCATAATGCATAACGTTTTCAAATAATCTATATTTAAAATAACTTTAAGCAAACTAAGGATTGAATCATTGTAAAAGTAAGACTAGTAGTTTACAATTATATAATCAACATGATAAATGCTATTAGACTTAACTAATTCAATACTTCAGATTTAGATTTCCTTTCGATATAACTTGCTATGCTTCAATATGATCTAGATGATAGATATTATAATTATTAACTTGCGATCCTTTAGGATTTTAATTTCTAGCTGGGCTGTTTACCCCGATCATTCTCTTAATTGATAAAACGAAGATTTCCGCTGATCAGTTTCTGCAAAGAGATCACAATCAGTAATTAATATATTTTCCATATTCATAGACTTCAAAATCTCTACCAAAGCTGATAAATCATCCAGAATTGTCCCTTCAAAAAATAGGATCCATTCATAAATCTCTTTAAGGTTGAGAGACATAACCAGATATTTAAAAATACTGATCCTGCTATTCTTTTGCAAAATACCTAAATATGAATAATTGTATTAATGATTGATTTATTTGTTAAAGTAGCCCTTATATTATATATTGTTAGCTTTATTTGTATTAAACTAATAAGTTTAAGTTACTTATTAAATAAGATTATACTTTATAACATAATTAGTGAGTTTATTTGATACTCTTACAATCCTCTTATGATTAAAAAATACGAAATTCACACTAATTTTGGAAATTCATTAAAAGAGCTGATTACTCTATAATTGAAATTTAAGCAGATTGTAAGTTTAAAAAATTTTAGTAGATTTTTAATAATAATCCACTTAATAAAAAGAGTTATTGTCAAAAATTCTGATTTAATTCATTTACTTTATTTTTTATAAGTTTAAGTTTCTAATAATAATAATACTATTAATTTTTGTTTTCCGTTTAAGGGATTTTCAACCCCTCAGGAGAACAGCGGTTCATGCTCCCTGCTGTTAAATATAAAATTTTGGGTTGCCCAATTTTAGCGATATTGGGAACTCGGGCTTCTCTTGGTTTTCCTTCTTTTTATTGACTTGGTTCCATCTTGATCTTGTATATTGACCATCCGGGTTACAATAAATTATTTTCATTCTGGCTTCTTCTTTTTTTTTCTTTTTTTACTCTTTTATCCAATAGTTTCTTTATTTCTATTAAAATTTCCAACACTTCCGATAAAGATATCATACGCTTCTATAGTAGAAACATTTCTTTTTAATTTTTAATTATTTTCCTTGATTGATTTGCTCTTTTGAGGCTTCGATTTCCATTTGTTAGCTCCAGTTTCGCTTTACTCTTTCTTAAAAGTTTACAATTTCTCTTCTATTTTTCCGAGTCTATTATCCAGTTCAGTCTGTTTCTGAATCTAATTTTAGGATTAGCTATTCTAACTTTTTGATATGCTTCAAAAGGCTTAGCTCTCTTTCCTAGGATATAAGTTTTGACTTTATTCCTTCTTCTAGGTTAAGTTGTTACTTTAGCTTCTCATTGTCCTTCCTTAGCTTTTTGACCTCTTCCTGGAGGTTTGATACAACTTTAATGAGCTGTTCCATGCTCATCTGACCAGAAGAGTTAAACTCTGAGACCTCCTAGTGCAAAGCAACTTCGCCAGTATTCTAGACTTCTCCTCCAACATTAAACTAAACATATGAGTGCTTTTTTGAGCCAGTTTCGAATCTTCATAATTCTGTTATATTCCAGGTTGCTAAGATTATTAAGAAAAGAGTTAAAATTAAATTATAAAAAGATTGCCCGAGATTTGCTTCTTGTTCTCCCTCCTTCTTCGAGGAGGTGGTATAGAATTTTTTAAACCTTGCATTTTTTATTATTAAGTATAAGTTTATTAATTTCAAACTTCTCTTTTCATTTGGCTTCTTACGTCTTCTTGCTCTTCTTAGTTGCTTCTAAAATTTTAATTTTACTCTACTTTTGGCTCTGTTTAATTTGATATACTTTTTCTAAATAGTAATTGTCTTTTACTTTACAAATTGCTGTAAAAATTTTTTTGAAAACCTGCATCCATTTATTTTTATGTAGTGAATTGTTAGTTTATGTAGAGTTAATCATAAATTATTAGTTCTTCCAAGTTTTTCCAGAAATTTATCAAAAAGATTTTTAAGTGAGTCCAATAGTAAACACATTTGAAGATATGCTTATCTCTATAGCTTAGAGTTGCTTCCTATTAAAATTTATTTCTTACTATATTTTCGATAAATACCTCAATATATAGTTAGTTATAAATCATAATTTGATTGTCATTATTCATTTCATCAAAATAAATATCTTTCTACTTACTAAAAGTACAAATTTTTTTTATTTCAATTAATTCAAAGAATCTTCTTATATCAAATTCTGGATAATTCATAGCTTCTTTCCTTATTTTTAAGTAGTATCGGTTTAAGTGTTTATCCATAATGCGCTCAAAAGGAAGTCAGTTAAAATATTTGTATCAAACGTCATTAAAGACAGCGATAATCGACTAAAGAATCTTCCTCGCCATAATATACTTATTTTTACTTACCTTCTCTTTCATACTTTATATACCTTTCAAAATAGTCTAAGCAACAATCTTTACTCCATATTCAGCCTTAGTCCGAGCAAACATGTAACAAAGCATTTTGAAGGATCAGAGAGTAATATTCTTGTATCGACTGAGAGTAGAAAAGCCTTTCTTTGCCGATTCCAAATAATTTAAAGTTCTTATTTACAGTGGCTGATAAAATACCCATTTTCTTGTAATTTAACTTCAAAGTAAGTCACTTAGCTTTTCTATTTGATAATTTAACCTTACAGTTTCAACGTGAATTCAATTTTTTAGTTCTTTTTTTTTAAATTATATAGCTTTGCACTTAATAATGTTAATTTACAGAAAAGTCTACTGAAAAGCACAAGTGTATTAGTCAATTAAATATTATATCCTCAAAGTAAAAAGGAAAGAAGTATCAACTCATCTTCCCAAGTACTACCTACAAAGTTCATGCTATCGTAAAGTTTGATTAGATAGCAAATTTGTAAAATAATATTTCTTTTAGTAATAGTACAATAATTAAAATTAGTTCTTAATTTTATGTCTAATATGCTATTCTTAAATGAAGATCATTTTATCTATATATTGATAGCAAAAAGCTATAGAAAGTTAATAATCTCAGTATATAAATTATTTCATTAATTTAATGTAATTAAATCGAAAGTCTTTGCTTGATATTTTAAATCTCAAATATTTTAGTTTTCATACTTTTTAATTTGTTTTAATTTTGTATCCAATTTCCTAAGAATAATTATCAAATCTTCCTTTAGTTTATTATATCTGTACTTAATATAACTTTGATAGGCTTATCTACAGCTTGTATTTTTGAAGCGTTTTTTAGATTTATTACTTATCTTCTTCAGTTATCTTAATTTTTAAAAATCTTAAGCAAAGACTTTAAATAAAGCTTTATTTTAGATTAAATATTTACTTTTAGACTAAAAGTTTAAAATACAGTATTTTAATAATTTTTACATTTAGCTGTGCTGTTTACTTCAATAGTTCCAAGTTTACTTTGTATAATTTTAAATTCTAATATAATATTCTTTTATAGAGAGTAAAAGACTCTTCATTCTTCTAAGATATTCTTACTTAATTTCCTATCTTTTACTGTAAAATAAAAGTAGTACTAAGTGCCTTTCTTTAAGTTACTTTCTGAATTATAATAAGAATTTAAGGTATATAAGGTAATAGTAGATATCTTCACTGCATTAAATTGTCATTTATTTTTATTTAAATAACTAGATAACTTAAAAATTCCATTTTTTTATAATTAGAAACTTGGAAATGTAGAACAACGTGCTAAGTGTGATTAGAAATGCCTTTACTCTAGCACTAGCCATCAGTTTACTTAGTACTATAGCTTTCATTATAGCAGCAGCGTCATCTTAATATTGATTCTCTGTTGGTGTATGCTTAGTTCCAATATTCTTTTTGGCATGTCTTCGGGTTGGAATTAGAAATCTTCCTAATTCTAAGGGATTATTGATATTTTTCGTAATTGTCTAGATAATTTATAGTATCTACTTCGTAGTTATGTCAATTGGCTTTATGATTGTACTTGGACAATATTGGAATTTATGTTGGAGTTCTGATGCTGATTGCTAAGAAGTGGATGGAGATCATAAATGTTGGAATGATGATAAAAATGAATGGGATGAATGTAGTATAAGTAAAAATAATACATATTTAGCGTTTGTAGCATCAGGAATTGCTATTGCAGCTTCAATATTCTCCTGCATATTATATCCATACGTTCTTATAATTATTTAGAAGTCAAATCGTTAATATCAAATGTAGCAACCACTTGTTTTTGGTTAGCAGCCTATTTAAGTAAATTAAGGAGTTCCTGTCTAAGGAGTAATTGTTCCAGGAAACGTGGCTTACTAATAATATCCATAATTCCAACAACCGATACAAAATCCTTATCCACAGCCTTAAAATAACCAACCATATCCACAAATTTAAAATAATTAACTTTATCAACAGCCTTAAATTTACTAACCTCAACAGCAGAATCAAATGCCATATTATGAGTTGAATTAATAATAACCACCACTTCCTCAAAACTAACAACAAGCCTATCCCCTTGATGATATAAACTACCCTAAGGTACCAAACAACTCATGATAAATCAGCTGAACTTTACAAATACTCTTTAGTTTTACTTTCCAAATATTAAAGTTTTAAAAGCACTCTAAATACTAATAACTATCATCGTGTATAAAATCTTAAAGGTTTTAGTTAGTTTCACTGCCAAGTTATCTTAAGGTTTAAGTTTAAATTGGCTATTAAATATCTGAATATAATTACTTTGGCTTTTACTTTAAAAGTATTGAATATTCTAAGTTTGTTAATTTTTGGTGCCCTTATATAAAGAGTCTTAGGTAGTTTAGTAGCATTCTTCTATTAATTAATTTTGGTGGTTTGAAATAACTTTCTATGATTAAATGATGTATAAAGTAAATTAGAATATATTACTTTTATTAAATGCTTATAAAGATAGGATAACTTATTAAGATATTTTGATTATTTAATATATTATAGAGATAGCTATTTGATGCCCTTAGTTAGACTTATTTATCTATCTCTATTATATTATTGATTAGATAAGCTACTACTTATGTAGGTAACTTTCTGAACTGATAAAGATCACTAAGACAATGCTATACTCAATATTAATAAGAAGTGACCTTTCTCATTTAACTCAACTTAATTACCTTCCTAAAGATATCTTTTGTAAAGGATTAAGTTAGATATATTAGTGTAAAGTTAAAAGTAGAGATAGACTTTAAAACTAACTAATTTTAGTAAAAGTTTAATAAATGTAGAAGAATTGAGTTGATGGAAAGGCTTTAGCTAAACAGATAAAGCGCTAATTAAAGGAAGAAATAGATTATCTAGTAGAAGTATATCATCTTAAGTAACCAACTATCGGCTATGTTCAGATAGGCAATAACAGTGAGTCTTTGAAGTATAAACAGAATAAAGAGAGACTTGCAAGTAGATTAGGAATAAACTTCAAAAGTATACTTTTAGATTAAAATGTTAGTTAGTAAGAAGCTACTAATAAAATCAAAGAATTGGATTAAGATCCTTCAATTAATGGAATTTTCGTTACTTTTCCTTTGCCACCTTAGCTTTCTCAAGGCAAAATTATTTCTTCTATTTCTCCAATTAAAGACATTGATGGCTTACATCCTTTAAATCAAGGCATGCTTCATTTGAAATAATTAAAGCCCTTTCTTATCCCAGCTACTGTTTCCGCCTGCATAAAAATACTGTAATCTGTGTTTGCAGAAGAATAACTAGATTGAAATGAAAATTTTCCAAATATTCCTAATTTAAGAGGAAAGCATGCTGTTATAGTAGGACGAAGCACTATTATAGGATCACCTTTAGTAGGTGTTTTATCTCATTACGATGCTACAGTAACTCTTTGTCATAGACATACTGTAGAATTACAAAGCTTTACTAAGCAAGCCGATATTTTACTTTCGGCTACAGGGATACCTAAAATAATAAAAAGGGATATGATAAAAGAAGGATGTGTAGTAATAGATATAGGAATTAAGCAAATTATGAATTAGAACAATGAGATATAATTAATTGGAGATGTAGACTAGCAAGCATATGAAATATGTGACAAGGTTACACCAGTTCCAGGAGGTGTGGGACCTTTAACAGTAGTTTGCTTAATGACCAACATAGTTAAAGCATGAAAGCTTTAAAATTATACTAAGATTTTATCAATTAAAAACCTGGAGTTAAGACAGAAGTAGGAAGAACAGCAAAGTGAGAAAACAGTGTGAAGCAGTAACGATTAAAGACATTCAGAAGAATTTAGTTAAAGACTTAATAAATTTTAATTTTGCTAGCATATAATAAAGCTTCTTGCTACTTAATTACTATTATTGTAAATATTTCAAATTAATTTTTAACTAATTTTGATATAATTCTATCTTAATGCTATAACTTTCAAAATATTTTACAATTACTAGAGATTCTTTAACCAGATAGGTTATTTTTAAGTTGTTCTAAATTAATAGAATTAATTATTTTTAATTAGACAATATCATAATTAAAAATAGATAGGATATATAACTACTATTAACTACTATTAACTAAGATTAACTACTATTATTGTTATTATTTTAGCCTTTTAAAAGGTCTTTCTTATAATCCTTTTTATATTATGAATCAATTAGTAATTTAATGTTTAAAAAGTAGTTCCTAAAGCTTTGCTTTTAATTACAATAATTTAGAACTAAAAATCTCTTTAGTTGTATTAAGATTCTTATTTCAATTAACCTTAAGTTGTATAATTTATTTAAAATCTAGTTTATATTAATTAAACTACTTTAAAAGCTTAATTATAATCTATACCTCTTATATTTAAGGATTCAATTACTTTTACTAAAACTATTGTGTTTTCTAAGTATTGTTAAGTTATATATAAAAATAGAGTTATAGTAGTTCTTTATAATAACTTAGATCCTTTTTAGTGATTTATCTTATAGTAGAATACAATTATTAAACAGTCTCTTTACTACCTAACATTTTTAATAGTTATTAAATAACTTTTTTATTATTTCTTAAACAAATCTCTATTTAATCTTCTACTTCTAAAGAGTTATTAGATTTTATTATATTTACCTAATAAACTAATTTAGCTAATTATTTAAATTAGTTACTCTAATACCTTCTTATTAAGTGTTCTATCAAATATTTTCTTAAGAAGTATTTCCTTTTATTCATACACCAAGTTTTTTAAATCTACATACCTTTAGTTAAGATGTGTGTAATTATAATATCTCCTATATTTTATTCTTATTTAATCTAATTAAGCAAGCTAGAAAGCAGATAAATAGTAATTAACTAAAAGTATTTAAGTTTATAAGAAAAATTTAATATAATAAATAAAATCTACTAATATGCTTCAGTATTCCTATTCATTGCTCTCACTTTTGAAAACATTATTCTACCACTAAGCTGCTTTTATATCATAGCTAAATACGCAATCTAAACTAAACATGTATAATACCTAGTTCACAAATTTAGGATTTGTATTTAAATTTGTTTGATTTAAAAAATCATATTTTATTTAATCACTAAACTAAGGTCCATGATCTACAGGATTATTCTTCATATCTCATATCTTTGTTGGTTTATTTAGCCAGAACATTATACTATTATTTCCATATAGTTTAGATATTCTATACTCACTATTTTAATCAAAAGAAACGCTATTCCATTAGTTTAATGTCCAATCGTACATTTAATAAGAGTTTAAATAATTTTATTATCATTAATCTGTTCAACCTCCTAATACTACTACTCCTAAATCTATCCAACTAACGCTTGCGTTTTAAACACTAGTTGGAATATCTTTAATTTCTTAACTTTATCTATTCTTTAAATTAAAAATCTCACATTTTTAAGTAAATTCTTCTTAAGATATTATAACTCAATTTTCAGTTAGCTCAGTTAAGCCAGAAATTAAGATAGTATTATTATTTCTATTTGCCATTACATGTTTATGTCTTTTAGAAATCATTTTATAACTTTCTTGCTTTTTGAAGTTAAATAAGATAAGTTACTACTATCTTTTTAATATTCCACCTGAAATCAATAGAATATCATTATTTATTTAATCTATTCTAGATGATTCATCACATATTCTTTAATCTAAATAGCCTTAAGTAAAAATAGAGCTTTCTTCTACATTTTATTTCATATGCTAGAGTTACTTCACTTAGTTCTTAGTCTAAACTTTTAATTTTACGAAAGAGTTTTCTACCTTTTAGAAATACTAAATTGCTTAGTTTCTAGTTTTAAATTTACGATTAGTTTTAGTTTAAACTTATAGGGTAATCAGCTCTTTCAATGAAATTCCATAATTAGAACAGATTTCGTATTTATTAACCATAAGAGGGATTTAAGAGTAGATTAGAGCTAGTTTGTTAGTTTTATTAGATTTACCTAACTTTTTGAGAAAAAGAAGGTAAGTAATGATTTAAAATTTGGAAGATTAACTTATATTGAGTTCCATTTTTTTTGACTATGTACTTTTATAAATAAATGAAATAATATTTTAGTAATATCAGTAAGGAATTCAGATTAAGATTGAAACTAAAGACTGAATTTTTTGGCTTTCTAGTTTGAAATTAATAATCAAACTCTTTAAAAGAAAATAACAAATACCAATTTTTATGAGCCAAAGATAGAAAATCTACATAGCTGAATAAGGTACAGATGATGTAAATTATAAATGAACTTTAAACTATTTCGTTAAAATGTAAAGTAATGAATATAGCCTTCTTTAGATGAATTCTATTAGGAGTCTTATTAACTAAGCTATTTTTAATTTTCTACGTAAATGCTAATCTTATTATTAGCTGTTTTAGTAAAAGTATTTCCTTATAAAGCTAGTTAGTGCAATTATATAACTGTATTTTAAGATTAAAGTTTCTTAAATTATAAAATAAGAGAAGATATTATCAAAAGAATGGTCGGAGTAAGATTTTTAGCATATTGCTTATAACTCTATTTATTAAAGAAGTCCCTTGTTGGACCCAAATCTTAAAGAGAACGCATATGGATGATTATATACCCCTTGATAGGCCATTAAACTCTATGGTAATTAATTTGCTTTACCATAAATAATGGTCATTGTTTACAGAAATATCTTCGTTTATCAATTAAGAGATAATTCAGATAAAGCAGCATCGAGAGTTTAGCCCACTTAAACATTTCTGAGTAAATAATTAAAAAAAGGAATAAAAAAATACAATTAATAAGCTCTATTGTATTATAGAGTCAAATTAATTAAAATTCTTATTAATATGAAAGAGATTTATAATCAAGTAGTTAAATAAGAAATAACCATAATTTTACTTCTACTAGTATTATTAAACTCACTATTTAGATTTATACTAACTCCTTTATAATAGAAAACTTGAATCTCTAATTTAATAACATGATATCAAGACTAGTTTATAAGATATCACTATGTCTATTTTACTTAATAACTAGATAAACTTTTATAATTTTAAAAGGTTATAAGGGAATTATAGTTAACGAAGAAAATTTATAAAGGAATTATGAAATTAATATACTAATTCTATATCAATATCATAATTATAGAAATACTAAGAGACTATTATGCAAATTGAGAAATGCAGGATATCTTGTTATAGACTATTTATTGTAGTAGAGTTTCATGTAATTTATTTAAGAGCAAAACTAGATCGCCAGATAATTAAATTTATCGAAAAAGATAATATTAATAAATCATTAGCTCTGTTACTTCAATCTTGTTTGCTTTCTGTTACTCAATCCATTTAAATTTAAATTGCTAAATAATAGATTTTGCATTTCTTTAGTTATATAACTATAAGCTTTTTTTTCTTTAAGTTCCCCTAATATAAAATAATATATAGAAATTAATAACTGAAAGATTGATTAAGCTTAAATTCTTAAGCATTATAAGCTAATTTCCATATGTATAGATATTTAATCGAAGACAGAAATTTTCATATATTATATTGATACTAGCTGGGATTATAAGCAAATAGATTCTCATATTAATCATATTTTAAGCTTAGAATAAATTAATGATAATTTTCAGTTTTATCTATCTCAATTGTATAGTGGATATTAGCAATTCAGTATAATATACAAATTACATTCTCATAATTATAAATGGCATATTCCATTTAATCCTGTGGAGTTTAAGTCGGAATATATAATAATAAGATTCTTATTATAGTAAATTATCAAAATACTATTTCTCTTTTCAATTATAAAGCGGATAAAATTAGTTTAATGAGAGCAATAATATTTACTTATAATACTATAGACTATTATCTATTCGTATATATAGATTATTAGATGAGAATCTAGGAATATTTAATTTAATTAAGTCACTTAATTATCAGTGTAGAGATAATTCATCTTTTTTAATATAGCTAGTTAAGTAGGCTATTTTATATCCTTGGCTAGTTTTAATTGATAGAAGTATGAATAACTATACGAAGAGTAGGATGTTTAACTGTTGCTTTTGAATGATTATTTTTTAATTAATATTAAAAATAAAATCCAGCTGATCTTTCATTCTAAGTCTGTTGCTTTGACTTTTTCCAGTACTTATTTTCCAAGTTCTTTAGAAACTTTGTGTGATTGATTCTTTCTATATTAGTAGTTATATCTGTTTACCCTTATTACAAATTCATGAAAATGCTTCCTTAATTTATACTTTTTAGCTAGGAATAAGCTTTATAAGAATCAGGCGAAGTTACTGTTGTGTTGAAAGAAGGAGCTTTAGTAGTAAAGGATTAATTTCTAGATTACTATTAGTAGAACTGAAGCAACTCAGGTTCATTTTTAATGATATTCAAAATATTTTTCTTTTTCTACAGTTGACTTTCAATAGCATTCATTTAATACTGCTTATAGTAAGTTAAGTACTCCTTTCTACTTTTGATTTATTGAACTGTACTTTTATTTCTAAAATTAAATGTATTACCCTAATATAAACCCACAATACTTATTTGAATTAGTGTCTACTATTTAGTTCACTGAAAGTACTTTTGCTTATAGTTACTATACCTAAGGCTTCGACATTTAATTTTTGCTCTTGTTATTTAACATTTATGGACTTGTACTTGGAATTAAAGAACCAATTTATTAAAGCGCTGAGTTATAAGTATTCAGGTAATTGGTATAGATGTAAGGGTTTCTGTGTTTTAATGGGTTTAATGGTCCTTGCTAATAACTGTTATTTTATTAAACAATCAAACTGTTTGTATGCTCAAATAAATGCTTATTTTAAGCTTTTAAATACTCAGGATCTAAAACAAATTTATAAGCCTCAGTATAAGAACTATTCAATTCAGTATTATACTCATTCTTCTTACTTGCTGCTGTGGAAGTTTCATTTGCAATATCATTAAAGTTGGAGCAATCTTCGCTTAAATTAAGCTTACTTGCTTGAGAACTATTAAGGGGCTGTAAAGCATTCTATCTGAAATTTTTCTTTTTCTAAGGAGGCTGTAGGATTGTTTTTTCCTGCTAAAGATGCTTTTATAGAATTTAATCTCTTCTAGTTCTGTTAACTTTTGCACCTGTTCATTCTTATCATATTTCTTTGGCTGATTTTAAGTAACAATCGTATTTTTTAGAATTTTCATCTGGGTAGATTTTTAAAAACTGACCACAGTTATGTTTTTCATATTCATCTCTTATCTACTAGCATAGCTTAACATCATCTTCCCTATCTTCTTACCTTTTCTACCTTGATATTTGCTAGAACATTCTTTTGTTAATTGCCTCTTGCTTTCTACTTTAAAACTTTAGTCTATTCTTGTATTAGATGTTCATAATTCTAAGTGCATCAGAAACAACTGCTTTTTTTACTTTTAAGTCTAAGGGCGTGTCAGTAACGAAACTGGGAGAATGGTTAACCTCTAAAAGTCAAGGTTTCGCTCTATGGTCTAGAAAAATATCGAAGCCTAAAATTTCAAAGCACATTGAGTTAGTACTATCATCAGGTTGACACGTTTTATAGACGTGTGCAAGAGATGGTTATATAGTACACAGCGTTTTTATAATAATCCTATTGATCTTCCTTTAGATTTTCTCTATATTATATCCTTGATCTTTGAGATATTTTCAAGTTGCATTTAAACTTCTCTTATGACCAATATCATCTTCATCTTCCGCGAAATTATACTCAAATTTTTTGGATTCCTTGTTAATGGCATAGTTAGTTAAGTGCATAAATTAGTTTGTTAGATTACTAGAAGTAGGTGGCTAATACTCTTCTGTTGCAAGTCGACAAAGTCCTTCTTCGTGTACGTAAATCCTTAGAGGATCACATCCTGCAACTAATGCATAAACTCTTAAATCGAATTTTAAGCCATCCATTAGAAGAGGCTTATGTAGATATCTCTGTGCAATCATTTACTGATCTTGAGGTATTTACAAGTCTTCAATTTTTTTAATCAAATAAATTCCTTTTCCTTAATTTAAATCAGGAGGCTTAATAATATACGTTTTCGTACCATTAAGCTAATTTTTGAAATCCAAATATTCTACTGGAAGAATCCAAGTGGGAGGGACAAATTTAAAGTTTTTAGGAAATAGCTTTTGCATTGTTTTTATATTCTTAGCCAACTAATTTTTCCGTGCTATTTTATACATTTCAGGGAAATGATTGATCTTCTAATAAGGTTTCATTTTACAAAGTCTTTCAGGCATAACAGCACAGTCAGTCCATAAAACATCTCAGTCTTCTTCCTCATCTGCAAGAGTGCATTTTCACTTAAAAACATTTCTAGCTACAAGTTTAATAAGTTCATATTAAGTGTTCTTTATATTTATTATAACCCTTTTCTTAAGCTTTTTAGTTTTTATTTCCTATACTTACTCTTTATTTTCTTAAGTACTTTCCACTACGTCCTATTTTTCCATTTTAAGACTTAGTAGCTTTAAAATAATAAAAACTAAAAATCAGTTTATAAACTTTCAAGGATTGATCCTTCATTAGTATTGCAATAAATAATCTTTCCTGTACTTACTTTTACCTTAGTTCCAAAATATCCTATTTTGGTATTCTTAAAGAATAACTAAAATCCAAGATTTCTAATCAATCGCTTACTTATGCGACTTATTATAGTTAAGTATTTGAAGGAAAGATTTGTAATATTTTTAATTAAGATGTTATTATAAACTTAGTAAGAACCGTTTTTCCATTCTTATAAAATATTGCTTAGTTTTGAAAAATCCAAGTACTTTTGCATCTTCAAAATAGTTTAATTTATAATAGTATTCGTAGACTTAATGTAATTAAGTTTTATCTAATTATATCTTTTGATCTTTTAGCATCTAAATATATACCAAGTATTATAGTAAATAAGCTATGATATTGCTGGGTGATTAATTAACGTGATATTAATATTCTTAGCTTTGTTATTGCTATTTATGCTTATATATCTTACTTTCACCATTACTGATATCCATAGTCTTTTAGTGCTTCTTTAAAGCCTATAGCTATTCCTAATGTCTGCATATCAAGCAAAGGATATAATTAGATACTTTAAATTGCTTGTGACAATATAGTTACTATACTTAGAAAGGAACTAGTTTTTTAGTTCTTGACTCAGATATTTTCTTAGAAAATCATAGATATTATAATTGAATCAAACTAATTTTAGCTTAATATATAGACTAACCTCTTATTACTTCTATCCTTAACAATAAAGAATAGAATACTCTAATAAGAAAAACTAGCAAATTCTCTAATATGACAGTATCAACAATCAGTGATTAACTACTTACTTTAAATTAAAAGAATTAAACTTAAGTAGCTTAAATATAAGAAAGGTGGTATAAAGGTAAGTTGATAGTTAATTGTCAATATTAATAGAATTGATTTAATTAAAGGATTTAGGTAGTTTATTAAGGAAATTATTAAATGTAAAAAGAGGCTCTTATAAAGTACTTCGTAGCTATTATAATTACAGCATAAGTTGTTGGAGTTGTATTGTGGGTCCGTTTTTTCTTCGATTTCTAACCTAACAAAATAGGAGATTTGTAAAAAGATATATCGTTCATGAGTAAGAAGAGTTAAATTGAGTAGGAGTAAGATAAAGAAGTTTAAAGAAGTTTCTAAGTTCAATAGGTGGATGATGCTACTAGCTTTGAGTATGCTAAAAGTGATTAGTAAGCTTAAAAACATCCTGATGATGAAATTTATACTTGTGATTTTTAGGTGTTTGGAAAGGTGTAGCATGTTTATTTCAGAAAATATACTAAACAGAAGGCAGATTCGCTTGGGATATCTGGCTGGATTATGAATACAGAAGAAGAGACAGTAGTTGGGTAAATTACTGGGAAAAGAGAAAATTTTATGGAAATGAAAAGATGGCTAGAGTTCTAGGGTTCTCCTAAATCAAAAATTACGAGGGCTCAGTTTACTAATATGAAGATAGTAAATCAAATAGAAAATCCAGGGTTTTACATTCGTAAGTAATCCTTTTGATTTATATTTAAGCCAATATTAAGTTTTAAACTTTCTTCAATCTTTTCTTCTCCATGATAATAAGAGAGTATAAAGCATCCCTTGCAATATTTGTGTCTTATAAACCAGTAAGAGATTTCTTCTTAAAGCTTCTATCACTTTTAACTAACATCTATCTTATTGAATTAATAAAAGAATAAAGGACTAGCTATTGAAGAGAAAAGTTCTTTGCAAAGATTACTCTAAATGATAATAAAGACTCTCAAATAAGAAGCTTTTAAAAGCGGATAAAAAAAATCAAAATTAAGCAAAGTCAGAAGAGTTCGTCTTTTTCCTGCAAATCTTGTCTCTTATCACTACGTTACCACTATAACAATTGAGATCTTTCGAATCTTGAAAAGCATTAGAGTTGCTTCGTCTTACTCTTTTATCATTTTTTGTAAATTTGTTCATCAAATAGCTTAAAGAATTTTGAAGTACTTAGATATCTTCATTAACAGAATTATCTTCTAAAGTAAATTAAACTTTAGAGTTTTATTCAATTTTGTCAGTTTTCCAACTAGTCTCAAATGATGTTGCCGCAAGATTATTTTACGATTCAAGCTAATTTTGCAGGTTTTTAATTGTCCTAAACTGTTACTCCAGAAATTTATTTTTATTCAAAACTTCTTCGCTAAGTTCCTTGTTTTTGACTGCCATGTGGTTTATTTTTTCTTATAACTTATTTTCTTTAATTTTAACCTCTTGCTTAATACTATCCTCTAAGTCAAAAGATTCCTCTTCTTGTAAAGTTCTGCTTGTTTTACTTTTCTAAATGTTTATAGTATTTTATTTGACCATTTAGAGTAAATTATTGTTTTAGATACTGTTGATATTTCTTTACGATACCTCATGCTTTAATTTATTATTATGCATCTTTAAATTCTTAAAGGATTAATAGTTAG
The DNA here is from genome assembly GCA_946699065.1 of Loxodes magnus. Lineage (NCBI taxonomy): Eukaryota > Ciliophora > Karyorelictea > Loxodida > Loxodidae > Loxodes > Loxodes magnus. The sequence continues at coordinate 833,439 of CAMPDV010000086.1, read as the reverse complement.
AACTTTTAGGCTTTAGTTCTCTCTATTTAATTACCACATTATTTTGACAGCTCAGCTATTATATGGTTAAGTCTTTCTACTATAGTTGTATTTGTAGTTCATAAATCTATTATAGCATCTTTTTCATTTCTATGTTTACTTTTGTTCTTATTTATACTTTCTAATGGTCCTGAGATTCACTAATACCTTTGAACTCACTCTCTCTTCACTATTTCTCTCTTTTTAATAGCTCGATTTCCTCATTCTAGATACTAATCTACTATTTATACCTCTGAATCTCCTCTTCTAGCTTATGAATCCTCTTATTTATCTCTAGGTTTCTTATTGATACTTCATTAATTTCAGTTTAAGTTTCTTTCTCTACATAAAGCTAACTAGCAGAGGAATTTAACCTCTTGAAGGAGTTTTAAGCCTTGATTAGTCTAATATTAGTTGCTTTCTATAAAGCTGAATCATTTTATTTTTTCTTCATTTATTTAGGCATTAATCCAATAAAGCATGTATTTAATATGCACTTTAATTGCATTAGACCTTTGTCATTTAATTACTACAAACCTTACTTAAGAACTTTTTATATTAGCACTCTTATCTCCAAGTGCCTTAAGTTCATTTCTCCTTTCTTTAGCAAGCTATACGTTAAATGATATTAATATTAAGAATCTTTAGCTTTAAATAAAGTTAAGTTATTTCACTTCTAATTACTAATTAAATTAGTAGTAATAAGAATTAGATAAATAGCTATCATTTATTATAACCTTCAAAGCAACTACATATTGCATTTGCTAAAGTCAAGTAAACTGCTAAATTGAACTCCCAGTACATTATTAAAAGCTGTGAGTTTGGTAATTTAACATTCTTCTATTAAATCACTTTACCTTCATTTATTTTCCCTTTGTCTCTATTTTAGAATGCTTATGCTAAACTACAGAACACACATGCTATAATATTATCTTGATGCTTTTGCCACTTACTTTCCTGATTAAGCTAATTGAGTAAATATTCGAACTTACTTTCTTCCTTTAATTCTAAGTGAAATTAAGAAAGAAAAGAAGAGAAAATGAAGTGATTAAGTTAATTAGAAGTAATAAACAGAAGTAACTTATACAGCAAATTTTAGAAAAATGATAAGCAATAGATAACTAATACTCTATTAAGTTAATTTCATACTAATCACTTGTTAGCTATTTTTATAATATCAAGGCCTTTAGCTACTAAAATGTAGTATCTTAATTGTATTTTATTATACTTTCTCAGTGTAATTTTTAAAGCTAAATCTTTCAATTTAGTAGTTTTGATATAATTTAAAAACTATTATCTGATTTATTTATTTGGGTTGCTTATATATGTGGCCTTGTAGATTATGAACCTTCGAATAGTTTTTTAATGGCTATGTAATAATTCTAGTTTATGCGTTACGTTATTATACCTTGCTAATATTTAAGGGGTAATATTCTAAGTATTATAAGAGCCAATATATCTAGCTTTCAGCATATAACTTGCTAATGTAATTAATCTAATATTCTTTATTTGTAATCCTAATGTGGAGTCTCTCTAATAGATATAAGACTTCATTTTAACTCTAGTAGACTTCCATTAATAAAATGCTATATAATGAATACCTTTCTTCTAATTAATATAGAGTTATATTAATAAGCATAGAGAGATTTATATCACCACTAATATTTTTTAGCTGTAGAGTATAAGTAGAAGAAATTAAGAAAACAATAGAGAGGTCAGTTAATTCAGGCTTGAAAGAATGTATAGCTAGAAAAATGACTATTCTAACTAGCTTATTACAAGCAATTTTACTAAACTTGCAAACTATCTTTGCTTCGCTTGCTTACTAGTTTCTTATAAGATATCAATGCTAGCATAATATCAGTCACTAGTATTAAGATACTTTTAGATTTATCTTTCTAAAGACTAAGTCAGTTGTAGAATTAACTGCTTTGAGGTATGAAATAATATATTTTTAATATAATTTGATAGTAATAGTTACAGTAAGCTCTTAGAAAGAGAAAGAAAAGAAAGTAAAATTTAGCAAAGTAGAGAAATCAGTCTAGATTGAATCAGATAAATAAGTAATAAGGCCAATAAGCCTCATCAATACAACCATTTCTTGAAAATCAATCTTAAGTTATAGAACAAAAATGTTAATAAAAAAAGTAATCCTTTCTAACTTGAAAGAAGCCTAAATAAGTTTAATATAATAAGATTAGTGAATATTAAATCTTTCAAGCATAAATTTAAAATAAAGAATATAGAAATAACTTTAGATAAGCTTAGAGAACTAAGAAGTAAAGACATTCAATCTTTAACATGTTAAGCTATAAATTAAAAGACGAAGATAAATCTTCTAAGGTATGCAGCAAAGATAATCAGATTTGCCAATCAAACACTCAAACTAATTATTATTGTAAAGTTATATTAATAGGAGTTTTAATCTAATCGGAGAAACATAAATGATAAGATTCATCGAAGAGTTTGATTCAAAAAGTTAAAAACAGATATATAAATAAAAGAAATAATAATATTCCTAAATAATATCTTAATGAAGTTTCTAAAATAGGAGAAATACAGAGAGCGTTTATCTATACTCATGATAATTTATACTTCAAATAATTATTTTTAACTGATTTTAAAATAGTAATAAAATGAAGCAATTTAAGCAGTAAACATTTAATAAATTTTATCTAATTAAAACACTCTAAAAATAGCACTGAAATGATTAAGTTGAAAATCAAATTGAATATTAATTAAAATAAATGTTCTGTGATTCATTTTTTACATTCATAAGCTTCAGCTAATTGCTTTGAAGTTCTTTTCTCTTTCTATTAGCCTAATAATTGATCATCTATTTCAACCATTTTATATAATTTAAATTCTTTCCCAAGAAGCGAAAAATATCAAACTAATCTAATCCAAACTTGACTAAAATATCTCTTATAAATACCTAACAAAATGCCTTGAAAAGAGTGGCTATAAGATGCTGAAGATTTAAACTGTTAAATATTAAATTTAGATTACTAGTGTAGGATATTTCCATTATTATAATAACTATATAATAGCTATCGTACTTATTACATAAAACTTATACTGAAGGATAATTAAACTATTATAAGCATATGTTTATTGATAGAATTATTGAAAGTAATTAATACTAAATAAAGTTAATTTTCGTATAAATAAGGTATTATATAACTACTGTATCTCAGTCTTTTAGGTAAGAAACAAGCTAACAGAGTAGCATGTATTCATTCGTAATTAGGTTCTATGGTGAATTAATATGAAATTTCTGTAATTTAGGAGTTGCTTTTGATAAACTAATTACTCTTAAATTTAGAACATTTACTATACTTAAATTCAAAAACTAATTCAAGAGTTTTAACACTCTGAGAGATAAAGCAATTTTTATATCCAAAGAAGTTATAAAATAACAAGATTTCTAAGCTTATAATAGGCTGAAAGCATAGAGAAAAACTCCATTTTAGCTAAGATCTTTTAAAGCAAAGACTATATTATATGTTCTCATAAGTAGAGCAAATTAATAAATATTAACTAGATATAACTTAAGGTTTAAAAAAGAGACAGAAATAACTCATTTTATTTAACTTTAATGTAAGAACTTCATGAAATTATTTAGAAAAGACATAAACATTAAATTTTTTAATATGGATAAATAATACTTAATTCTGATTCATTTTTGTTAGTTCAGGATTTGTATGCTTTAGTGGAAGAAAATATGAAATTTTAAATCTAAAAGCAAAAAATTAAAAAATAAAGATATTCCAATTGAATTTTAAAACCCAAATGCCAATTGGATTTCTTAAGGAGCTAAAATTGAAGGAGGTAGAAATAGTAGTTATTAATAAGAGTAATCTTACCAAGTTTTGACTGTTCTTAAAACAAATGAAAATAAGTTTCTTTGGAATAAAATTAAGAATTGAAATATAGCAGATATATGGAAATTAATAGCCTTATGCTTTATGTAAATAACCAAAGAAAACTAAAAGATATGAAGAACAGTCTTGTAAATCATAGACTTTAATGATTAGCATGTGGAATTATTTTAGTTAGTGAATTAACAATCACCTCAAATTAGTTAACCAAAAAATTATACATTTTGGAATAGATAAAATATTTGCTTACACTATAAACACAATCTAATGGAAGAATTTTTTCTTTTAAAGTTGAAAAATAATTACTAGAAGAGCGTTAAATTACTTATTTACTTATCAAGTTATCTAAAGATAATTATAATTGCAAGACATATTGCCAACATTTAAAAATGCTCATGCAAAATTGTTATAAAAGGTAATTTAATATCTCAACTATTAGATGAAAACAGAATCATCAATAACTAGAACTTAAACTAAATATTCAGAAATGAAAATTGAAGCTTCATTATTATCATAGGAAACAGTATTAAGTGTAAGGCCTTTAGTAGTATAGATATAGAAAACTCTTAGTTTTGTAGCTTGCATCCAAATTAAACCTCGATACAAGCTTTTAATAGTTACTAGAGCATTAAACTACTCTAAATATGACATTTAAGTAAATTATAACTTGAATCCTTTAATATATAATACCTAAGCTATAAGCTCGCTAAGGTATATAAACTGATTATATTTATAAGCATTTAAGCTAATAGAGATTAATCAATCAAGTATTTTCTTTATTGCTTATCATTTTAAACTAGTAAGCTTTTCCCTATAAGTCTATTTTGATTTGTGAAGATATATATTTAAGATCTTAATTTAACGTATCTAGATCAATTTTTAAAACTTAGTGATATATATAAAAAAGAAGGTTTATATTAAAGTTCCCGAAGTAGCTAGAATCTTAAAAAGAAGGATTAAAACAGACTAGTGTAGGATAAGAAGGAATAAATAACATATTGAGCAAGTGGTAAGTAAAGCTAGTATCTATTCTCTTACTATTTTTTGCATTAGCAAGAGATTAAAATCTAAACTACCTTACTAAAACTGAATAAGACATACAGATAATTAATCTACCTTTAGTATGAAAACCTTATAGCAGTATATAAACTAAGGCTAATTTAAGTATATTCCTTGAATATAGAAAAAGTATTCTGTTTACTAGATATATTAACTTAAATTTCAGTTCTTATTGCTCACTTAGACTTTTAATCTTAACTCAGAACTAATAAAAAGGTATGGATTCTAAATTTATACCTAAGAGTAATAAAAGGAGAGTCACAATAAAGTATATATAATATTGCTAAAACCAAGTTATTTTAGGTACCATTTGGATATGAAATATCTAAGAGCATTTTGATTGTAAAACTTATATAGTTTATATACTGAAGAATCACATTTTAGTATCCTTATAAAACTTAAAGGAAGACTGTAATATAATTAGCACATATTATGACTTAATAATTTACACTTTCTAGAAATAAGAATAACTTTAAGGCTGCAAGCATTTATAATAATGTCAAGATAAAAAAGCTAAAAGATATATCAAAGGATTAGTATAAATAAGATTAAGAGATTAAGGTCTTATAAGAGAAGCCAAAAAACTATAGAACCTCTTGATAAATCCTACTAACATATTTGTATATCTAAGATAAAAACAGTTAGAAGTATATACGTTCAATAAGCAAGCTAATCTTTGGATTTATTATAGAAAATCCTAAGTTAAAATTTTAATTTATAAGAAGAACCTTTGAATTTTTTAAGTTTACATAACTTAAAAACCAATTTAAAGGGGAAAGTAATAAGGAAAAAAATAATGAAGACCAAAGAAAAGCATAAGTACCTAAGATACAAAAAAGAGAGGTAATAAAGGGATAATTCTAAATAACTATACATTAGTTATTTCATACAGGAAGTAAATCAACGCAAACGGAATCTGGTAGATGACTATTTAGTATAATCTCTTAATTATTAAAGACATAACAGAGTTTTCTAAATGGAAATTTAAAAATATATGAAGTAGTTAAGTATAAATATGCTGGGTTTTATAATAATAAAAGCTTCTTAACTCTCTACCAAATAATTAGTTAATAAAAGTATTTAAATACCTTGATAAATGATTCCATTTAACAGCTAAAAATAAATTCTTTTAAATAAGGTATTTAAGTACCTTAATTTAATCCTGTGATATAAATCATAAGAATTAAGCTCAACCATAAAAAACTAGATAAATAAAGTTGGTTACACTCTTTTTAGACCACTAAAAATACGTTAAGAAATAGAGGAGATTACTTCAAGTGGAATTTTAACTTAAGCCTTATTTTAGGAAAATACGAGGATGTATTTATAAAGATTAGATGGTAAGAAGTAATAGCAATCATACAATGGGTTGCTCTTATATATCTTTATTAAACTGACTAAGTATATAAGCTTTGTTTATTTACTATCCTTAATGATACTTATAATAACACTTGATTTCAAATGCCTTTAGTTTAAAATAATATAAACATAATGTGATATTTCATATATGCTATATATTAGTATAGTGATTGGTGTGAAAAGGACAGAAGAGTAGAGTCAAGTAAATAAAGATAAAGGTTTAGGGAAATGAATATTCTGACTGCTTTAATTTTTCAAACTTGGCAGTTAACGATTACTGAAAAACATTTTGTTTTAAATAACGAAGCAAATAAAAAAATAAAATGAAAAGCATTTTCGAGGAAAAAAAGCAGTTTAGTCCAGTTATTGGAGGATTTAAGGATGCAAGTGACGATTCAGATCTCTTGCAGAAAAAACTAACATCGCCTTCTCTTCTTGAAGAGCCTTCTTTCGAAAGTTAAGCCTTTTTGAAAAATCAATAAGGTGAACTACAGAAAATTTATTTGTGCGTCACTAATGAGGTTTTATATACAGTTATTGGCCCTGAAAATAAAACTATTTTGTAATGAATGGATCTTAGATTCAGAAGAATGGAATCTATTTAGGAAAAGGGATATTTAGGATATGCTGTTTATGGAGATAATACGAAATATGAATTCTTTTTCCAAAACGAGAAGCTTAAAAAAAAGTGGCACCAATTTTTAGCGGAATATTGCCTCTAATTGCATGTCCTGACTATGTACACTAAAGAACAGCAAGTCGGAAAAGGAAATTATGCAACTGTATTTTTAGGAACTGAAATAGCGACAAATGAAGCAGTTGCAATCAAATCTGTTTCAAAAGAGATGCTAAGGGAAACTGATAGAAACGTGTAAGCGATGATCGATGAAATAGATTCTATGAGATCTCTCAGACATCCAAATTTATGTGGGTTATTCGGAATTTTCGAAGATGAAGAGTGCGTTCATCTAGTAATGGAGTTCTGCAATGGAGGTGAGCTTTTTAAAAGAATTATTAAAAGAAAAAAATACTCAGAGAACAATGCGGCAAGATTTGCTCAAAATTGTTTATCTGCACTAGCTTATCTCCATGAAGTTGCATTCGTATGCCACAGAGATCTAAAACTAGAGAACTTAATGCTGATATCCCATGAAAACGATTACGATTTCTAAATAGTTGATTTTGGTTTAGCCTGTAAATTTGATTCAATCAATCCATAGATGAAGATTAGATGTGGCTCTCCAGGATATGTAGGACCTGAAGTTCTTACATAGAAATCATATGGACCAAAATGCGATATATTTTCCTTAGGTATAATAATGTACATACTAATGGTTGGAAAGTAGCCTTTCTATGGTAAAAATCCATAAGAAATATTGATGCAAAATAAGCAATGCAAGATTAAGTTTAAAAGAAAGCATTGGGAAAATCTTACCTAAGATGCTCTAGATTTCGTTATTTAATTAACTGACCCTAATCCTAAAACTAGACCAAGTGCTAGATAAGCATTACAACACAAATGGTTTAAAACGATGAAAACTAGTCCTGAGTCAGTTTATTTGGCTCCTGCAAATGAAATAAAAACTCCTTCTATTTTGAAAATTGAACCTATTAGTCCAGGGTTGACTGGCTCCTAGAAGTAAATTGCAAGAGATAAACTTGTAAAGCAGAATTATTTGACGATTCCTGGAAAAACGACGGAAGGAGTATGGAGTAATGCTTGCTTATCTCCAATGCCATAATTGGCTGCGCCTTCACCTAAATCGGCAGGAGTAGAAGAAGAATAGAAGAGATTTGTTTTCTCGAATGATAGAAAAAATTCTTAAGGAAAGTATGAACCATTAACTGATACTTCCCTGCACTCAGAAAAATCTTCTTCTCGTAATTTTTTCTAGTTTAGAGCAAAAATCTTAATCAAGGAAAAGCTAAGAGTTGGGAATTACAGAAGTCAATAAATTAAGTAAGGAATTAAGCTCTAATTCCTCATAGAGTCCATCTACTCCTCAAAATAGCAACAAGCAGTCTAACTCTCCTCTTTTAAGTAAGTCTTAATTAAAATCAGGTCAAAAGAGAGAGTCTTTAAGGAATAAACCAGATAAAACCAGTATTAAAATTATAGAGCCTGCATCTAAAGGCCACCCTAAAATAGAAATTCCAGGATAAAGCTCAGAGCCGAAAACTTTTAAGGATAATGCAAAGGAATTTCGAACCTCAAAGTCCAAAGAAAATGTTTATTAAGAAGAGGGAATAGGCTTTCCCAATATTCAAGACAGCGAGTTTCAACGAGCTAGCTCCATGATGACGCCTCAAAGTTAAAAGTAAGTCTAAGAATTCTCATCAAGCACAACTCCAACTCAAGATAAGAAATAGTTTAAATTAGTAGAGCCAGCTTCAAAGAAGTCAGGAGTAAAAGTGTTTGTGAAGACTAATGAAAAAGCTTGAAATATTTGATAGTTTATAAATAACTTCTAATATAACATTAAATCACTCCATACTATCATCATCTACATTCCTTAAGTTATAATAAGGCTTTTTTATTACAAACCTAGTATAAGCATTCTTAATTAACTTGCTACTTGAGATAGCAAAATTAAACCAAATTATAAATTGTGCCTTTCATGTCAGTCCAATTGATCTATGCAAACTTAGAAATTTTCGCATATTAACTTATAATCTGATTTTTCGTTCAGTAGATAATTAAATATCCTTAATTAAAAGCAGAAGATAAGACGCACACTCTTAAAGATAATTATATAGTAACGAGTAAATTAGATAGGACGAAGTAATCAAAGAATACTAGGCTAACTATAGTTATAAGTGATAAGTAGACTCTGTATTTAAAATGAAGATCTAAAATCGTAATATCTAAGAATAACTAAAGATAATCTCAAAGTAAATTACCAGATATAAAACAGTAATCATTTATATAGCTGCCTTTTAATCTAATCCTAAATATCATTCTCCAAATCTTTTTGCTTTATTTTCGCTTGTTTCAACATATTACTTGCTTACTCTAAATCTGCTGGTAAACCAGAAAATAACGCTTCTTCCTTTTCTAGCTTCCTACACTCATCCTCAAGATCATCAAGTTGTCGACTTAGTTCTAGAAACTGTTCCGTTGTTTCAGGGTAAATATTTTTCTTCTCTAGATCTCTCAATTAGCTTTTGTATGATTTATTTTTAGGCTACAAAGTTAATTTAATTTAGTTCTCAAGATCATCAAGCTACTTATAGACATTTTCTTCACAATAAGTTTCTAACTTCTCATTAAAAGCATTCAATTTGGTTTTCTAAACCCAAGAAGATTTAAGGAGAGTTCTAGTACTCTCCAGCTCACTGTTTTAATCCTAAATTCTCTCTTAATACTACACCATTTCCTAATAAGTGCTACAAAATTAGCTCAGCATTTTAATTATCGAGCTCTAATTAAAGTTTCTAATACCCAATGACTAAACTGCTTAACTTAGCTCAGAAAGGTCAGTTTAGATGTTTGGAGGTAGTTTAGAGAGATCTAAAGTTAAAGCTTTTAGCAAGTGTTATAGTACCTGAGTATCTTATTGATAGGTAGATTCTTACATGACGCTATTTAAATTTAGTACAATAAAGCTTAAATTAAACAAAGGATACTTTTACCTGTTTTTCATTGGAATATACCTTAATATCTCTCTTTGTAAGACTTTCTATCATGCTTAGTAAAAACACTATTAGAGTATGATTATTTAGTGATAAGTGCTTGATTATGTTGTCTTAAAGATTGAATGTTGATAGAAACTATTTTTGAAAAGTTGTTACGATAAACCTCAAATAAGAAAAAAAGAATGACCAGACAAACAAACTATCGCTAGTTCTTTTTGTGGATGTAGTACTAAAATAGTCTTAGTAAAGGATATTAAACATATGGATGATTAAAGAAGAGTTAGGTTTACATTTTAAAGATTGTAAGCCTAAGAAGCTTTTCCTTTCAATTCTAAACTACAGAATTTTAAGAATTAAATGCAGTAAGACAAAAAATAAGTAATTCCGAGCTATAATGCTATAAAGATCAAATTTATAAGCTAAGATGTAACTAGTAGAGGAAAAACATGCAAGAAATAATAAATTTTATTGATATAATAAAAGGACTTTAAGTATTGCTTAGCTGCATATTTAAAGAAACTTTAGTGAAATGTTCAATCTTATTGAATTGCTCTTAAGGGTATTATTAGAAGGGAATATAAACATCACAAAATCAGGTATAATAGAAAGTAGCCAAATAAGGTAATCTTTCTATTGCTATCAGTTCATTGCTTCTTTATCTTGGATTTTAGTAGACATAAGAGCTAAGCTATTTGTTTATAGTATAAAAAGGGACTTAAAGGGAATAAGATTAATAAAAAGTAATTTTTTAATTTTTCTGATTAAATTGATAGATCTAAAAGTCAGAGGCTAAACTAGACTTGAATTCAAAGTAACGATACTTTAGATTGAATGTTTTAAAAGACTAGAAATCTTTAGTGCAAAACTAGAAGCTTTAAATTAGTAATCTCTTATGATGAGAGTGATTGAAAGCTTGAAAAGAAAACTATTTCTTTAGGAAAAATTCTTTAATCTTACTAATATGAAATATTATCTCTTAAAAGAGCTATAAAATAATCATTTTTAGCTTCGATGGATTAAAATAGATAGCAAATACCTAATTTAGCATTAAAGCTAAGAATGATTTAAAAGGAAATGAAGATCTAACGCTAAAAATTAAAATAAGCTAGATTGCTTCCAGATGAGTAAAAAAAATTGATTTTTAATATTGGAAAAATGTAATGGAATTGTTATCTAATAATAAATGAAATATAGAAGTGAAGTTACTTAGCAAATGTTAAAGATGTATATTACAGATCAATAACAATTTATTTTATAATCGTAGGAGATAAAAAGGAACAACCCAATAAATTTTGAACTACTATTTTCTGTAATTGGTTAATTTGTGTTTATAAAGTCAAATATAGAATCACTATTAATTGGCTCTTTTAAACTTCGATTCTTGCTATCAAAAATTATTTTTATCAAATTCAAGAATGTTTCTGTCATTTCACACAAATCCATTTTGCGTTTCTGTTTTCTAAGGTATAATTTAAATCAAAAAGTTAAACTTTCTTTCTTTTAGATAGAAATAATATTATTATTAATACTCATAATCCATTAGTTCTATCTAAAAATATCCAATTTCACTATTTTCATTAATTTTTAGCTTTAACCCTCATACTCAATTGAGTGTTTCCTATTTCTTCTTATATCGTTAACAGTAAGGAACAAATATACCTCCTCCAAAAGCAAATTTAATTATTTTTTGCATTACTTTTTTTCTTATTAATGATAAATAAATAAATTTGATTATAGAGCGCGTAGCACTCTCATTGGTGAGCAGCTCTTTAAAAAAAAATTTCATACTGACAAGATGTTTGTTACTGGTAAAATTATCAGATACTGATAGACCTTGTTCAATACTGGTATAATTATCTAGTACTGATAAAAATGTTCAATACTGATATAATTTAAGAATACTCGTAATCTTTTCTACTTGTTGGAGGTCCAAGGACATGGTAGGATTGTGTCTCATTGCATCACCAAAGCAGAGGACGAAATGTGTCAATTATGGGTACTTAAATTCCCCACCTCTGATGAAGCTCTCAATATTATTTCTTTTTCGTTCCAGAATTAAAACTAAACTAAGCTAAACTAAGCCAAGCCAGTGTCGAAGGTCTAAGAATCTTATGTCTCGAGGCCAAATCAAAGCAGAGGAAGACATAAAATCGATTATAGGTACTTAACTTCCCCAACCTCTGATGAAGATGACCTTGTTGTTCACCTTCGAACAATTATGGCGGTTTTAAAAATATATATAGTAATAATAAACATTTGCTGCACTGTTGACCATATATTATTTCTATCGCCTTTAAACTTGTTTTTACTTCTGTCCTTTTATTGCTTATTTTTAAGAATCATTAAATTTCTCTAACTTTTATTACTACTTATTACCGTTATTGTCTTTACACTTAGTTTTTTTCTTTCAAATTCTACCGAAATTAAAGATGATAACTCAAATAAATGAAATTTCTTCTCTTTATCTGTTTATTTTACGATTATGTATGGTTTATTAAAAGCGTCCTAAACCACTTAAAAAGACTCCGATTTTAGATAACTAGAACATTTTTTCCTTCTTATTTACAATTAGTCTCCATCTTATATAGCAAGTAGTTCTTTTCTTATCTTATGAATACCAAGGGTTATGGAATTTCTGAATTTAGTAAAAATTCCCTTTAATTAAATTCTTTGTTTGCTAATTAAACATAACTCTACTTAGTCTAATAAGCTATATTTGAATATTAGAACATAGATATAATAGAATTATTTAAATATATTCATTTAACTATAGAAATTCTACTTAATGTTACTGTTATTTAGGAATTTCTTCAATTCAGATTAGCAAACTAGGAGATTATTTTAATCAATTTGCCTAGAATATCACTATGTTTTTCCTTCTTTTTTAGTATTCTTAAATAGGTCTGCTCAACTAATACTATTTAGATATAAGATTTCCTTTTGAAGCCTCTTGAAATTGTAGAATTTAAACATTAACCATCAGCAAGGAAATATGAACTTCTAACCTGCAGCAAATAGCTGGATTTATTAAATGTTGGATATTCTAATATAATTCTCTATTTCTATTGGCAACTACTATAAAAGCTGTATCATAGCTGATGCTATTGGATATCTTATTTAGCTATTTAAGCATAATGAAATATTGACTTTCCTTGCATTAAGTGATTAATGATTCTTAATATTTCTAGAAAGAAAATAAAACCTAAACTTACTATCTAAACCTTTACCTCTTAGCTAAATTACCACTTTATTGATAATCATTGCTACTTCTTATTTCTAGGCTGGTTTTAATATATTAATTAAGTTGACAAGCATATCAAGAAGCTCCTTTTCTATAATCTCTTTATAATACTACTTTTACGAAAAATTAGGTATTAGTTAAATAACTATACATCCTAACAAAGATCCAGTAGATATTTCCAGTTTATCAATAATTTAGATGCTTCTTCATTTAATAAATACCTTAATATTACAATTTTTAAAGTTAGGAATTCTATAATTTAGGTAGATCTAACTTGGATATTACTTATTAAAGAAAAAGTATAAAGTATAATAGTTCTTACTTTGCTCTATAGTACCTAGTCTTTTATTTAATTTTAATGCTCTTTTTTATTATTAATTTAGCCTTTTTATTTATTAGATAGCAATATGCTATATAGATTTTTTACCTTTATACTAGGAAGTTAGTTCTTTTTACTATTAACACTTAACAATAAATTTCATAGCTAAGATTCAAAGAGTTTAGGAGTTTGGATAGTAATATATAGACATAGCTTATCCTATGCTAATTAACTAACTTCATAGTATCAAATTCTTTTCAATCTTTATACTTGCAAAATCAACTTAAGGATTCAATGATATAGAGTAATTTAGGATTGAGAGATATGACTATTAGATACTAAATAGCTTTACTAGCAATAGAATGGTATTCACATACTTCTCTTATAGTTCTGATTCTTATCTAGTTAAATGGCTAAGTAACTTGTAAATCACTAGCTTTGACTATCTATAATAAGAGCAGATTTTATACCTTCAATGTCTTCTATTCCTTTATCCATGATAAATAAATCAAATTTAAAGATTTAAATCATAAATCTGTTACTAGTTACGTTATTATCCATCTAAAGAAAATGAGAAGCTTTTTAATAATGAAAAGATAAACTTATTAGCCAGTAGCTTCTAAAAATACTTTTAATAAGAGTGATTCTAAATAAAGTAGTTAGAATTGCTAAGAAGATATAATAATAATAATAATAATAATAATATACTTAAAGTTAGTAGAGTTTTGCATTCTCTGGAATTGCAACCAGTTCCTGCGGACAGTTTTTTTAACGTGGGTGTGATCCACGACCTTTTTATTAAGTGGAAGGTTACCACTGTAACCGTTCAAGTGGTCTTGCAAAAAGCTTTTATTTGTAGATCCCTGTTGGAGTTATTCATAGTTTATTGAGTTGTCTCCATGTTCTTTTCTGCTCTTATTCGTTTATTTTCTTTCATTATCAGCAGTTTTTTAAAATATGTTGATTTGATTTGCAACATCAACAAAGTTTGTATTATTTTCTTTATTTCGTTCTTTTTTATGATAATTTATTTTCTATATTTTCTAATCTTTTAATGAAACTTGTAGCAATCATTTCTTTTTCTGGATTCAATTTTGTTTTTAATTCTATTGGTATTTTTTCTATTTCCATTTTCGTGTCATATTTAAAGTTTTATTGTGACTAAGTTCAGAGTTGTTCTTCCGTTATCAAATTGCTTTGAATGAGCTGTCTTCTAAGTATTAATAATTCGTTGTTTTAATCCTCTATGCTATTCATTAATTCCCTTATTTTTTCTCCTTAGTTATAAGCTATTTCTTCATACTTTGAAATTAATTTTTACATTTGATCTAGTTAAATTTAAAGTTTTAGATCAGATTCGTTCTTAGGTTATCTTATCTCTATAGATCCTACCATCACTTTACCTTCTGATGACGAACTTGACTCCTCTCGTTGCTATTGTTTTTTCTAAATTTCTTTTGCCGCTTTTCTCTTTAGGTTTTTAAGTTAATTCTTTGAGAGTCGAAGAGATTAATCCATTTTTTTTTCTAATAAGAAGATAAAATAATATCACATCTACATGCATGCTTAGTAGTATAAGAAAATAGGGATATACACAGATAAAGAAAGCTGCTTTAAGAAGAAGCATAAATTAATATTTAAAAGAAAGAGTTAATTATACCCAGAAAGCTTAAAGACACAGTATTGCTTATATAATATCTTTAGGCTTTTTACCGTTCCATAGAAAAATGGTTATATGGGTTAACAAATCTAAACTATTTGAAGCATGTTAAATAATAAATTTAGCAATACAGAAGTTTTTATTTCTATATCCAATTTCCATAAAATATAATAATATGATTATTTAAAGTGTTTATGTAGTTTTATTAGTTGGTTGATTTAAGAAATAGCATCTAAATTTAAATTTAAACAACTGTATTCTATATGTAATAGCACTTTATACCTTTTATTTAAAAGGAAATAATGATATTATATTTATTAATCTTGTAATGAGCTAGTTAAGATTAATCAATTAGATATTACTTATTCATAAATCAATTGCTTAATATAATTGTTATCACTTAGAACTAAACTTACTATCATATAGCTTGTTAAACAGACCCCTTAGAAATGCTATCTCGATTTTTTTATCTGCAAATTCTTTTTCCATTTCCTCAAAAATTAGCATCATCGCTTCTTTGAACTGCTCTTAGTTTTTATATTTTTAAACGTATTTTACACACTCCTAGATCTTGGTGTTGTATTTTTCCGAATTTAACTACTTTAACTCTTACTAATCCAATAGTAGAGCAATAATTTAATATATTTTTTGGAATATATTTTGATTCTTTTCAAATGTTGAGCTACTTCCAACGCCTTTCAGAGTCTAGCTTGTCTTTTATCCTTTGTCTATTAGTATTTTTGTATCCTATTTTAGAAAAGTTTAACCTTGTTAGCTGACTTAGAACTATTAAGTATTGTTTCATCCTGGAAAGTGTTCTTCTTTTGAAATAGGTTAAAAAGAGGCTGCATGAGATACTTTTCCTACTTTACTTTCTTCAATAGATTCTATAAAATCCTTTTTTTCTTAAAGGTAGCTTTCTTCTATCTTAAAGCTATCCAGATCTACGATTTATATCTAGTTACTTGAGTCATAACTTACAATAGTATTTTCACCTCCTTACTATGCGGAAAACTGGCTACTTTCCTAGCTCTAATTATCAAATTTTTTAATTTTTGGTATCTTTTTTTCTTACTCTTTATAGAAAGAAGAGCTAATATCTGTTAAACGACTAGAGCTAAGTTTAGAAAATAGATTTCTATCAGTGTTACTAGAAATAAGATCAACATCAACAGTAATTCTCTCCTTTTAGACTTCAGGCATTCCAGGAATTTCTCTTATAGCAAAAATTGTTTTCTCTTAAGCTGCTGATACTTTATTTTTCCTAAATATCTATATACATTTACCAACTTTCTCCTTTATATTCTTTATTAAATTTCACACAGAACAGGATGTTAAGTAAATTATGTTCATCATTGTTAGAGCAGTAGATAGGCTTACAATAATACTTCCACATCTCTCCCATTCCTTTTCTGGTAAATCACCTCTACTTTCCGATGAATCAGTTATCTGTTTATATGAGTAAAAGCTTAGATTGACCGAGTAAATTATAAGCAACCCTAATTCATTTAGGAAACCCAAGATGTTTTCTTTTTGATTTTTAAAAGGTCTAACGCGAAGCAAATAGCAAGCGAAAATAAGGAAGCAAGCAAGAAAGATGAAATTTTGTATTTTAGGTATATTTCTTAATGACATCAAAGTGACTGCGAATATAAATCGTCTAGCGAAAAAGAATGAGTAGAAGAGTAAAGGTCAAACACCTTCATCCTGCTTAAACTCTTCTATTAATGTTGCGTATCTTTCACTAAAGATCACGATTTATTTCTTGTTCTATTCCTTTGCTTATAGAAGCTTACTAAAATTTCATATCTTTTTAGTAATTAAAAAGAAGTAAATGACAGATATGAGCTGAATTAAAGACTTACTGTTACTATTACTGAAGTAATTAATCCGCTACAAGTGTAAAAGTCTATACACTCTGGATTATGAAACTATAAAGTAGCTCCTAGCATTGTTTCTAAGTTACTAATAAGAACTAATCTTAAAAACGCGGAATACTTGTACTGCTTATGTAGGTTAACGATATACTTAATCCTATCTTTGGTGATCTTAATCAATATAGATACTGCAATAAAGCTGCAGATAACTATGATAATATGCTAATTAGAGGCAGTGGTATTGGAGAAGAAAGTATAATCATTGTAATTAAACAAATTTAAGTAATAGTCATTAACCTTTTCATTCCTTCATTTAGTATGTAATACTTTTCTCATACCAAAGTCATAACTAAACAAACCTTTCGTATTTTCTGTATAATATGTTTCTAATTTATTAGGCTTTGCTATATTAAGCATTCCAGCCATCTGGACAAACTCTTATAGAGAAGCTAAATGTCATAGAGAGGCAAATCCGATGCCACCTCCACCAGCTAATACAGCAGCTGTTGTACTACCCACTGTTAAGCCTGATCCTATTTATTAAGCTTAACTTGCCATAATTACATTTTATTATTCAGAATCAGTATTAATTTCTTCTTCTAAACTTTCTGCTTAATAGGTACTCTCGAGTTTTACATTTTCGTTTGCTATGCAATTAACTCACTCTTCGCTTATATTTAGCACAATATAGCTCTTTACAATTATTTCTATGAGCTTAACTGTTCCAGCGTATTCATCCGTCTTTACAAAGTTACCATTACCGCCTAATTAAAAGATATCATTATTGTCAACTTAAGCAAAAGTAACCTATAAAAATCTGTAATAGCACTTAGAGGGAAAGTTTATACTTGAGTAGCAATATTTACTGTCCTCTGATGAAAAGCTCACAATTATCAAATGTCATTCATTAGCATCACAATAAGGTGCTTAGAAATACTAGTAATCAGATCTGTTAGAATGGAATAGAATGATAGCCTATGACTAGATTAAAGTAGCTTAAAGGAAATTATTTTACTGATAGCCTATTTTAAATATTTATGCCTTATCGACTATTTTATCAAACTTAAACCATATCTATAGAGTCCAACCATATGGATCTCTACTATTAAGTATAAATTCATTAAAGTCAAAGTTGGTTTATTAAGTATTTGATACTTAAAAAATCTCAGTGATATTCTCTTCTTTTTGCAATTTTAAGGGAATTTCTCCAGTGTGATTTAAAGTGCAATCCTTTATATTCTGTAAAAACCTTTACTATCCTTAATTGAAACCATACTGATCAAATAGATTTCCTATTTAGTATTATTTGCACCTAAAAGTATCGTTTACTAGTTCGATGTAATAACCCAAAGAGCAAATGCACTCTCCAGGTAGTGGAAATGATGGATTGTAAGCTTTTAAAACATTAAACTCAGTTTGATAATCTTGGTAAGGTTTCACTGTAGCCTAGGCGAACTAATAATTTAGCCCTTCAAAATTAATTTTGGGAAATTCAATATAGGATTATTCTGAATTCTGTAACTAGCAGATTGATGAGACTTCATTATTGATGCATATTGGTTCTTAATGATACTAGGAGATCAAACAAAAATTGACTCAAGTTTATCTTCATCTATCAGTATAAAATTCAATTATAATCTTCACTTGCTACTAAAACTAACTAAAGCTCAAATCTAACGGATAGTCTAGGTTGTTATAACTAAATACGAATTTAATTTACTTTCTATCTGGAGAATACTACTATACTATGACCTAGCACTCCTTACCATATAGGTTGAACATACTATAGAGTTTATTATCGGGAATGTTCTCGTTTTTGATTCAAAAGCTGTACTTGGTGTAATTAGTGAAAAATAGATCATAATAGTAAATAGATGGCTGACTACTTAGATATCGCTACTCTTCTGCATATATAAATGTATAATTCTCTATTTCAAAGCTCACTTTATCGCATAAAGGTTTATTCCCTTCAAAATCGATATACTAAGGGTCTGTTAAGTTCCTGCAAATGCCTATACAATTCTCCTTACATGGAGTGAAAACACTTCAACAGTCAAAATATGTTTGATTCTAAAAAAAGGAGCTTTAATCCAGGTTAATAAATCTCAATGCTAGCAAATAGCCTTGAAAGTTCTAAGTCTATAAGGAGTTTTTTCCTACGTACAAAATATCAGATTAAATGCTGTTAAAGAAAGTTAGCGAGAAATCCCTGGAAAAGCAATAGGTTGGGTATGTATAACTAGCTCAACAGAATTAAGTTTTCTTGACATCAAATACAATTACAATATAGTTCCATTTGGTATCATTACTATATGGTGCTTGGAATGTTTAACTAGATTGCGTTCTATTTTGGAAAATTTCCATTACACCATGCTGATAGTCAATTGAAATAGCTAGAAAGATTTAAGTTTAATTGCTATAATCTGAATTTATTTCTAGAAGTCCTTAAGAAGTACTTTGATTCTTCATTTATATCCAAAAAGTAAGAACAAAACCATAGCTCATTATTTACTTTTACTGACTATTGTATAAAGAATAGAACTAGGTAGATTATATTTGCAACTCATTTCCATCGAAGAACCAAGGACTTTTTTAGTTAATACCCTAGGAAATGTTAATGAAGATCCAACTGAATTTTTACTTTTCGCATCAATCTAATGGATACCTTCCTTAATCCTACAGGTCTTAAAGTTATGGAGGTGTGCTGATCAAGCATGTTATGCTACCATCATATTTTGGGAAAGACTTGTAACCAATACTACAAGCACATCAATTAGAAAGAGGAAATGAAGGATTATATTAATGATCGTCAGTACAAAGAATATTTTCAGGAATGTAATTCATAATAATGAAATTGGCTATTTTGTACTAACCTGCTGGGAATTGAATATAAGAATTTGAAGAATAATGTAGATGACAAAATTAATTTAGACTTCCTTAGACGCAGTCAATGGTTTCTCGAATCACTATATTATCATACTAGACGCAGAAGCGATAATTTCACTTCTTAGCCTAAAATCAAGTCTCTAGAATTATTTTTAGATTGGCTTGCTCTTAAAAGTTAACAGCTAACTCATTCAATGATGTAAGTAATTTGTTTTGGTATATTTACAATATTAGTGAGGACTACATTTATTTAATCGTTAGCTAGCAACTACTGTTCCATATTTGGAATATATTAGTTTAGTTTTCCGTATTAAAGTTCAAAGGCTAAAATCAGAAAGAATAGATCATGGCAGGACTTGAATAGAGATTTCTGTCAAATACAGTACTGTTCTCTCCATTCCATTTTAGATCTTATTATAATGAAGTAATATTGAATTAAGCGTTAGTGATTAAGTATGTTTTGTTAGTTAAACAAGTTGAAAAGGAATATTCTGGACTATCCAAGGTATAACATGTATTCTTGCAGTATTACTAGCAAGGAGTTCAATGAGTGTAGCATTCTGCTATTTACTCATCCAAAATGCTTACATTCTATCCAATAAGACGAACAGCTAGAAGCAATCCTAGGTAATTTGAAAATCCTGATTTGGAACTTTTACCTACGATGATATTATCCTGGGGAATAGCATTCGATAATGAAAGCGAGAAGTTTCTTTAAAAGCAAAGAGATTATCATTTATAGTTTCCTCAGCAATACTTTGTTCCTTATTCACTAAATTCTAAAATTATGTGTTTTCAATCAAAATCTGACCAATAAGTGACTTCAAATTCCTAAATTCCTTTTCGATTGGAGTAAATGTACAATACCTTCCTATAGACGTTCAAATTGACTGATAGGAATACATTTTTGACTTTTTTGAAATCAATTATCTCAAATATTGTCATATATTGACTTACCTATTTATACGAGAATCAGAATGAAAGAATAAAGTAAGGCTTTGATTGGTGACTAGCAATAAGATCGAAAAAGTTCAAAGTTTAATAATCACTATCAATATAAAACTAAAATTGAACAGTCTAGTTAATTCCTTATGGAATATTTACATAAGCTCAGTTTTAAGGATATTGGCACTTATTCCTGCTTAATGCTGGATTTATTGGTTGCATTCAATTATTTTTCTCTCTACAGCTTATTTTGTTTAAAACTGAGTACATTTCATATCCTAAAGAGCAGACACACTCTCCTTTTTACGGTAGTAATGGGTTGTATTTATTTTGATCACAAACTTAGTTTCACTGGAAGTTATACAAGTTAAAAGCTCCTACTTAATAACTTACTTTGCTATATACAAAATTTATAGAGCTGGAGCTATTTTGATTCAGATCACATCACTATAATACACGCTCAGAATGGCATTCGGGGATTTCTTACTTCATTATACTTTCATAATATATGCACCAATCTATCTATCAATCGTTTTTTTATTTTTATGACTACAGGATTATTCTATACTACTCTGTTTAGTTATAGAACTGCTTCTACAGACTTCAGTTATGCTGTTCAATGCCATCTATATTAACTTTCAAGTACATTTAGCTGTTTGAAGTGCTTAATGAAATTGTGCATTTTCCTTAGTTTCTCTAAATAACCAAAAATTGTCATTAACTATCTTAAGCTTACGTGTCAAGCTTTATTCAAAAATCGTAACGTATAACAGGCTGGAATTCAAATAAATATAGTTTGAAAATACTAGTTGAGTTACTATATCAAATAAGCTGATTGGCTACATTTTTAATTACCTAGAAGTCCGAGCTTTTTAATATAAAAGGTTAATTCTACAGGCAAGTTACGCCCAAGATGTATTCAGGTTAACTAACACAAACACCATTGCAGTTTTTCCAGCAAGGAGTGAGAGTGGTTAAGTAATCAACAGTTTACTCATCCAAATCTTAACTAACTGTTGATTAAAGAACACGAAAGGTTAAGATGGAACCTTAAAAATCAGACATTTAAAACTTAATGCCTTCTCCAAAGGATAATTTATCTGTCTAAAGGGAAAGTGAGAGATCAAGTGGAAACATTTTAAAGTAACAAAAACTTAGTCTTGAGAAAGACGAGTAGCAGTATTAACTGTAATCACTCGCAAAGTTTACATTAATAAAGTGTCAGACATTTGTATTATCGTATGGCCCTTCAAAACGCAAAGTATTCTATCTCGTAGTGAAAAAATTAATAGTCTTTGATGGATCTTTGATAGAAACTCCTATAAAAACACTGATTGTATTTCAAATTTTAAACAGAAGCATTTCGTTATTAGACGGTTGTAATCTCATTCATCAGCTTAGAATAAATGAACTAATGTTTCTTTATTAAATCAAGCTTCAGAAATTAGTTTCTGGATAGGATTTAGTGGGTAAGTTAAAATAATATTGTGTTTACTGATTCAAAAAATAAGGAATGGTTAACTCACTTATCTCGAAGTCTAACATATTAGGAATATTGATAGGAAATCTATCCTTTCATTAAGTAATGTCCTCTATTTTAAAACTTTAGCATTTGGATCCATATGAATTCACTGGTATCATCTAATATCCAAGTTAGCAGATGCATACACCTTTAGAATTAACAAATGGATTATATTATAAATAGTCCTAGCAAACGTTAAGCTCAGAGTAAGTTAAGATATTAAACTAGGCAACTTGTATAGATTGACTAACTGATGGCGTAAACAAGATCTAACTTTAATATGTTTATAATAAATTAACAGTCATATTAATGCTTTTTTCAATGCAAATAGGTTCGTATATCTTATCAGGTTAAATGCATCATTTAAACTAGTTGGTTTTATTTAAAGAATCAAAGTTATTCTATATAATTACCTTCACTTAGATTTGCTTATTTCCTTGCATAAAGTTAAAGCTAAAGCCCTACCATTAGTTTTGACTGATGATAATAAGACTAAATTAGAATAAGTTAGTGATAATCTGGTTGTAGCTCACTTTAATGAAATTTTGAGTGTCAATACTCAATGAAAATATATTGGTTTGCTATTAGTTGCTTTATAGCCTAACCCAAAACTCATACCTTATAATATCGTACAAGAACTAGTCATAATTGAATAGTGTAAGATTCGCTCCATTATATATTACTGGCTAGGATATAGTTAGTCAGTTAGAGTCTATTAAGTTGTAAACTGGCTAATTCTAGACACATATTTGGGCAATCTAGAATGTTGAATCGATTTATTAACATTTGCCAGCACAAACTTGCTAGCATGGGTTAATATGACTCCAGCAATCAGCTAATTAGGTATCAAGGGTCAATCCGTTTTGATCCAAGCTAGTAGCCTTAAAATCCAGCATAATTCCTTTAAAGCTTTAAAATTCCGTATTAAAGTATGATAGGAGTGAAGTTTATCCAAAAGTAATTATATAGTCATCAGTTAGATTGGTAAGTAATAATTACATAGGCCTTTTGTAACAAATAGAAGGATACCCAAAGCTTCCTTAGCAATAAACTGTTCTTTATGTCTAGAAACTGGACACAATATAGAGTCATTGAAAGGAGTCTGTGTAAGGAACTATAAATTTTTTTGGGATAGCCATATCACTAGAATAAATAAAGGCTTTTTTATTGTAAAGGATACCAACAGACAAAAATTAACTCTAATTATATTCAATTTCAAATAAACTGATATAAGGATTGGCTTATTAGTCAATTTTTAGTCAGTATTGAATAGTGAAATCTTAACTAGTTAAGTAACTTGAGACGTAGTCCATAAAATTGTATTGCAAAACGCTTTGTCTGGGAAACTGAATTCCTTCTATCCACTCTAATTATGAGATACTAGCAAATATTGGATAAAGGCACTTTGGAATGGGGAATCTATGAGGAAGTTAGGAAAGCAATTTATGTTCCTATTTTACGCAGATCGAAGAATAAGTTCCATCTTACAATAGTTAAGTGGAATATCCTACTGTGCAAATACACAAATCACTTTCAGGTCATACAGGATTGTATTTTAAGCTTCTATCTTCGGCACAATTTTCTTTCTTTATGTTGTTAAAAACCTATAAAGCAGCATATTAATAGTTAGCAACATCCTAAGGTATTTAAATATAGCTAGTACTAGACTAATTTAAGTTACAGTCATTATTCGAACTTAATGAAAACTAGCCAGCATCTCCCTTTATACTTTCATAGACTATAAAGATAATGGTATACTTTTCAGGATTGTTTCTAACTTTCTTCTAATATAGATAAATGAAACCCTCAAAATAATCGTTCTCTAATATATAAGAAGAGACACTATTATCAACATAGATCTCTATCTTATCGATGTTAACCTTTACACTAATAGAGCATTAAGTGTTTCTCATTTAAAAGATGTAAAATGGCCAAAGCTTTTAATAGAATTTAACTCAAAACAAGTAGGAAATTTAACTCTAAGTGAACAAGTTATAGTAAAATATGCTGGTATTGTCACCTAAAATTTGGAGATTTGATTTTAGGCTTTCTTAATATTTATCGCTGGTTAGGTAGTGAGGCTATGGAGAACATGTATCTTAAGTATATTATGGATCTTCCGTTTTACAAATTCCTTAGCATAAACGCCAGCAAGGAGTAAGTAGCCCGTAACAATCAGCAAGAGATTCGTCTAAGCCTAACTAAAGGTAAGTATAACCACTAAATGT
Source organism: Loxodes magnus (assembly GCA_946699065.1). Classification (NCBI taxonomy): domain Eukaryota; phylum Ciliophora; class Karyorelictea; order Loxodida; family Loxodidae; genus Loxodes; species Loxodes magnus. The sequence continues at coordinate 808,808 of CAMPDV010000086.1, read as the reverse complement.
CAACCCCATAATGTAACCTTCAAAGGGTAGTTCGTTGTTCGAAAATTCTCCTATTTCTAATACAGCTGTATCTGTTAAATTAGAAAGCAGAAACTTAAAGTTTACATTAAAGCATTAAGAGGGAAATTTATAGCCAGAATAGCAGTATTTTGAAAAGGTATCAGTAAAGCTAAATATAAGAAGATGTCATTCTCTTTAAAAGCAATAGGAGACTCTGAAGTTTTACTACTGTAAATAGTCTCCATATAACTGGATAATTTTTAGTTATGTGTTGATCATAAGGTTGAGACGAGTAATATTTTCCTCTTTTATCTTTAGTATACTCATCTCTTTGTAAGTTTCCTGGAATTAAATCCAGAAATACATGGTAAACCCATTATCATTAACTATGCTACCTAAATAACCCGTTAAGTTCTAAATCTCTACTTTATCAGCTAAAGAGTGCTTAAACTCATGTTTATTAGTTTAGTTTATTTCCTTTATCTGTTTTTTATCACTAGGTAGTGTGCATTTTTTAACAGGGTATCTAGATTTAAAACTAGGAAGTTAGACATTACATGTGATAGTATCATTATTAGTATTATATGTCTTACTAAAGCATAAGATGCAATCACATGTAGAGATAAACTCAGGTGATCTATAGTTAATTTGAAATTTATCATTACATTACTAGATACTCTCGTAGTTATACACTTTTAAGTTCTTTACTTAATACTCGATCTGATTAGCTGGCAGTTAGAAGAATCCTTACTAATAAGTAAATAAAAAAGAGTAAGGAATATAAGGCTTAAGTATGCTATTCTTATCACATTAATAAAGATCACCCAGGAGAAAGCAAGTCTCGTAATTTAGCGTATCTTCGTTGTCATTCTTGAATATGACGAAAATGTCGATCTCATTTTGCAAGTTCTCTACATAACTACCAAAGCTTATTTGCCCATTATTTTATTATGTGCCTAATTGCATAAATATGTAGAAAAAGTTTTGCAAGTAGCTTATTTAAAATGTATATTTAATATCCCAAGTAATCGACATAATGATTTGGCTTATTAAAGATTGAGTTATTTTATATTTCAAGCTGAAAACTTGGATTGATCTTTGAAATTAGTTACCTTCAAAGATTTTGTTATACCCATAAAGTTTGTAATTCTAGTAATAGTTAATAGCAACCCAGTCAGTATACGATATTACTTAGTGATAGTAAACTTTACTTTAGCAACTTTAGGCAGGAACTGGATTTGTGAAAGTGCATATACCGTCGCAAGATCTCCAACATGGTGTTAATAAAGTTAGGTAATCCTGATTGACTATACTTTTGTCAAATGGACAATAAACTGTTAACCATAAAAGTTCACCGTAAAAGATATCTAAGGTGTCATTTCTTACTGGTTACTAAACTGTTCCTATTCATAAATATAGATTTGCAGAATTTCAAACTCCTGCATCAAATGTAAAATTCTTTGTTTGATAGCATTTAGTTTTTACCCAAAAGGTTGAATAGCAATATTATGTTTCTGATTTATCAAAGGCAATATTAATATGATGTCACGCTTGTTCTGCAGTAAAGGGAAAACTATAAAACTATACTTCATTTTTTATTAAAACCAAAGTTTTAAACTTATACCTCAAGCCTATGGCAAGTTTACTGTTACTACTAGAATCTTACATTCTGAGTAATAAAACACTAGACTTGTTTTAACTCGGCTTTATCCAGAAATCTAACGATCAATTTGCTTGTAATTAGGTTAGATTAGATAAGCTCTGTTATATTTATTAGCCTTTCAATTCAATCGATTAATTAGTTTCGCTAAATAAGTGGCTAAATGAAAGATTTAGACTCTTCTAAATAGGTAATAAATTAGTAGTTTGTCATACTTCTTGAATACAATATTGCTAGCTATTGATTATGTAGCTCTGGTATTACAAATTACATTAGCATTAACCCTCTGATGGTCATTCTGGATTGAAATTTAACTCTTATAAGCAATCTATACATTACGATGTATAGGATGATTAGCATAACAAACAGTTCTAATTGCACTTAGGGCATTTAGTTCCCTATGAATAGCTATAGCATTATGTGCAATATTTTGTATTTACTTAGTTCGTGTAATTGTCTGGACACTCTAACTAGCATATGTCTTAATGGTAATAATATTATTATTTACATTGCTTAACCTAACTTCAGCTATAAGAATAGCAGCTTAATGCGTTTTAAAAGCATTAATTGCATTCTTTTGTTTATTAATTATAAGCATATCCTTGATTACAATTTTAGCTACAATCACTAGTTCTATGCTTTCCACATTGATTGTTTATAATTCCATTAGTGCAACCTATTTCAGTCATATATATGCATTAGTTAGAAGTACCGCATAACTCAGAACAAGAAGTTAAAAATTGATTTAAATATCATCATGCTAGATCAGGTCAAATACCGTTTCCAATAGATCTAGGGAATAGTTTAATATCTAATATTTTGACGCTGGTAGCTTAAGTTCATTCTAATCTGAAGTAACTTTATTAAAGTTATAGAGTGCTATTATTGCTTACATTACAGCCAGATATCATTTTAAAATCCGAAAATAGGACCTTCTACTAGAGATCTGTTTAATAAACTCTTGCATATCTTGAAATCGTGCTAAGCTATGGATTATAGCTCTGAAGAACGAAAAGCGTGTAAATTTAATTATCATAAAGGCTATTTGAGGACCAACTCATGCATTTGTTATTTGACTGCAAGACAATTTAATCATTTAATTTGATATTTAGGATTTCTACGTTAGTCCCGCTATTATTTGAGATGATTGTAATTAATCTATTATTAGAGTAAAAAACGAAGGTTATTATAAATACGAAGGAATTAGTATTTATCGATAGTCCATATAGAAACTTAGAATCAAATGGAGAATTTAAATCTACGGCATAATGAACATCTGTTAGTTGGATGTATGTCAACTAGTCAAAAAAGCAGTTATCTATTCCAGGACCAAGACATTTAAAAACGCAAGCAGGGTGGCAGATTTCTTAATAGTTCTAAAATATATCAATAACTTCCTAATCTGTTAAGCTCTTAAAAGGAAAAAGCTTAATATTATAAAAACTTCCTAAAAAATGGTTGCCACTACTTCATCCTCCTAGCTAAATCTTTGTTGAATTACGAAGTAACACATTTTTGGACTATTTTTCTTGAATGATAACGTTACTATCTCCCCAAATTTTTCTGACTATTTTACTATACCCGCTTTTTCAATTATTGATGATAGACCAGGTACTAAACCCGAAGTAAGCGTCATAAATATTTGTATTGAGGCTTCAACTAAAGTTAGAATCAGTGAAGAGATCTTATATAAATTAAAGATTTAAATCAACGTCCAAGCAATCAATGGAAATAAACTGTATGTCATTTTATGTGCTTTGGATATCTCATTATAAAGTAAACACTAGAGTCCAATCTGAGGAAGTTAAGTTCCAATTCATATTGCCAAAAATAGGATCGGTAAATAGTATTTACTAGCTAGTATACTCTAGATATATTCTAGTTGCTACATTAAAAAATAATAAAGTGTAAGAGTCTTTTGCACATTATGACTAACCTAAGTAACTCTGCTAGTAGCTTTCTTCACAAACCGTTAAAGGTGTTGCTTCGATAATTGTTTGGAGATGCTGGAGCTAATATCCAATATGAGGATAAAAATACACTTTTCTAATTTATAGTGAAATCTACTAGTCCAAGGTTAAAGATGGAGGCTATCCTCCCAAATAAATCATTGAGCCAGTCGAGTAAGAAAGTGAACATAATTGTTCCCCTTGAAACTATTAGAAGCTACAACTGACTTATTAATTTTCTCTTTTTAAGCAGAAAACAGATTAATAGCCTTCGTAATACTCAACTGTACTATATCCTAGACTGTATTTAGATGAAATAGGAGCATCTATTGTAATAAAATGCAACTCGTTATTCTTAGAGTTTATAGTCACTTAGAAGGAATAAGTCTTTTATGTATTTTTTTTAACGTTAAACTTAAGAAAACTTCCTTTGCAACCTAAGTCTTGGCCTGTAAATGCAGCTAATGAGGAATACTAAGTTGACTAAAATCCTGTGATATCTATCTAAAATAAAAAGGTAAAAGGTCTTTAAAAGGGATCATAAAAGGAAAGGCTTGGCTAGCTGAGTCATGTTTTATATCCCTAATTTAGATTCTATGAGCTATCAAAATTTGTCCATTTATCTAAATCTTCATATCTAGAAACATTTGAACAAGCACTCATTAGAGGGTTAACCAAAGAATTTCCATCAAGAGTACCATTACAGAGATAATTGCAGTATTAATAGCACGTAGTTATTCATTTAGCTTGCATTTTTACCTCATCTAGAAGAAAGCTATCAGTATATTCTGATGACAACATCTCTAATTGATAGACTTCGAATTAAAAATTCCCTGAAAGTTTAATAAGTTACAAATCACTTAAGAACTAGTTAGTCGGTTCGAACTAATCACATAGACTAGGCTAATCTCATTTGTTCCAACAAATTTTGAGGTAAGTCTTATAAGTTAACTCTATCTAGTACCAATACTATAGGCTTATATATACCCATTGTTTACCACTTCAAGCTTTGCTAGCACTTCAAGTTAATGACGTATTCGTTTAAACTTATGTAGTTATGTAGTTGCTTGATGTTAGTTGGAACTTAAAAGTTTAAGGAGAATTTCCTTCAATCTACAGTATTTCTGAGATATTAAAATCAAAAGTATTTAACACTCGAAAGTAGAAGTTAAGAGAAAAGCCTCTTTGATTGCTTCTTATTTTAGCATCGTGATTATATCCAGGGATCGGACTATATTTTCACACAGTGGAAGACGGAATATATGCTTGGGATTCTGTCAAGGAAGTTAAAAGATACGATTTGGAAAGCTAAGCTAATAAAAGGAAAAGGTAAGTATTAAAAAGATCCATCTTTATTTTATTTTATAGCAATACTTCACTAAATTAATTTCCTTTAAATCAAACTTGCAAATAGTTAATTATTATCCAACTAAAGGAACTCCAAACTCTATTATATAAATCAGTTGACTGAAAGAAACTCAATGAACGAGTAAGAAATAAAATAAAATAACTGTAAAAGGATGGATCGAAATAAGAGTTATATGCATTATATGCCTTACTTAATATAGTTTAATTAGTTCTACTTCAAGAGGTATATTAACTCTTTATAGGTACCTACTTTTCAACAGCATTAAAAGCTTCTGAAACACTTTATAAAAGGACTATTCGATTAACTTTGAAACTGTAAATTCATTTTTCCTTATATTAAATATTCAAAAAGAAGGCTCAAATGAATTCCTGCTTATCTTAGAACCTAAAAGCAATTATTGGTAGTAATTTTTAGACCATCTTTAGTACAGCTTGTTTAGTTCATTAGATAATATTATCTCATATATCAAAGCTAATTTTACCCTTGAATGATAGATTTACTATCGCTAGCCGATTTGATAGCTTTCTAGAATGTGTAAGTTTAGATAAAAAACTTATTTATTAGTTTATTGGATTTTGATATTGTAAACCCTTTCGTATTTTATAGCATTTTTATACCTATTAGAGTAATTTTTGCAAGCTTGCAAAAATGACTTGTATCAATCTCTCTAATTTTTAAGTAGATTTGGCATCTCTTTTAATTAAAGACTATGCAAATGTTATAGCCTTCTTCCTAGGAAGGAAATTTGAATTTATTAGCTTTTTAATTAAATTTAAAAACTGAAAATTAGTCAAATACTTAGTGGATTATGAAAGTAGAAGGGAGAAGATATGAGTTTATAAAGGAAAAAGTTAGAAAGAGCAACATTACGGAATGGAATGATGTTGCATCATATGGCTAAAATCAGGTTTGCTGATTTAAGGTGCTAGATAAGGGGATGAAAATTCAGTTGAAGCTACTTTTATCGGAATTTAAACAAATAAATGCAAATATCTTTTGATTAGCATTTTGACTATAAAGTAACAGAACTATATGGAAATCGATGAATCATGCTCTTTACATTTAAACTAGTTGGAAAATACGAAGATCTTTAGCATATAAAGCTTAACTTAGTAGTGATTAAACATATGGGTGTAGAATAAGCGAGAGCTTTAGCACTTATTTCAAATAAATGATCCATAAAATCTAAATTTTTAGCATTAACAGCAAGTTTTCTTATCGTTTAAAAATCTTTAAGCAATTTTCGGAGATAAAATGTACATTATATATCTTAGCCTTAGATACAAATAAAATAAGTATGACCACTCTAATTATCCTTATTATATTTCAAAATTAAGACTGTAATTGATGATTATCTGCATAACCGTACTCCATTTAAATTATTAGGTATAATATTCTAGTGTATGAAATATGTATCTCAAAGCTTGGAGAAGAAATGCAATCTTCTATCCTTCAAATACTAAATTTAAGCTTAGGTTAACTATTTAAATGATTAGATTAATTTTATTTATAGAAAAGATTATAAAGCTTATAGTGATAAGTCCTACTGTATTAGATATTTAATGTAGCACTATTTTTAGATTGGAGTCTAGAAGATTCAGACAATTATCTTATTTTAGGTTACTTTTATAGCATTTTTCTTAACGTAATCACTAGTTTAGATGATAGTATAACAAATCTATTTCATTTAAGCTTATTTACTAAGTAAAGGGTTTTGAGAATACCTAATGTAAGTCAGCAATCTTGGTATATTGCTAAGTAATTTAAGTTATTTGGGTTACTAAAAGGCCATACGGTTATAAAATGATAATTGAAATATCTATCAAAGAAGTGTCAATGAGGAAAACTAAGCTAACATAAGAAAAAATGTAAGCAGTGCTTAAATGCAAAAATAGCTTAGGTCATATTATTAAGAAGTATCATTTCTCAATTTTCAATAAGATAAGAATGTTCTCCGTTCATTTAACACCCTAGTAAATAACTTGGTTACTATTTTTAAATCAAGAACTAAGCTAATTAGACATCTTCAGTACAATGTTTTGTTTAGTACTCCATATCAAATTTTTAATAATTATCCTTTAAAATTTTAATTTATCAAAGCAGCAAAATTAAATCTAAAATGAATACAAACTCTGACAAGAAACTTTGGATCATATACATTTGGCTTGTAAGTAATTTACTTAATGAAGCAGAAATATTTAGATAAATGAATTACAAGATTAAATGTTCTTTTTAGTATTAAGCTTGCTTAAATATAGAACAAAGCTTTCTATATCATTGACTACCTTCTATAGATCATCTTTAATGTTTTGAATATGCTAAATTCCTTCTTAGTCTAACTTGCTATTGGTCTAAATCTCTTCTAAACTCTTAATTAGCTTCACTCCAAAGTCTTCTACAGAATTTTTCTGAATAGGACTTTGTATTTCAAACCGCTTGGTAATGTAACTTTATAGCATCTTTTGCTGCTTTAACTAGCTCAACTCCGAGCGTTTTTTTCGTTTTAAATCGTATACTTTTACAGCCTCATTGCAAATAACACCAATAGGCAATACAATAACAAACATACCAGCTATAATTGTCAAAGCTCCAATTATTTTACCGCAAAAAGTTTTTGGGTACATATCTCCATACCCAACAGTAGCTAACGTTACTAACGCTCATCACATAGTAGTAGGAATATTTATAAACTTAGTCTCAGTTCCATCTTCATATTCATAAATATCCTTCTCAGGATTATATTCGCCTGCCTCGAAAATATACACAATGTTAGCGAAAAAAATATTGGTAAGCAGCATCAAAAAGAAAAAGATCTTAATAGAAGTTCTGGAGATCTCTCATACCTATCAGAACAGCTTAATACTATTAGTATATTACCCTAACTTAAACATTCTTACTATCCTAATCAACCTTAGTATTCGAAAAGCTCTTGTATCTGAAGTTTCTTGCTCAAAGAACAACTCAACATAAAAAGGAAGTATCGCTATTAGGTCACATAGGTTAGTGAAGCCTAATATAAACTGGAAAGCAGTTTCACCTCCTTTTTAGCATACAAGGAGCCTGATTAAATATTCGATTGTAAATACCATCGTAAGGATATAGTCTACATTAGTTCATACATTCTAATGCAAAGTTTCTTTGATTTCTTTGACAGATTCAATAATAATAAAAGTGATAGAAATTACAATCAACAATAGTAAAGAGTTGCAGACACATTTAGCTGTGAAAGAGGACTCAGGTTTGTTTAAGAGTAAATAAAGATACATAGAGATACTTTAATCCTTAGTTTTAACTGGTGAGGGGGTTTCTTATGATTACTCAGTATCTAAGGAACTTGAATATTATAGAAGTGACTGCTCTTTCATTTTATTTATATATTCAGTCATAAAAAATCCTTAATTACATCAAAGGATTTAGCATAACATCGCCAGTTTTCAGATTAATTAATCATATAAAACATAAAAAAATCAAAAGCAAACTACATTAAAAGAGCATTTCATTTAGCATAATAGAGATTAGCTTACTCGCATCATATGGAAATCTTATCATAGCTAAGAAAATGTCCTTACTTGTATTGATGCATTATACTAATTGAATGCAGAAGAATATCTAGGTTTCAATTTTATTCTGAAAATAAGTCCTGAGCAATAATAATCCTAATCTAAGACTGCTTCAAAATTCTAGTATTAAAAAGCTTATCTAGCAATTATTTTTTCAGTATTGACTATTTTTTTAGAATTCTTATTAATTAAATAATCTAGAAAGTCTATAGAAGTATAAACAAATATAAATTTAAGATGTATTAATGGTCATAACTACTTTGATACTATTACTACTATTTTAACAGTCTATCCATCCATAACAGTCTCGATATATTAAAAGACATTTAGATTTAGTGACTAAATTAAAAAGTAATTGGAACTTATGAATATCAAGATTATGACTTTGGCGCTTTTATTTATTGGAGTGTTAATATTTATAGCTTATTAGATGTAAAAAGAAGCATTGAATAGAATATCTTTGAAACTTCTAGTTAAATATTCAATGTTCTTTAATATGTAAAGTTGATAAGGATAGAGCTATATATCTATAAATCACTGCTCCTCTAAATAAAGTGATTCACAGCTTATGATTTGTACTGACAATTTTTGGTTTTCTTCTACTTAAGAATTGAAAATAGCTATATAATAGCTTTGCAAGTTAAACCAAATCTGTTCTATTATCATTTCTTCTTAATTGCCTTCTGCTTTTACTTTGACTAACTAGGTGCTACTATCTATTTCTAAGATAATCATGCCACTAGATATTTTGCAATCGTACTAGTTCTTCTTTACACAATTACTATAAATACTTCCCTCGTTCAAAGCGAAATAGTGGCAGTTGCTACTATTCTATAGTGTTTTGTCTAGATTCTTATTTTCATATGTGCTTATACCAATATTTCAATGCTCTGAAGGATCTGTGAAATCAATCACAAATTTATAAATACAACTTGGCTAAATCTTCATATCTATAAAAACCGTCTAAGCAGAATTGAAAGTAGCTTTTTTTAAGTTTTCTGATAAGTTTATTTAGCTTCCTTTTCGCTTGCTATCAAACTTAACTTCCAATAATTACAATCCTTGATAATTTTCAGCCAGAGAGCTGCTACTTTCTCATTTCTAGCTATTTTCAGAGAAACTTTATATATTATGCTGGAAATGTGAAATTACTGCTTGCAGCTTTTTAATCTAAACTGTCTTCTGAGCATTTTCCTTCAATAAAAACTCGATTGCTGATTGTTATTGCTCAGTCAGAAGTATGAGATCTGCTGTTTTTTAAAAATAAGAATTTTGTTCAACCTCACTTCACTAATAACTTTAGCTTTAATCCAGCTATTACGTTTAGCAAAAATTGCTATAATGTTCCTTTAACTATCCCAATTTAAATTCTTCATAGCATTAGTTGTTTAGACACTTCACTATCAACTGACTAATTTTAATCTAAAGGAGAGAATTAATCTTAACTTTGAAGTTATCTCATCCACATTCTGGACAGTTTGAGTAGTTGTCTTTGTACCTCTTTATACAAGTGATGCAATAGTTGGCTTAGCAGTTCTAGCATTGTACTGGTTCTTCCAGAACTTGATTACAAAGTTCGCATATCAAGTCTGAGCTTATTTTTTACTTGAACATTTGCTTGGGAAATCCCATATATTTCTAGAAAGAGTGATTAATAAAGAGAATTTGAGCATTAAATAAAAATAAAAAGCGTCTTGCTTTCAGGCTTTTATCTTGAAAAACTTCAACATGCCCTTATCAGTATTTTGTTTCTAACCTTCTTCTTCCTGGTTTTGAATTTCAGCTTTACTTTTTATTTAAACCTTGGGTGGTGAATTTTTCCTAATATAAACTAAGGGTATTTTGCTCTATTTATTGAATCAATCTTATCTGAACTAGGATAATTTTTTCTGTATTTGCATGTCGAGCACAAATTTTTAATATTTTTCGTTTTATTACCTTTATTTAATCCTTTGCTATTCTTGTCATTAATGTTTAGCTACTCTAGCTTAAAGTCTCTTATCTTCATATCTCTATACAATATCATCGATGTACGATTTATTAGCATCAATATTTCTTTCCTTCTCCTCCTCCTCCTCATCCTCCTCCTCAAAAGAGTTGTCAATGGATTAGTTTACTGTTTTACTTTTTAGATCTCATATCTAGCTTTTATTCGTTTCATTTAGCTTATTAGCTGGTATCACCTTTTTTTACTTCTTACAGTTGAATTTATTATACAGACTTAGTATTTTTTTAAGTTCAGGATGTTATTGGTTTCCTTCATCTTGCTATTCGTTATCTGTTTTCACTAGCTTGTTATAATTACTTTCCTTCATTTTTTCGTAATGATGAGTATAAAAATTGAGGAAATCATTTTAGATTTTAGGAAGTTTATTCCAGTCATTTTCACCAGTCATAAAGCTCTGCATTGATTAAATCTTTTGTTCAATTTACTTGTTCTATTTCATTATATTATGACTTATTTCTTTCTTCTTCTGCTGCTTTTTTTATATCATATCCTGCATTTTCAATCTTTTCTCTAGATCTGATTCTATAAAGTTCAATCGCTTGGTTACTACTCCATTGTTGATGTAATTCAAAATAGCTGATTGACTTTATTTTTGTTTCTTTTGAACTCGCTAATTTTTCTTCAGTTTGAGCATATCAGTTTAGGACTGAGTTTTTTTATGTGAAGGCTTGGAAGAATTAACGTATGTTTAGTTAGCATCTCAATCGGGCTATTAATACTCGAACAAGTTTTCATTAATATTGTCAGCTGAATTATTCAATTATAACTTTGACTTGGTGCTAAGAATTTTTCGTTTTTCATAGTCTTTGTAGATTTTATAGCAGATAGCACAAATTGGAACTCTGTCAAATATTCTATTAAGGTCGTTATTCATTACATCAATCTTCTTATTTTCTATTTTTTGAATGTACCTTCTCAATTTTTGCTGCACTTCTTCTTTATTCTTGCTAGTCTTCAAATAGATCTGTAACTTATCTCTCATTTCTTTCAAAGTTGACTTAGAAAAGTTTTTTAACTTGGCGTAAATAGAGTTAGTATCTTGTCTTTACTCGACTATAGTTTTCCTCATTATTTTGTATTGTATCTTCTTGTCAAAAGGTGCATCGTGACTATTTTGGTTAATTTTTTGCAGTTCTTCATAAGTAGTAAATTAATTATGCTTATCTTCTAGGCAATTAAAAATATCTACTATCGATTGAGTATATTAACCTTCAAGAGCCAAAAATATTGATACTTTTAGGTCATTTACATCACTCATGCTTTCTATAATGTCACAATAATCTCCACAACATACTATCTCCTTTCTATTGCCTCCAGCTGAATGTTCATATGAAGATGAATTTAAACTTATTTTCTTTAGCTTGTTCTACTTCTAGTTTAGCTAGATAATCGAAGAGTATTTTTCTTGATACTTTTCAGTAGTTATGTTTCTAACATTTATGAGCCATCATTACCATTTGAAGTCTTAAATAAAATCACAGACAATTTTTTAAATCTTCATCTACTTATGGCAAAAGATTAAGCTATCTAAAATGTTTTTAACCTGCAATAAAATGTTCTTAGGCTCTTTTACGAATTCCTGGTTGATTACCTAATCGATGGTACATGCTTCCAAATTTTAATAGTTAGCAGAGTAGATTGACTTATAGTACTTCTAATCGATTCTAGGCGTTCTATTATTCAAACTCTAGCTGCTTTCCTGTGACTTAGCTGCTTTTTTTTATTCAGTTTTTATGATTTGCTGAATACTTTCGATGTAAGCTTTTCCATTCTACTATGTTAATCATGAACCATTTTCATAATCCTCAATCATATTTAAAGTGTCACTTCTTGATATCTTGCTCATTTTTACAAAAGGTATATTAGGCTTGCTTTATTAATTTTATATGAATCTTAAAAAGTTTTACATAATTGACATTGAGTATAGTTAGTCATCCATATTGATAACCTTTGCTATGAACTCTAATGTATCAATCTCTTTATTCTGTTCAATTTACTAATGCTTCAGATACTTAAACAGATTGAGAGTATTTTCATCTGCCTTTTTTGTTTTTAATACTTTAACAAAATCAGAGTGAGAATATTCGTATTGATGAATAAGTTCAGCTCCTAACTATTTGGCTAATTCTCAAATGGTTTCATAGGATTCTTACTATTCTTCTTCTTTTTGCTTTATGTTGTATTTTTTGTTCTTATCATACTCTGTAAGACCATCCATTCGCTGCTTATTTGTTATTATAAAGCACTTAAATTAGTTCATTTTAGCTCCGTTTCAGATAACTCTAAGTTTACACGTCTTTTTACCCCTAGGAAAGATAAACTATTAAACGATTAAATTTTTCTTTGACTATATTGAAGTGACTTCTTGCTTAATGTATTTGAAAGCTTCATCTCCTTCCTTAGGATAAAACGCATAGTTTCTTACTATTTCCATTTCAGTTTTTTTCAGGTCTAGATTTTTCCTTCCTGTAGCAAAATAGTTTTCATCCTTTAGAACTACCTTAGGATAATAAATTTTTTAAGTAAGCTTAAAGTTTGGATTTTCAGTTTGGCACATATGCTCATAGCATTGCAAAATTTAGCTCAGATCTAGGTTTTTCTGGTACTGTATGAAACCTTTTGAGTCTAGAAACATGTATAAAGGATTTTTAAGTCCAAACCCAATGACTAGCTAATTAGGAATAGGTAGCTAGATTTACTGCTTTTTCACAATTTTCTATAAAATCCTTACAAAGTGACCTTGATGGTAAATCATGTTCTATACAAGCTTTATTATCTTAAACTTATCAGCAAAGTTATCTACTCAAAATGCGATTTAGTCACCTCCCATTTCTTTCTTCAGCTTCTTATACATTTTATGAATATTACTTTTTTGCTTCTTTTCAGCCTTAAAGAATGCTTTAGTAGGCCTTCTTAATATGCTAAATATTTTAAATGCTTACTTCAAGTTTTCAATGGTATCTTCCTTCTTACTCTTATAATAAATCTTCTTCACAGATTTAGCAATTAGAGCAGCGAATTTTTCATAAGATTTTGAATGATTTACACCTATAAGCTTCGTATAATCTTCATGAAGATCTTTCCACTCCTAAGTCTGATTAAGTCATTTTTATATCTAGGCATCTACAAAGCTCTCAAAATCTCCTCCTTCTACTTTTTCCTATTCTTACAGTTTCAAAAACTCCTTATACTTTTCCTTAAATAATTACTTTGAGTACTGCTTAATAGTATGAAATTTCAACTAGAACACACTTAAGCTTTATTTCCTCTGAACCTAATCAGTCTAAAAGGCACTTTAATTAAACAGCAGAAACTTTTCCATCTTTCCTTGAATTTGATTCCTGCTCAAGTAATCAAGTCTCTATTTCGCACTTAGCTTTAAGATAGCTAGCTAAGTGCTAGCTCTGAGTCTGTTGAGCTTTTAGTCTTAAATCTCTATTTGCATTTATTTTCAAGTTTTGTATTTTAATACTAGTTTATAGTTGAAACCTTAAGGATTAATCTGATTATTATATATCAAATCTTACTCTTACAGCTCTGATTAGTAGGCTTTAATATATATTATGCATTATCCTTTATACTCAAATATGCTCCTCCCTATATACTCTACTACTAACTGCTTCATGGCGCTTTTTTACTAGCATTTTCAGCATTTTCTATGATTTCAAGATATCTAAAGAAAGAATTAGCTCTTATCCTAGGCTCTAGATCAGAAAGCGTATTTCTAGCTTCTTAAGAAAGATGCTCGCTGATAATATTAATAAGCATAATCTTGGATCTTATATAAGTAAGTAGAAAAGGAAGGAATAAGATATAGTGTAATACCTGTAAGAAGGGTAAGTTAGGAGTAAAGGTATTTAATAGTATAGCTTAGATGTGTAAGTAATATATAAGGTGCTTAGAATATCCACTATTGAACATTACTATTGTATGAAAATGCAGAGTAAGGGCCATAATAATAAAACAAAGAAAATTATTTAAAAAAGAGAAAAGCAGTCGAAATTATCGTTCAGGTAAAATTAGACTCAATAAATATGCTTAGAAAATTTTGGAGAACTAAAGATTTAGTAAAAGAATATATTGAAGACGATTTTAAGACTGCAATAGTTTAGAAATCAACTATTTATCTTATTAATGAGAGAATATAAAATAGAACTTACCAAAAGTTTATAGAAAATCTTCATATATATTTAGTATCTAATAAGCTAATAAGTTTATGTTCTATGTAAATTTATAGATAAGCATTACATAATTTTCGATAGATAAATGAAGTAATTAATGTCAGATTTATGAAGTTGAATCAGGAAATATAACGAAGAATACTACAAAAAAAATTAAAAAAATTCACAATATAAAGAAATGAAAACTATGAAGATGAAGTAATTTTGAAAAGTGAGAAAATAAACATTCATCAACAATCTTTCGATTCAATATAAAGTAATTTTTTAAGCATTTAAAATTATATTTCCTAGTCTTTATTCACTTTTTCTTTCAATTTTTATTTCTAAATTATTTTAAATATTTTCCTACAATAAATTGAAAACTAATTCAAATCATTTGCTTCTTATCTCCTAATATTTAAGCATCATGCTCATAATGTTTATTTTGAGACTTCACATTAATATTATTAGTTAATCATAAATGTATTCTATAGACTATTAACTCAATTTAATACTAGAGGATTTAAAGTGTAATAGCATCGCTTCATTTGAATCCTTGTATGAAAGCTTTATATTAAATATATTTTAAGTTATGATTAAGAGCTATAAGTGGTTTATGTTTACACTTATTCTTGCAATCATAATTATGAAACGTTTTCTAAAGAGAGCATGATAGAATAATTACCCATCAGATTAAGTTGCAAATCTACTTCTCTAAATATGAAATTTTGTCTCTTATTATAAGCTTATAAGTTATCTTCTATTCCTTGCTTTTTAAATTTTCTTTGAAAACAAAGTAAGTTAACGAACATCTAAATTCTACCTTTTGAAAACATAGCTTAATCATTTCTCTTCAACTAGATAACTGGATAGCTAATTAGGTAATATTAGCTTGAATCGAAGCTATAAAATTAAATTATTTAAGTTATTTGAAATCTTTGAAATCATTAAAGTCAATATACTACTTTAGCCTTGCTTCTCTCTTTTCTTTTGCTGTTAGTTTTTACCTCTTTTTTACAACATACTATTTAAGCTTTTCTTCATCTTCAAATTCGTCAACTTCTTCTATGTCTTCATCAGATTAATATTAATCCGCCTACTCTTCTTAATTCTCTTACTTTTCTTCCTCCTCGTCTGAAGATTTCTAAGAGTCATTTTCTATAGAAGAAGTTTTTGACTTCCTTTCTCCTAAATAATATTTTAATGCATGAGGAATTAAATCATCAAGGAACTGTTTTCCAATCTCTATTTCTTCTTACGCTTATTCTAAAATTGCTTCATTATCAACATCTTCATGTTCTATATAAAACTCAATATTTTGGAAGAAATTGAAAAAAGATTCAGCTTTAACAACTCGATGTATTTTTTTAGTTTAATTAGTTTTCTCATGTCATATACTCTTTTCTACAGTTTTATATGTAAAATCCCTTTCTTTCCATTTAATTTTTGTTCCTTTAATTGAAGTAGCAATTGTATCTGTAGACATCTTAAACGTTTTAGTTAGAATCTCATTTTCTATAAAGTTATTATTTTCAAAGAAAAACTAAAGAGTGAAACCATAATTATCTGTATGTCTAAATCCTTTTATATCAATTAAGTGTTGAAGTAGCTTTTCATCATTTTCTTGTATATATTCGCTAATCTACTCATGATTTGTCATTGCTTCTAATCAGAACCCCTAAATTGGCTTCTCTTCTAGTTTTTTCTTCATTTCATCTTAAAAAGGCTTAAACCTCTCTTCGAATCTCTTTCTAATTCGATTTTTTTTCTTTTCCATCAACACTTAAAATTCCTCTTACTACAGACGTATCTAATACAACTACATTAAGGTTTCTTTATTTTTTGAAAGGCATTCTATTTTTTCCTTCAGACTCTCTAAATATTCTTATTCTTATTGCTTCATTTTTATTTCGCATGCAAGACTTAAATAGTTAAAATCACCTTTTTACAGAAGAAAAATGTAAATTATTACTAATCATTAAGCAAGCTAGCTATTCCTATTTACTTAATTCTACTTTCTTTATTTTTTTTATAGTATGATATTGAAATTTACGTAGTTTGCGAAAACTTACATTACCTTTGCAGTTCTGGAAGAAAACTCTCATAAATAGGGAATTAGCTTGATATTATACTTTATTAGAGTTATAGGAGGAATTTTTTGTTTATAGTATAATTTAAAGACCTATTTATATACACTGTATATATCTAGATTATAGAAGTAAATGCTACCTAGAACTTAAGGATTTATCTTTTCTTTTATTCACTCTTGTTTCTTTATTTATTTGAAGTAGACTGATTAACTTTTGAATCTCTTTTTTATGTGACTAGTTACTAATTAATTTACTAAGTCTTAGTAATAGTGTAATCCATAGATTGATTATAAAACTATTTACTCTAACTTATTGAAGAGATTACTAAATATGAATGCTATTTCACAAGTTAGATACTTTTTTCTTCCCCAATTGAAAATTGGATCTATTACTGTTTATCCCCTTTATGATTAAATTGAAATTTTACTTTATTCTTCTCTTCCAAAACTTTTATAAATTCTTAGCTTCTAGAACCAAATAATTTCCAAAGTAATATATGTTTTGCATATTTACAAAGGTTAGAGTTAAGTTTCTGTATTCAATCGAGACTAACTTCTATAAAGCCGGTAGAAGAATGAAAATTATTTTCTGAGCAAGAAGTTAAAAACTCTTAGTCTAAAGCACACCCTAAATATCAATCTCTCATTTAAATCCCAACATAGCTGATAATATATCTTAGCTATTTTCGATAATTAATATAAAGTAATCATACCTTATGCCTATATACACGATATCAATCATTTCTACTAAGATTAGAAGATATTTATATTTGCTTAGCCTTTGATAAGTTTTAATTGATGGTTTTGCTGACTTAAAATGTGCGGTAAGATTGAAAAAATGGTAATTCATATTTTTACTTTCTTCTCTTCATAATTTAAGGCTAATTCTAGGTTAAGCAGAATTATGCTTACATATGAAGCTCCTTCGCTTTAATAATATAATGGAGAATTTTTTTAGGACTTTGATTCGCATTTGCTCACTTGGTGTTTTAAGAATATCTAGCATTGTTTGATTTTCAAGATTACTAATATATTTAAAAATTTCTGCTTTAATAGTAAAAATGGATAGAAAAGGGAATTATAAAGAAGGAGATTCTCTTAATGATGACTAAGGAGAATTTCTGTAAAAATAGTTAAGTTAAAGCGAGTTTATCTCCCAGCATTTGAAATCATAGCAACTGTAGACTACTAATTTGATTTCTATTGTTTTATTGATCTTCACTACAATCGTAGGAGTTGGGATTATAGCTCTACCATATACCATTAAAGTCTGAGGAGTAGTATTTGGAAACGCTTGGCTTATCGTTACCTATTTCTTATGCCTTTATACAAGCAGTTTATATGTTTAAGCATGTGATTAAACTGGTTTCATAAACTGTTCTGTAATTGCTAAAAAACTCTTAGGAAACATTGGTGCTTTCCTTATAAAGCTAGCTATAGTACTCCTTAATTATGGTTCAATATTACTTTATTTCATAGTTCTCCAGTAATCTTTTTCTAATGTCTTAAGCGAAATTTTTGAGATTTAAATTCATCAATAAACTGTTGCTCTTATCATTGCTTGCATATTTCTCCTTCTAGTATTTAGGAAGTAAATAAAATTGATAGCTAATCTAAGTGTGATTAATTTGCTATGCATTGCAATTTATATAGGAGGAGTCACTTACCTGTTTACTTAGAAAAAGAATGAAGGCTAGGTAAATGTATGGCATCCTTCAGGTGATATTGATATGCTTATTTGCCTTCCCAGTTTATTCTTAGCTTTCACTTATCACTATAACATCTTTCCGGTTTATCGAGAATTGAAAAACCCAACTAACAAAAGAATAAAGATATCATATACAGCAGGACTTACTCTAGCCTTAGTGGTCTATATTGTCTTTTCGAACATAACCTATTTAATTTACCTTGAAAAGACTGAGATTAATAGCATTTATATGATAACCAAAGAAAGTAGTGGATTGTCACTTCTTATTGCTCTCCTATTTATGATTGAGGTTTATTTCTCCATTCCAATTGTATTTTTCGAATGTAGGAATAACTTTATTTTATTGATCTATGAATGCTTCTGGCCTAAATAAGAAACGGAGAACTTTGAAACTTAGACGGAGATGTTGCTAAAGGATGAAAAGTATCATATAGATGAAAGTAAGAGAATAATAGAGTTGCTTATATCCGATAATTAGAGTACTGGAATACGGCTGTTGTTCTATATATCAACATTAGTGTTATATTTCTCAATTGTCATCCTCTATGTTGTATTTCCTGATGTCAAGACTGTAATATTTTATTTAGATTTTCGTTTTCACAGGAGCATTCGGGGCAAACTCAATCGTCTTCATTTTTCCCTGTCTATTTAAACTAGCATTGGGTAATTTCAAAGTGTTTTCAAGGTAGGTTTTGTAATACAGAGAGAACATATTTTCATTCTTAGTTTTCATTTTAGGAGTATTGTTCTTGATATTCTGCATTGTAATTGAGATTAAGGTAATGGTAGAAAATTCTTGATCTACAAATTCTAGAAATTTAACTTTCCTAAATATTTTTATCCTTCACTTTTCTTAACGAGTACATATCCCATTTTTCTGTACTTAAAGACTACCATATTCTCATAAGGAGAGAATATAGTATAGAGATATGTTTTTGAAGTAACACTTTAATCTTCAATATACTTTCCCTTTTATAATAGGATGCTTCCTTATGTTTATTTGTACTGCTTTTTATATCTCCCTTTATCTTTCCTGTATAGCCCTGTGCCGAAAATAAGTATTAAATTTATATCATACTATAGGAATAATTTAAAGGAGCAATTATTGAAACTTTATTTTTACTTCCATAAACATTTCAATTATTAGCTTTTTAATAATATTCACTTTAATCTTGAAAAGTGCTAATGCTTTAAGAGATGGTATAGTTATCACTTTGGAGATTAGTAATCGAATAATATCACTAGATAGTAAGTTGACTGTGATTAAAAGGGTTCATATCAATTCGGTTAGAAACTTTTTTACATATTTTAGTTTTAAAGTCTTACCATTAGTCTAAATGGCGTTTTTAGATGAGGATTGACATAAATAATTTCGAAAAGTTTTTAATTGAATGGCTTAAAGTGAGAAAAGGAGTATGAATAGGATTAATATGATATAGTAATAATTAAGTTAATAAATGAGATGATTTTTATTTTATACTAATACAAATCAAGTTCTCGATGTGTTAGGCATATTGTATCTTGGAACAACAGCAACTGTAGTTGGAATATTGTAATATCCAGGACCTACTCCATCATTTGGTTGCCTGCCTGCTCTTGAAGAAGATCCAAATCTGTATATTAATATTTTACCCCCATTGAGGTCCACCAAAGCCACCTTAGTGCTTGTATGAACCTGGACCTGGTACTCTTTCTTATCTTGATAATGGTTTTCTCATTCCTGTACCCATTCCCCAAACTGGATCTTTTGTTTTATACGCCTCTACTTTAAATGTGTATGTGCCTGGGCCTGGATTAGCCATTGTACCCCTCATATCTTCTCTTCTTGGAACCATTGAATATTATGGTCCTTCAATAACTTTTTAACCATAATTATAAGCTCCTGGACCAGGAGCAGTTGTAGGTCTACTTAAAGGTTAGCGATGTCCTGTTCCAAAACCCCAAACTCCTGCACCTGTTTTTTTCTTGTCTGCATTATATATACCAGGACCGGGAACTTGATTTGCTAAATTTATAGGTTATCTTGTACTTGTTCCGAAACTATACTAAGGCATATTTCATTCTTTAGGATTTCCTTTTTATTCATATTTTCCAGGACCTGGAGTTTAACTTCTATATCTACTTGAAGAATCAGGTCTTCGAGGTGTCATAGTTATTCCTTTATCATTTTATATTGAAGATCTCATATTATATTATCCTGGACCAGGTGCATAATTTCCAGATGCTGATTAAGGTCTTCCCATTCTTGTGGATGATCCAAATCCAAATTTAGGTCCCTCTCCAGTTGTTTATAAATGCTTATAGTTTCCTGGTCCTGGTGTATTAGTTACTTGACTAAGTTTTCCTCTTTAGCCAGTTCCAAATTTAGAACCAATTCCCTCTCTTTTCAAATCATCTTTATGATTATATGTTCCAGGCCCTGGAAATTCTTTATCTCTAGATGATTATATATCAGGCTTTAAGCCAAAAGTATATCTAGGATTATCTGGCAAAGTTTTATTTTCTTATCTATAAGTACCTGGACCTGGAGTATTCATTCTTCCAGTGGCACCTTAACCTCTTCTTGGAACCATACTAAAAGCAGGAGCTATACCAATTGAAGTCTTATCATGATAAGTACCTGGACCAGGAGTATTACTTGGATTATTTAATCCGTTTCTTTTTGCTGTTCCAATTGGAATATTAGATCTTGGTTCCCTTATATCTTTACCTACATTATACTAACCAGGACCTGGAACACCTTAATGTGAAGTTCGAGCTCTTGGACCTGAGCCAAACGACCAGGCCTCGGACGATTTATACCTCATGTTGCCTATATGAGACATTTTATAACTTATTTTACTAAGAAAATTTCACAAACTTGGCTTTAAATTAAAATAAACTACTTATTTAAACTTTCGTTGTAAGTACGATTAACTCATATCATCCATCTAACTATCTAACTATCTACTCTATACTTTTCTTTGTATACCCATTATATTAACTCAAAGTCTCATTTACCTACCTGAAGCTTCGTAGTTATATACTTACTAGAGTTTAGTCATTAAAGTCATTCTTTAACTTCCTTATATCTATACGATTAGATATTATGCTTAATAGCTCCTAAAGCTCAATTCTGCTTATAGCTTAAATCCTAATATTAACTTTGTTTAATATTTATATGATTTAGTGGAGCTAAAAGTGCTTAATTTAAAGATTTATTGCAATTAAATTTTTGAACTGAAGGAAAATAAAAAGGCTAAAGATATTAAAATCTGTGAATCATACTAGTTTAGCTTTATTAGTTATGCTAGCTAATACTTATTAAGATATAGCTATAAAGATATTCAAAGTTTCCATCCTATAACTAGAAGAATGCTATTTAGTTTGACAATCTCTCACTTTGATTCCTAACTAGCATTCATTTAAACTGCTAAACTATTTTGTGATATCTTTCACTTTACTCTTAATTAGTATAGGATGCAATGCATTATTTCAGCTTCATTTTCCTTTACTTCCTATTTCCAACTTTTATTTTTCTTAATACTCTAATTAATCTATACTTACCAATCTAACCATATTAATAAGCTTCACTTAAGGCAATAAAGGAGATACATCATCTATAATGAAAACGAATCTTTAGCTTAGTTAGTCAATAGCAATTTCTATTATCTAAGCTAACGAAGTATTGAAACAGAAAAAGCTAATTCCTATCTATATCCAATTCAGTTGATTAGCTAAATGAGAGCATATCATACACAATGCAGCAGTATTAATTATAAGATTAAGTATCTAAAAGGAATTTAATGTGCAATTTAGTTTAAACTACCTTTAAATACTCCTATTTAATTATAATCTAAGTAGAGACAAATAATAAAGCTATTATAATACTAATTAGAAATCTAAAGCTGCATTATATCAATATCTATAAATGACTGATACTAGCTACTGAAATAAGTAGTACCTATTAATTAACTGTGAAGCTATTTAGAATAAGGGTCTTTTAAATTAAGCATAAGCATCTTGAATAACCCTTATAATCTACTAAATATATACATTATTTTATAATCATCCTATATATAACTTATGTATATATGCTTATGTAAAAAGCACTAATATTTAGTAAGATAGCTAGTAAGAATATGCACTACATTAGTAGCACAGATCAAGACATATTAAGTTGTGATGGTCTATATACTAGAGCACTGTAATGCTTATACATGCTTATTACTTCTACTTTTGTATATTATATCTATTAAATGTACTTATGGTAGGCAAATCTCTTCATTAGTATTTATTTACACTATCTAACTCTCTTTTTTTACTCTTAAGCCCAATATATACTTGATTAATTAATTATGCAACCAAAAGTTAATAAATACATATTGATGCTTTTAGCAAGTCAGCGAGAGCTTCTACTATAAGCTTGTATATAATAAGGTGCTTTAGTATGTGCAGTAAAGGTATGATAGAAAGAAAAAAGTGAGAGAGCTCATATTAATGGCTTCTAGTAAGAGTAATAAACTAAAATAGTTTAAATAAAGTATTAACGAAATTAGATTTAAAAGGCTTCACTTTTATCTACCATATTATTTAATGGCACAGCCTAAAATCAAGCTTTACTCTTGGATTATGTCTCCAGCTTGTCGCTCTGTTGAAGTTCTCCTAAAATTAGGGAAGATTGAAACAGAAATTTCTGAAGTCAATTACTTTGACCAATAATAAACGGACAAATAGTTTTTGAAAGATTTCCCGAAAGGTACCACACCTGCTATTATACAAGGAAACCTTTTCCTTGAAGAATCAAATTCAATTATGAAGTATTTATGCAGAGTGAATGAGCCAAGAATCCCAACTAACTTTTTCCCCAAAAATGACCCTTAGAGAAGAGCTTTAATAGAAAGTGTTCTACAAATGATGCATATTGTTCTACTAAATCCCATTAATGATTACTATGCAGTTACTTCAAGGTTTAAAGAAGAAGGAAAAGAGTATGAAAAAAGAGTGAGACATGCTTCATTTTTAGCACAGTAAGGACTATAACAGCTTAACAAACTTCTAAAGAAGTTCTAGGAAAAATAAGAACCATAGTTAAGGAAACTGTTCATTTTTGGTAATTAGCCTACAATAGCTGATTTAAGAATAGGTTGTGCACTTCAACAATTATTCTTGCAAAAAGATTCAAGATCATGGACTGTTAAATATACAAGAGTTGTATAGTTCTATGAAAGTCTTCTTCAATTTAAAGAGTTCAAAGAAATCCAGGAAACTTTCTTGGCAAGAGCTGTTAAAGAGAAATTAATAGAATAGGGGGATTTATAAAAGATTAGTCAAGATTAGGCTTAAATTATTTAATTATTCCAAAAACCTGAAACTGAAACTAAAGGAGCCCCATTATAAAAAAAACCTGAAACTGAAACTAAAGGAGCCCCATTATAAAAAATACCTGAAACTGAAACTAAAGGAGCCCCATTATAAAAAATACCTGAAACTGAAACTAAAGGAGCCCCATTATAAAAAAAACCTGATACTACACCAGATTCTAAAATTAATCCTTCATCGCCTTAGACAAATAATCAATTTCCATAAGCAACTTCATCTGCTTTAAAAGTAGAAGAAACAAAATAGGAAGCAAAGCCCCAACCAGCACCATAAGGACCTTAACTTCAAGCTTAAAATTTACAAAATCAAGGACCTCCAAAAGCAACTACTCCAACTGTATAACAACTTGGTCAGCCATAAACAGCATAAGCACAATAACCTTAAGCATAAAATTTACAAAATCAAGGACCTCCAAAATCAACTACCCCAACTGTATAACAACTTGGTCAGCCATAAACAGCATAAGCACAATAACCTTAAGCATAAAATTTACAAAATCAAGGACCTCCAAAATCAACTACCCCAACTGTATAACAACTTGGTCAGCCATAAACAGCATAAGCACAATAACCTTAAGCATAAAATTTACAAAATCAAGGACCTCCAAAATCAACTACCCCAACTGTATAACAACTTGGTCAGCCATAAACAGCATAAGCACAATAACCTTAAGCATAAAATTTACAAAATTTACAAAATTTACAAAATCAAGGACCTCCAAAAGCAACTACTCCAACTGTATAACAACCTGGTCACCCATAAACAGTATAAGGCTAATAGGTTTAGTTATAAGGATCAACTACCGGCCCACAACAATTACAATAACCTTCTATTTAAGCAAATGTAAGCGCACCCAAAGAAGAATTTAAATCTCAAACTTCACCTCCATAGCCAGTTAATCCTGAATTGCAAAAATATGAAGTTATGGTACAGGAGATTGAAAAAGATAGTAAAGATGGATGGAACTAATAAAAAAATGAGAAAAACATAAATCTCCAAACTAAACCATATTCTAATGATTGGGCTGCATTTAGCATTACCACTGATTTACCAGGAAAAAATATAGAATAAGTGCTCCCCTATTTTACTTAATTTGAATCAGTAAAAAAGTGGAAAGAAAATTTGAAAGCATTGACTGTTCTAAAAGAGATTGCACCTGGTTTAAAAGTATTGTAAGAATAGCTCAAAGTCAAAGTGATTAAAGACAGAGAATTTGTTTATATGCAGAAAATCTAAAGTGCTCCAAATTAGGCTGTGGTATATGAAAAATCCTTTGTTTTCCCAGGTACCGAAAAACCTTCAAAAGGTCACGATAGAGGAGATATTTTGGTAAGCTTTAATATAGTTCCGTAAAGTAACATTAAACGCAACAGGTCAAGGTGTAAATCTTATTTTCCAGGGAAGTCTACATCCAAGAGCAAATATGGCTACTGCAGATAAGTTTGCAAATATGGCATTCGATAATATTGTAAAACTTAAAGAAGTGCTGATGGGAAAATGATGAACTACTTAGACTCTTTTTTATTTAAATTCAAATTAAAATAAGAAATGTATACTATTTCATTTCATTCTTCACTTGCTAGCTTTATATTACATTAACATTTTGGTATAAGAGCATTTAATATCTACTAGCGTTAGCTTCACTAATAAATCTATAATATTTATAATACGAAGTCTTATCATCTTCCTTGACTATTTAATTAAACTCCCTAAGAATTTCTTGTAGCTATTTCATTGCTAATTAGAGTAAATATTTAATAAGATCCTTTATTGCTATGTTTAGCTATTGCTTTTAGATCTTTTTTAATAATAAAGATATGAAATTGGTAAGGGTTGTTTAGAGAAAAGCTGGTAAACTAGTTATTAAATGAGCTTTGAAATTCGAGTCTGTTGATTGTGACTGAGATGATCTCTAAGAGTTTGACTAATCAAGTATATGAAGAAGAGAATAGTTCATTTTGATTAAGCTTGTGAAACAAAGAGATTTTTATTATCTTTTAATATTTACTTTGCTGCTTAAAAGAATGAACGAGAAGTTTAAGAAGAGACAATGTGAAGAAAAGCGTTTAAATATCAAAATTGTAGGATTATAATTACTTTGTAGAACATTGGCTTTTTATATAAACTTAAATGATGGGTAAATCCTTATAAGGCTACATAAGGAAGAAGAACTAAACTGAAAGATAGTTTAATTAAAAGTAAATAAGCTAGATAAAACTGAGGCTTTTAATCAGGATAATGTACTTAATAGAGAATAAGAAGAAAAGAAGAAATTTCGTTGTATCTGAGTTGATAGATGACAGATATGATCCTATTAGCAGAGAAAATAGAGACTCTAGTAAAATGATAATTCAAACACTTAGTAATAATCACTCGTCAAAAAGTAAAAGTAGTACTTTTCTTGTTTAACTATAGTTCAAAGAATTCTATTAGAGAAAACTTAATATATCAAAGTAAATATAAGTTGAGAACTTATAAAGATACGTTACAAAAGCATTAAAATTAGTCTTTTACGGAAAGATTAAATGCTTACTCAATTTTCAATAATTTTTGAAGCTTTGTTTAGGATTAGTCTGTATAGAAGCAAAATTTAAGCAGAGCTACTGAATAATATGAGACAAATCTTAAGAAGTTTACAATTAAATCCTGGTAGATTATAATTGGAGGTGACTGAAGAATATTTGACTAAATATGCACTATTGAGGTAAGAAAACTTGAAACCTGTTTATTAAAAAGTTTGCCAGGTATTGAAATAAAATAAGTAATAGTTTTGAGTACACTAAAGTAAAGCTTTATTTTAAAATTCTAAAATTAAACTAGATTAATTGTAATAACTCAGATTAAACGAAGATTAGAGAATTCATTAAATATATAATTTTGCTAAATACTCGAAGTATTAAAGAAATCTTTTCAAATATAAGTGAGAAAGAAGTTTTGAGAGTAGCTATATTAGAAATAACTAAAAAAAACTTATTAAATCAAAATATTTAATCACACATTTACAGCTTTCTATAGAAAAGAACATATGCAGTATTCTTAAAATTAGGCCCAATCAAATTTATCTCCATATCATCAAATTAAAACCAATCTTAATTAACTTTAGCTTCACTAAAGTTTAAATCACTTACGTTATATAGTGGCCACTTTCTAATCCTCCTTAATGATGACTGATAGCATAAAGTGAATACTGAGTATTTTAATCTAAAATTAAGGTTTTACTTTGAGCTTGTTAACTCTAGAATTTGGCTAGCTCCAAATTCTCAGTGAAGTTAACCTGTTTATTCAATTTATATCTCTTCCCTTAAATATTTGAAAAGCGCTTTAAATGAATAACCAACACTTTAGGCCAGCTCCATATTTTAAGCTGCTTTACACTTTTATTGATTTTCTGGCATTATTCGCATTTATATTGGATAGTTTCTTCCTTAGTGAATTCATTGAAGCAATCATAAATTCCTATTTAGCTTTGCTTTGGAATAGGTAAAGATAAGTCTAAAAATGTTTCAAAGTTGTTGATTTCTTTTTAGCATCCCTTGCATTTTATATTTGACTGTAGCTGTCCTCTGAATATATCACATATTATACTATCATCTCTCTCCATACTATACTAAATCCATTTGTGTGCTGTTTTAGTAAGATCAATGCTTGTGGATTCTATCAACTAGTAAGCTGGTTTTACTTTTATGCGATTCAAATCATCATGCAACGCATCAAGAAAGAACCTTAGAAACTCCTAGCAGTCTTATTGCTCTCTACTCATAAATTAAGGAGCAAAATGACCTACCAAAATTTTAATTTCTTTAGGGTCTATGATTGTAAAATCTTAGCTGTTGCTTGCAGCTTTTATTAATCTTGCATAAGTCTTGGCTAGCGCTCCTCTCAGCTTGTTCTTTGTATTGACCTCACTTATATATTCATCATTAAGAAAGTAAGAAGTTAATTCCTTTGTATGAAGCAGACATTAAAGGATGGAGTTTCTAAATATGTAAATTAACCTTACAAAAAGCAATTATTCAGCGAAGGGCTATTCTTGAGACCTATCAAAATATGCTTGAACTTCACTTCTTATTTCATTTATCTAGGCTTATGCTAAGCCTATGGAGTTTCACTTGATTGAACTTGCTAACTTTTACCTAACTAGCCATCCTATAACTTGCCATCAGCTCAGTTTCTTTTTGTATTTCCATTATCATTAATTTCTTTATCCTCACTTACTCTTCTTTCAACAGTTTTATTACTAAGTTGATCTTCCCTCTATTAAATAAGTTCTATTTTACTATTATTAAGAGACGTAAAAGTAGATTTTTCAATGCTATTCATAGTAGTCAATTCTTTTTTTTTCCCCTATGTTACCTTCTTAGACTTTATTGAATTCTAAGTTGTTTCTAAAGATTACTCAGTCTGAACTTTTTAGCTAGGCACTGTTTTAGATATCGTAATATAATCTTTAGCAGCATTTTAAGTTTTAGGATTTCCGCATAAACCACCCATTTTATTTTAATTTAAATGAAACAACTTAATTCTTAAAGACCAATCACGAAGCATTATTCAAAGAGTTCGTTCTAACTGGAGAAACACATTTAGCTTACATATATCAAAGGTAATCAAGACAGAAGTATAATTCTATGATATCAGAACGCTCTTTTAAGAGTAGCTATTTAGAAATTAGTTTACAGGTAAGTTAAAATAAGTTAGAATGAGGAGTGTTAAGTAGCATTTTTCATAAGTAATTAACGTCTGATTATAAATGGAGCTAAAGTACTCTTTCTCACAAGGTTAATTTATTCTTATATATGGTACAATGATATAATCTACTAACTTCATTTTAGATATTTGATTGGTATAATTAGTTATAGAGCCTCATATTAAGATAAATGCCCTAAAGTCTTAGCTTTTAAGAAACATGATAGTTTTTATTTCACTATTGGAGAGAAATACTTAATATAGTTCAATATCCCTTATATCTATTAAAAGTACAATGCTATGTTCCCTTTAATATCGTTTATTATTTTCTTCTATATCAAGCATATTAAAGTCCTAAGCGCTTAATAAAATATGATAGCGTACATTTAAAATCCTTTTGATTATAAGGTTCTAAATAATGTTTATGAGCATTCAATTAATAATCCATATATGTTTCTTCTATAAAATGTAATACATTACTGAGGAGATTTACGTTTAATATATTGATAATCAATTAATCAACTTTGACTTTTTATTTTTAATCTACTTAGTATATTTTATGTCACTCTATATTACTCTTGTATCTTTTAACCTTATAACTGTCTTGTTTTGCTATCTTAAGTTATGGGATTGCTTTGGTAGCTGTTTGAAGGTTGATTTGCTTTATGACTGTTGAAATAAAGAGGTGTATGTATATTTATAATCACAGCTTCTAGATTTTTGCTTCTAAAGTAGATAGAAATGAGTAGAAGGAGTAGCAACTTATAATATTTTAGCATGCTTATATTTCTCTAAATGGGAAGATATTTATAAGCATGAAACGATTTACAGAGTAATGTATAAATGATAGTAACTTGTATATTGGTATAATAATTAAGAATGTGTGGTAGCAATATTGCAGAGCATAAAATATAAATTGGAACTACTTGTAAAAATAAAATTACATTAGCATGATTCTATTATATCACTTTTAGCATGTAAAGTCAATTCTAATTATTAAAGGAATCTATAGAAGTAAACTGCCGTTGTATATTCATGGTGACTCCTAGCATTATTAAATGAATATTTATAGTTTAGAGGTTGCTTGTGAAATAAGCGTATCTTGGTAAATAGGTGTAGGTAAACTAAGTAAAGTTAATTTTTTTAAGGTTTAGGTGATTAAGCTATTCTGCTAAATGAGTAGAATGAAATAGATAAAAAGGCAATGAGAAATGAGATATGATGTAAGCAATATTAATATACCATGCACATCTAATTACAATCTGAACATAGCATGACTGATTTCATTATTGCTTATATGTAGCTTATTAACTTGAGGTTATATGGCAAAATTTTGCATCAACATATTATACATTTATTGACTTAAACAAGCATATGAAAAGCTATTTAAATGAAGTATGATAAAAGATATAACAGAAAAAAGCATAATTTTATTTTTGGCTCTAATAAGAAGGTTAGTTAAACAATTGTGATGGCTATATTAATGTTTAAAGATAAGTTTAGAGTAAAGATATGTGATATATACTTATAGAGTAATAGTTGACTAATGTTAAAATTAAAATTAAAAGATTAAAAATAAATCCAAAGAAAAAAAGCATATTATCTATAAGACTTTCTATAGCATTAAAAGCTTAAAATCAATCATTTTATAAATGCTTCAAATTTTAATAAGTAAATCTATAATCTCAGTAAATAAGAAAAGTTAGTTCTTTGATATTAACTAGAAAACTGAATTAGTTTGAATAAACAGAAAGGCGATCATATATAAAACATATATAAGATTGTAACTTATTGTTTAAACCGCAATCCTTGAAATAATATTTTATGGTTTTTGATATTTTTAATGCCTTTTTTATAAAAATAAAATAATATTTTCAAATAAAGCTTAAAGGTGTGCATCTCTTAAATGCTACCTTTACATCAGATTAATTGGCATTCAGCTTACCTTATTTTTTAGTTTTATTAATAGTAAAATGAAGGTAAACGTCACTTATATACACATAAAAATTTAAATAATTGTAGGATTAATAATCTCATTTATTATTTGTGCTATTCTCTTTAAAAATCGTTTTATTGCATATTACTAGTGACTTTTACTTTTCTGCTTTTTCTTCTACTTCTTTCTTTTTACCTAACGTAATTATCTTTTGGATTTTTAGGATACTACATTACTAACTGTCTTATTACTTCTGCATATCTATTTTTTTATTTAATTTGCAGTTTGTATTTTTCTCTTGAGCTTTGCAAGACCCTAATTCATCATATTGAAGAGATAGCTTTTAATTACTTTAAGGGAGTTAAATTTTCTTCCTGGATGTTAAAAGATTGGGCTCTATTTGCTCGTGATTCTATCAACTAGTCAAATCCTTAGTTAAATATGTCAAATATTGAATTTTACCTTATTAACTACCTAGAGGCTGAAAACATTAGCTTTGATGGTTCTAAGTTAGAGTAGTATTATTGGAAGCTATGGATTTATTCTAAATACTGTTAACATCAAATGTCTTAACGTTTGCTTGAAAATTAGTTTATAGCATAGGAAATTTCCATCTTTTCAAGTTCGTTTTAAACTAAGGTGTTCTTTACTCTAACGACTGGAAATAATTCTTAGTTATTGGTTCATATTTCTACTCCTAAAATACTCTATTCCTTTGCTTTATATTATCATCATATAAAAAAGAGTTCTAGTCACAAAAGGAAAACTGGTTTTCATTTTCTTTCTACAGTAACTAGATTCTTTCCATTCCTAGTTGATTTTAAAACCTTATACTCTTTCCATCTAACTATATACATTATGTCACATTACTATTACCTAACCTTTATGAAAGCTAGTTTCTACTCATCTGAACCTTTTACAGATTGCCTCTTCTAGCCGTTTTGTTAGGAGTAAGACTTCTACTTACAAAGTTTTGCTCATTAATTATATTACAATTGCTCTCTTTTAGTTTCTAAGTTATCTAGTTTTTTTAATTCTACACTTACTAGATCAAGAAATTAGCATCACAAGACTTTATTTTGATTCTAGGAATTTTGACGACACTTCGAGTTGTTTTTAATTATTCTGAAGTAAAGAAATCTTCCATTATTATCTTATTTTTATTAAAAAGATACTTAGAATTAACATTAAGTTAGTAGAATTAATCTACCTTACTTTTATACTTTAGTTAGTTGAAGCTTGACTCTAATACTATGCCAAGAGTGTAAATTTAAATTGGAAAGTAGAATTTACCATTACTAGTTGTTCTTAGAGATACGTTGATTATGAAATTGCTCAGTTGATTGATCCTTTTATAAACAATTTGGTGAAATTGATTGCAAAGTTTTTCTCTTTTTGCTTAAGATTTTGAAGAAGTAAAAGACTTAGAAAGCGTTTTCTAAAATGCAAAGCTAAGTTAATTTGACTCGAAGCACTAACTTAGATATACTTTCAAAAGCTACCTAAAATATTAAAGACTTGCCTACTTTCTTACATCATAAGAATATAAATCAAGAAAATTTCTTTTTTCGTAAGTTTAACATATATCTTAGATATAATATCAAGGATATGTATATTAAACTATAATGAGAGCATAGGATAAAATTAGCTTAGTCAATATATTATTATAAGACAATAGGACCACTAAATAAAAAAGGCCATTTAAAGGAATTATCTAAGAGATGCTTCTACCATCAATATTATATAAACTAAGCTTTTTTTGACTAAACAGTATTAAATAGCGTATGAAAGAGATAGATAAGATCAATATTATTATAATATAATATTTGATTGAATTAAGATAGGATCACTAAGAGAGTAGAAGATTAGAATAGTAAAGTTAGTATTTAATTAATTTAAACTGATATAAGTAATAGTAATTATGGGAAATTAGCCAGGAGATAACAGGGGTGTAAAACAAGCTGTCTAGCATCAGTTAGTTATTTAGTAGTAGAAAGAAGCTTCAAGTAAAACTAGTACTCTTCATACAGCTACTCCTTTTTCTAATCCATGAAGTTAAGTATAAAAATAGACTGAATAGTAGCAATAGCCTAAACATCTCGGAGATGTTAGTGATGAAATGATTAGATCTTATTTCAAATAGAGCTGTATTAATGGAATTCTGAATAAGGAAAAGTTTAATGAGAGCTTGTCTATTTGTGAAAATATTGGACTTAAAAGACTTAAAGATACGCCTTTAGGTCTAAGATTGTTTAACATTTTTAATCTTGCCAAAGATGGAAACGTTAGTGAGGAGGAGTTTGTAGTAGGAATGAAAGGGCTAATTACGCAGAAGCAAAAAAGAGAAGAATATACTTATAAGGCTTATGACACTAATAATGATGGATCAATTAACAAAGAAGAGCTTTTATATATTATAACCCAAAGTTGGCTGAGTGCTTTCAGAATCTTAGCTGAAAGATGTCAAGTAACATCTTTAACTTAGTAGTTTCCATTCTAAATGCCTTCAAGAGCATAATTTGAGCAATTTGCATAATAAAAGCTACCAGATTTAAGAATAGCAGCATAAAAGGATTTCGACAAGTATGACACAATGAAAAGAGGATCTTTGGATAAATAAACCTTTAATAATTGGATGTAATAAGATAGAACAATAAAGGCAGAATTAGCAGGAATAGTAGTGCATGTAGCCGTTAGTTTTCTTCATATTGAAGAGCCTTAGCTTTATCCTAATGATTTTTAGACTTTTGTATTTGTTTGATTGGCTTTATCTTAACCTTTATACTTCATATATTTTCTACTATGAATGAAAGCTTTAAGCATTTATTTATTAGATCTAAAATTTTATAAATATCCTAAAAAATGTACAGAATTAAAGCATAAATTTAATTAAAACTTTACAAATAATGCTACTTTAGCATTTCGACTTCTTTCTTTATGATGCATTCTCCATCCTTAGCAAATATATAAATTTCTCCGCTTTTCTTAATTACATTTGACTGACAAAATTTCTCTATTTCAGCTAATATATTCTTAAGTCTCAATTCATACTGCTTAGGCTGTTCCTAATAGCATCATTGAATCAGTTATATTTCGAATTTGAATTGAAAGTCAAACTTCTATTTTGCATTACTCTGTATCAATTCTATTGCTTTCTGAATTAGAGCCTCTATCTACTAATCATTACAATCCTTTTCGTACTATGTCTATCTTTTAATCCTTTTAGCTTGGATTATGAAAACTCTACATAAGTAAAAGATATTAAGAATGACTTATTTCAATTAGGCATATTCTAGTTATTTAAACTGCTAAGTCTAGAAGTTTTCTCCTTAAAATTAGTCATTCTCTCAATGCTTACAAAGCACATGCAGACTTTCAAGCAGATCTCGTGTTATAATTATAGGATCTCCAAACAATATATTCTAGTTTTACTGTATAAGGAACACGATGTCATGTATTTTGCTTACTTTACCTTATTATGAATAATGAAGCAACCTCTCAACCTTGTTTTTGTATTCTTTAGCTGATTTTGGCTCTCCATTATCCGTTAGATATTCTTCATCTGTTTGTTTAGTTGTTTGAGTATTATTTTAAACTCTGACTGATTAGTTACATCCCATAGATGTTTATTTACTGTTAAATTTATAAAACTAGTAATTTAACTGTAAATCCAATAATTATGCACAGATTAGTACTCTCAGATACAGATACTGATGCCTCAGTATAGTTATTTTTACTCTTTTTCTCTCATTTTTAACTTAAATCCTCAACTTGTTAGAATTCAGACTTCTATAGTTTGAAAGATATTTTATTACTAAAGCTAGTTCTGATATGATCAGTTTAAAGTAGCTTATCTCTAACGAAAGCTTCTTTAACATAAGTATTATTTAACTTTAAAAGACTAGGTTAATGTAAAGTCGATCGCTTTTTCCCTATTTGTAGTCTTTTGATTTTTAACCTCTTAAAAGGACAAGTTATAGAGAGATACTTATAGGGCTTATTAAGACTATATATGTTAAGATAGTGTTAGATAAATCTTTTAATAACAGGTTTGATATGCATATCCCTCTACTCTTTGTATAGAGATGTCTTAAGTAGCTTATCTAAGAGTTTTGATAGAGAGGTTGAATTAAATAAATATCGGTTGTAGATTTACTTATTTAATATTTTATAATGGCAAGAGCTTTGATCATAACTGATTGCTAAAACGATTTCTTCCCAGGCGGTGCTTGTCCGATAGATGGAGCAGATTCAATTATTCCAATAATAAACCAAATAAGAAGCAAATTTCAGTTAGTTATCCTTACCTAAGACTGGCACTCTGAGAAGCATGTTAGTTTTTAGTTAAATAACCCTGGAAGCACTTTGTTCTAAGAATTCAAGCTAGAAAATGAAACCAAGTAATTTATGTGGCCTGTACACTGCTTATAGGATTCTTAAGGAGCTATTTTTAATAAAAATTTGCTATAAACAGAGGAAGATTTTATTGTCTAAAAGGCTGCTGAAGACGAAATAGAATAATATTCAGCTTTCGGAACGGAAGAGAATCCTATAGAGCTTGAACTTAAGTTATAAGAATATGATATTAAGTAAGTTTATGTCTGTGGATTACTATGGGACTTCTCAGCTGGATTAAGCGCTATTGACAGCTCAAGAAAAGGTTATTAGACGTTTTTCATTATGGACGCCTGCAAAGGTTTGAAGAAGGAAGGAGTAGAGGAAATGAATAGAAAGCTTTGTGATTATAAAGTCCGTTTCGTGAATTCTGGAGATGTTTGAATTACTATTTATTATTTCATCTTTAAAAATAAGTTTCATATTACTAAACCCATATCTCATAGCTAATATCAACTTACTTTTTATGTCTATTCGGATAGTTTCATATGCTAGATGACTTAAGTATTAATAGAATATAAATATATTAAAGCTTCTAGTGGTTTAAAGGACTAAGCAATTAATATAATTGTGCTCAGATTAAAAGAAAAGCAATTTATATCATTTTATCTATTGGATTATATGCACCTTCTGAAAGAGATTCTTTTAAAGTCTTAAATCTATCAAATAAAAAATAGCTCCTGCGTTATACTGGCATATAACCTGATATTTGAACTCAAATTGGTGTGAGATAGCAAAATACTGGATTGAAGGATAATAACTATATGCTATTCCCTTCAAGATTTAAGCAGTTTATGACATATGAAAGTAACTTTTTAACTCGGAGTAACTAAAGTTAGATAATGCGATATAACTAACTATACAAGTCAATCTAAAGTATAAAGCATTCTTATCAAGATTTGTCTAAATAATCTTCTAAAGCTGTTTTAAGTTCAAAAGGTAGCCTATCTACCTATTAAAAGTATCTAAATTTAATTATTCATATATTCAAAACGAACTATAAACTAGAAAATTAAAGCTTTTGAAGTAAAACTTATTTTATGCCATTCTAGATAAGTTAACTAGGCTACTATATTACTAGGTATGATTAAGATAATGATATTAAGGTAATTTATTTAAATCCTTTTAGGTAGAAAATTTAAGTTTTATTTAGCTTTTTTTATAATTTAAATAGATCTGAGACTTGATTTTATCTTAGTCATTATCTTAACTGCTATTATTTTGTTTTGCGCTCTCATTATCACTTTTTTAAAGATCATAGTTCTTGAGTTGAAGACCAAATTACTCCCCCATTTAATTGAGGTTTATCTTACTAATTCAACTCCATTTAGTTCCTTGCTATCTCCCTTCATAAGTAGCTCATATTAAAACTAATTAATATTTCATCGCAGATGCTCTTAATCTGTACCTTTAAAGATAAGTAAAGCTTCGTTTTGAGAAATTGTTAAAGGTTCTAAATCAAAAAAATCCAAACAAAAGAAAAGCAAAACTTCACAAGTGACTAAAGAACCTAATTGCTTATTTTAAGATATCCTTTTAGATTCTTAATCTGAACAGGCAATAATAGTTTATATTAATTGCTATTAAGATACAATCTAAAATATCTATATTTTAGGCTTTCTTTCTATTATTCCCTCATATAAAACTTAAGCAACTGAATAGTTTAGGCTAAAGGTTCCATTTTATTTAATTATTATTTTCTTCCTTTTATCAGAAACTATCAGAAATACTCTTCACTATACTTTATAGAATCTAAACTGTTTTACTTGAGTAAAATATAGAAGAAAAACGCTTTGGATAAAATCTACTATAAAAGGGGAAAAATGGAAAGAAAATAAAAAGCATAAAAGGTTTTTTAAAACTAAGAGATCAAAAATATTCTTAAGAACATCAAAAATTAAGCTTTTTAAACTTAATTTACTTTACTTTTATAAAACCAGTACACTCAAGTAGAAAGAGGAGCTCAAGTAGAAAGAGGAAGAAGATGGAGAAGAGGATGGTTTTGGGGATGAAGAAGAGGATGGAGAAGAGGATGGAGAAGAGGATGGAGGAGATGGAGAAGAGGATGGAGAAGAGGATGGAGAAGAGGATGGAGAAGAGGATGGAGAAAGGTGAGGGAGAAGAGGATGGAGAAGAGGATGGAGAAGAGGATGGAGAAGAGGATTGAGAAGAGGATGGAGAAAGGAGAGGGAGAGGATGAAAGAAAGAGAGAGAAGTTAGAAAAGGTGAAAGAGACAAGAAAAAGGAGAAAAGTGGGAAAGGGAGATGAGAGTAGAAAAGTAGATTAAAAGGAGAGGTAGGGTAGTTGTAGTATTAAAGATATTTTAGTTTTAAATATTAATACTAATTTAATATCAAGCCTAGTTTCTTTATTTAAGCTTTATTAACATTTTTACAATTGAAATAATTGGACAATAAAAATAATTTTTATTAAAGCTATTGTAAACCAATTTTTTCTATATTATTTTACTTTTAATAACTTTTAAATTTTTAAAAGGAATAAATAGAACACAATAGTCTATTTTAAATGCTCTCAGATATTTTTACTCATCTTATTTCTAATTTATATATTTATTTCTTCATAATTTAATTATGAATGTTTATAAAGCCTAATTATCTTGAAAGGTATATTTAAAAAATGAAATTAATTTGATTAAAGAACTTTCTTTTGAAAGGTTATTTTTTAATTTATTAAAATTCAAATATTTTCTAAGATTTCTCATTTTAACCCAATATAAAAATTACAAACACTTTGTCTTACTTACCTTTTATAGAGCAGCATATAAATCTTCTTAATCTCTGTTTTTCAATCTAACAAGAGCGAATATATTTTAGGATTCAGCTTTGGTATATTAAAGTGTTAGTCTACTTTATTTATTTCTGTGATGATATTTAATCTACTTTTTTATTTGAAACTTAATTTTCTTTCTGGGTTTTTATTAAAGGTACAATCAATTTGATAATCAAACAGTCCAAATAATTAAAAATATCCTATTTTTTAATTGATATTGATCTTCATATTATTATCTAATATGCAAAAGCAAAAAGCAAATCCTCTTAAAATACCAATTTTGCATATGAATCTTTAATTTTCTTTTTTAATCAATAAATAAGTGTGCATATAATTTTTTGGCTTTTTCAGATATTTTTCGTAAAATTTCAAACGAAAAAATTAAAGCTGAAACAATTATAAGAGATAGCTAAGATTTAGTTTAATTGCTTATCATTCTATACATAATTTTTAAATTTCATTTTACAGTTTTTTGTTAATCTCACTATCAATCTTCCGTTTTCAAATATTAGATCAATAGCTCTTTTTCATTATTCTATATTTCCTCTACCTCCATTTCACAAAACACTTTATTTAAAATATCGCTCTTTAATAATAAGCCACGAAAGTTTAGATTTTCATTTTATGACTGAAGAATAAATTCTATTATTTCAGCTTGATAAAATATGGTCATTTCAGCCTTTTTTAATGTTAAAGTTTGATCTAACTTTAATATATTTTACTAATCTAATTTCATTAAATTTAAAGTACTGCTATAATTCAATTTTTCAACTAGTAAATCAGTCAGAAATTATATACTTTAACGAATAAAATTAACTTACTTATAAAAAGCTTAAAAAGATGTATTTAAGAGTTCATAAGTTATTTAATAAAAAGATTATAGGACTCTTAGTTAATAAAGTCTAGTGGAACTTATTAAAATTAGAGTAATCATAAGTCAATTGACTAAGTAGATAGTAATATACATTTTTTACCTATCTATTTGTTAATTAAAATATAGATAGTTATTTAAAATCTTAAATTAACTAGCTGGTCTGCCAAATATTCAAAAATTTTAATTGAAGATAATATATTTAAATGTCGGTAGAAATAAGATTTGCTTAAGTTTCTATCTTAATTTAATTTTTAATAAATTGATTGATTTAAAAATGTTAATAAAGCTTAAATAAAGAAACTAGGCTTGATATTAAATTAGTATTAATATTTAAAACTAAAATATCTTTAATACTACAACTACCCTACCTCTCCTTTTAATCTACTTTTCTACTCTCATCTCCCTTTCCCACTTCTCTCTTTTTTCTTGTCTCTTTCACCTTTTCTAACTTCTCTCTCTTTCTTTCATCCTCTTCCTCACTTTTCTCCCTCACCTTTCTCCATCCTCTTCTCCTTCCTCTTCTCCATCCTCTTCTCCTTCCTCTTCTCCATCCTCTTCTCCTTCCTCTTCTCCATCCTCTTCTCCATCCTCTTCTCCATCCTCTTCTCCATCCTCTTCTCCTTCCTCTTCTCCATCCTCTTCTCCATCCTCTTCTCCATCCTCTTCTCCATCCTCTTCTCCCTCACCTTTCTCCATCCTCTTCTCAATCCTCTTCTCCATCCTCTTCTCCATCCTCTTCTCCTTCCTCTTCTTCATCCCCAAAACCATCCTCTTCTCCATCTTCTTCCTCTTTCTACTTGAGCTCCTCTTTCTACTTGAGTGTACTGGTTTTATAAAAGTAAAGTAAATTAAGTTTAAAAAGCTTAATTTTTGATGTTCTTAAGAATATTTTTGATCTCTTAGTTTTAAAAAACCTTTTATGCTTTTTATTTTCTTTCCATTTTTCCCCTTTTATAGTAGATTTTATCCAAAGCGTTTTTCTTCTATATTTTACTCAAGTAAAACAGTTTAGATTCTATAAAGTATAGTGAAGAGTATTTCTGATAGTTTCTGATAAAAGGAAGAAAATAATAATTAAATAAAATGGAACCTTTAGCCTAAACTATTCAGTTGCTTAAGTTTTATTAAAGTATTTGTGAAAAGATACATTAAGCTTCTTTTGCAAGTAGAGTATTAGAAGTAAGATAAACAGTCCTATTTTATCTAAGAATATTGATTTACCAAAACTTCAATATTTTAGTGCTTATTATCTTTATTAATTCTTTAAGATTCTAAGTATCAGTATACTATTAGATATTATTGCTTCTTCTTAAGTACGAAAGAAGTTTAGCTTATAATCAATTATTTTTTTACTCCCTGCGTGGTTTTTCTATCTGTCTTTTTAAAAGAAGCCTTAGTTACAAAAAAGCGATTAAAGATTTTAAATTATATCAGCGAAAGAAGATAAGACTTACTTTATACAGCTAGATAAATCTCCTTTTAAATAAGATTTAAGTTACTCCTGCTAATCTTAATAACTGCATAAAGACTTTATTAAAGTTCGACTTTAAGTTAAATAAATACAACTAATGTTCCATTTTAATTATAGATGAAGATATCATCAAAGCATCAATCATTTTTAAATATCCATCTTATGTTATTTAAAAACTGTAATTAAAGCTATAGTAATTAACTCAGAAGTAGATAAGAGCTTCATATTATGTAAATACGCTTAGTTTAATGGTGAATGATATAAAAAATTAATTTATTTGAGAACCATCAAGGATATACTTGTAATACTAGGTAGATAAGCTAATTTAAAACTATGGATTTACTTAGTTGATGATGTATAAAGGAAAATGAGTTATGTATGGTGTAAAGAAAAAATATAGAAAACCTTAAGTCTTAGTTAATAAAGGAATTGGTGAAGTTATTCTGAGAAAATTAGAATCTATAAAACTAATTTAAGGAATTAAAAGAGAAAGCTACGAGCTTATTATAAAGTGTCCTGAAGATCCAGCAAAATAATAACCTATTAAAAAGAAATAAGCAGTAAATCTGAATCTTTGGAAGAGTATATGTGAATAGCTCAAGAAGAAGAGAAGCTTAATAAATTACAATGTACACAAAAAATATATTTAAAACATTAATCCAGCGGAGATCTGATGGACTCTAAGACAGAGAAAATAATAGTCTATAAATAGAGGAAAATTCCAAAATGTTGGTTTTGCAAGAAAAGAGGATATTTAATCAGATAACGTTCGCAATTCACTAATTTATTATAGTAAGTCTTATATATTATGTTCTATACTGTTTTAATATTACAAATCTTTTATTTAAAGTTCTTTTTATTCTATTGACAAGTCTTTAATTTATAGTTCTAATTTATTAAATAAAGGCAAATATTTAATATTAAATTCTTATTTCTTCTATTATTTTATTTCTTTTATCTTATATTCTAATCTTTTCTAGTAGTTCAAGCTTTTAATCTTAAGTCCTTGATTATTTTAGGTGTATAAGTCTTTGATACTAAGTTCATATTTGATCTAGTTGTTCAATATTTTTATCTTAAGTCCTAATTTATTCTAGATGTTCATATCTTTAATCTTAAGTTCTTATTTTTTCATATTTTGCAATTTTCGTTCTTAAGTTTTCATTTATGCTTTATGTTCAAATCTATTTTCATGTGCAGATATATTTTAACTTTTTAATTAAATTCACTTTTTTGCTTGCATCAATTATGCTTTTACAAAGTTTTATACTAAAATAGACTAGTTCATTTATACTTTTATTAAGAAGTGCTTTCAATTTTATTCTTTTAACGCTAGATTACTTCTAAGCATTTCTCATGATTGATTAACCGTTAGCAGTACTTCTTTTTACATTTTTAAATTTTAGAATTTCTTTGTTAATTTTACTTTGCAAGTGCAAGATATTATCATTTTAAAACATGAGTCTACTTAAAAGCACTATTATAGCAGATAATAATTATAAAGATTATACTTAATTTAAAGTATAATAAACTTTAAGCTAAAAGCATTAGAATAATTTAAGTAACTTATTATAAATTTGTGATTTCTAAGTTTTAGTAAATAGATCAACTTTTTTTTAATGCTATATAAACTCTAATTTTTTGATTGTCGCCTTAATGTTTGAAAGTTTAATTCAATATACCAAAACTGTTGCTTGATTGCTTTCCCTTTTTTATAGTGGCTATTTTTCTTTATGATGAAATTTTTTTTTGTTAATAATTCAGTTGGAAGGAAAATATAAAAATAATATTAGAATAAAGGAAAAAAAATGTTGTGATAAAAAGAAATAGGGAAAGGATATAGAGTGAGTAGGGGATAATTTTTATGGGTTTATAAAAATTTATTATAAAATGAGATTAAAGCTCAGGAAATACAGAGAAGATGAAAGAAAAATTAAATTGACTGTAAATGAGAAATTATAGAAGCAGATAAGCAGAACATAAGATCTTAAAGAAATAAAAAGAAAAAATGAAGCAAAAATTCTAAGAAATATGTGAAGAATATCTTTTACCAAAAGATTTACTAGAGGAAAGTGAATTTTATTAAATTATATTATATAAAATGGATGTTAGCCGCGTCAGATAAATTAGTAGGTAATCTGATGCAGTGTATACTGTGTTGCGAGTAATCTCGCATTAGATGCCACCACGGGGAAGGGTGGATAAGCTCCGTTGAGACATACCTAACTTACTCCGAGGGTTCTCTCTAGCAGTATGAAAGTTTGACTGACGGGCCTTCTAATTACCGACTTAATAACTAATTCTTATTTGGACCTTATTCAAGAAGACTGAAGCATTTGACTCAAGATTTAAGAATAATTCTTAATAAGAAGATTCCCTATTTGGAGAAGCTGACATTACTCATCGGACCTCTAGAATTTTAACAAGAAACATAAGAATATTTTTCTTAATATTAAATATTAATATTGAAAGAGCTGCGCGCCAATAAGGTGCTACGCGCTCTATAATAATTTTTAATTATTTATTTAACATTCTAAAAAGTGATATGCGCCATTGTGATGATATGCAGGCTATAATATAATTTTTTTATTGATATAATTAACATTAGTACACTATAATGCAGCAATGAAGTTATTTAAGGAAGTTCACACGGTCCGGTTTTAGCATAGTTGCATTTTGATATTGTAATTAGAAATTTAAATAGTAAAAGTGCCTTATTGCGGTTCAAATGCCATAACTTTAGTGTTAGCTTCGCTTGTAGAGGATGGGCAGATGATCTGATCCTTCTCTCCAAATTTGCAAAGTAGATGTAGAATTTAATAAATGAAACAAGTTAATTTTTTGCATGAACTAATTTAAAGATCAAAGGTACCAAATATAAATGCATCTAATTTCTAAAGAAACATTAGAAATAATAAAATTTAATTTAGAATTAGAAAATTATCCAATTGTTTAAAAAAGAACAAACCATGTATTTAAGATTATAATACATCAGAAGAAGAATTTGAATCCCCATTTAAAAGAAGTCACAATTGAATATTTTGCTGCAATCAAGAAAGCTACTTTTTAACTGGTGAAATACAAGAATAAGACTCAATGACATTTTAAAACTCTATGCAGATTTTTTTCATTATCTAAAGCAGAATATTAGGAGAATTAATATCATGTAAAATTCAAAAAGGATTAACTGGAGTTTTGAATAGAATTGAGTCAAGTATTAGAATAATTTAAAGAAAAGCTTTTTGAGTAGCACTTCAACATTTAATGAGCCATGCAATATATACCTGAAGTTATTACCTTTTAAGTACATTATGACTCTAAAATTATTCGAATTCTACTATAAAATTAAATAAGAAAGTATTGATTTTCAAAGAGCAATAATAAGCGCTCCTTTTATTAGTAATTTAATTGAGAGAAGTAATCCTCCAACTAAGATTGACATAAGATCTGGTACCAGGAAATATCCATAGCCGAAGAACAGTACAAGAATCTTGATAGGAGCCAGGAGAAAATAAGATATAAGA
The DNA here is from genome assembly GCA_946699065.1 of Loxodes magnus. NCBI lineage: Eukaryota > Ciliophora > Karyorelictea > Loxodida > Loxodidae > Loxodes > Loxodes magnus. The sequence goes on along the minus strand of CAMPDV010000086.1, from coordinate 765,270 downwards.
GGCACCAGGTAGCATTAATGATGAAAGGTGCTAGATACTAAGGTCTCTTAGGGAGCATTCCGACCCTATAAAAGAAAGACTTACAAAAGAATGCTAACATTTTGGAAAACTTCAGCAAAGAATTTTTTAACTTTTTAAAATCTTTAATAAAGAGCTGTGCGCCATTGAGGTGCTACGCGCTCTCTAATCTTATTTATTTAATATCCCGAAAGAGAGATTTTAATTTTATGATTAAGTGCAGTAATTATTAGACCTTAACAATATCGATCTGCTGAATTTCTAGATTTATACCAGTCTTAAAATTTTTATTAAGCATATAAGATACAAAATAAATAATGATTTTTATAATGTATCAACTCAAAAATTTAAGAGAATTTAAGATGCTAAAATAAAAACTAAATAATCATCTAAATATCATATTACAGAGAAAAAAGATAAAGAGATAGGAAAAATTAAAAATTCATTAAAAAGCTAAAATTAAATGTTAGAATCTTCAAATTTCTATTGAAAAAGAAAATAAAAGTTAAACAATTTCGATAATTAACTCGTAAAATAAATACAATTCTTACAATTTGATTAAAGGCCAAATATTTTTAATTAATAGTATTCAATTAGTTCTTAAACCACCATAAAATGTAAACTCAGTTACTAACTATGTAAGAAATTGATAAATAAAATTAAAATATTTCAAAGAAAAAAATTAAAAATTTTGCAAGCAAAAAAGAAATATGATTAAACTTAATTATTAATTAAATATACAAAATTTAAATAAAATTAATAAAGAATAATAGTGAGAAAAATTTGGCTGATTGAATTGATTCTATACAATAAGATGAAATGTTACATAATTAAGCTTAAATTCCTTAATAGTAACCATATTAATATTTGAGGAATAATAATTAGAAAAAAGAAAGGTATTTATTTATTTTATTTAATTAGAACCAATATTTTTTTCTAATAGAAAAAAACTGCTAACTCTTCGCAGTTGACAACACCAACAATCTCTTCGTAGAAATAACGAGGATAATCTTTTACTTGTTAAAAAACTGATGTGAGGGAATTCCGTCAATATAGGCATCAAGATGTCAAATATCTACCAGAATTGGAATAATGCAAAGATGTTGATCACTTGCAAAATCTTGCTCTGACTAGGGATCTTCATAACAGAATGATAAGAAACTTGTTCTTAACCAATAGACTTGAAAGTTTGATCAAACATTCAGAATTCAGCTCACACCATTTTTTACTCTATTTAAAAAAGGAATTTATTATTCATTCTTTTTTATTTATTTAATTCTCTTATAAATAAATTGGATTATAGAGCGCGTTGCACTCTCGTTGGTGTGCAGCTCTTTAGATTACTTTTATTTAATGTCGAAAAATAAAATTTTATGGGTCTTTCTATCCTTGTTTTCTCTTCTTGCAGTACATCCCTGTAATTTTTCCTTCCAAAGCATATGATACACTATGCGATTACGGGTACATCTTTCCCCGACCTATGATGAAGAGGTTTTCTCCTGGCATTCAGAGTTCTCCAGCTTATCGAATCTTCCTTCTCTTGTTATTGGTTTCTCTTTCTCCGATTAATCTTCCGTCAGCGCTCATTTTTTAGTTGCCTTGCTGAGCCTCCAAGTAACATCCGAAGGAAAGGGTTTCCACCCTATTTAAAACATATATATAATAAAGCTTATTTAGATTATTTTAGAACATAAAAAAATAAAAGACATTTATTAATATTTTACATTATAATTTATTAGTTTAATTTAAATTTAACTTCATTACATGGATAAACATTTTTTCATAGTTTACAAATTTGATAAAAGAGTCAAAAATTTAAATATTAAGGCGTAAATCTTCTTTTTATAATTGAACTATTAGTTTATTTAATTTTCTGTCATTAGATACTTCTTATAAAATCTTTAATCTACTGATTCTAAAATTCTGGCTATTGTAATATGACTAAAATATCTTCTCTCTTAGTTTACCTGTTTAATTGCATTTCTTATACCTTTATATACATGTTTTTGATTTCAATTATAATTTACTATTTTTCTTGTCGGTCTGGCTCTTTCCCATCTGAAAGTATTTAATTTAAAACCCTATAAATCCTCTGCTGATTTATAATTTAAAGAAGTATTAGTTTTCTCATTTATTTTGATAATATTTAAACTTATCTTTTCCAAACTTATGATGCATTCTATCTATATTTCCTAAATTTCTCTTTATATCCCCTCCAGAATTTATATATAAATTTGCTTTTATGCTAATACATCTACATATTTAATTTGAAGCTCATCATTTGTAACTCTTTATTTCACTTTTCTTCTTCTAACTATATAGTCTCTATTTCAATGCTAACTATAGGGACATTCTTTACAATTTTCTCCACTAATACAGGGACAAGATTTCTTTATTTCGTTAGGGCTCAACCCACACTCTTATGACATGTTCAATCGCTGATTTAGCAATGTGTTGTGCAATTCGTTTTTCTAGGCTCTTTATACTTTTCTTCTATTTCTTGCTCGATAGTGAAATTTTTATATGAACCAATTTAATTTTTAATGGAGGAAATTTATTGTAGCATTTTTCTAAAGCTAATAATTTTATCTACATACATCTCTATTTTTAGCTAGATTTACTCAAGCTCTTTCTTTATTTATGTTTATTCTTCAATCACTTCTTATGTGACTATCAAGCTTCTTTTATCTAACTTAAGAAGCTATTTGAAGAAATCATCATATCCTTGTATGCATATTTTCCAAAAAAGCTCTGTATTCTCTTCCTGATTCTAATATTTTGCAAACATCTCTGAGTTGTTAATAGGAAAATACCACTTTTGCTGCATTTTGTTTATTATTGTATGAAATTTTGACGAAGGAACTTCTAGTGTTTATATCATGTTTGATATATCAATATCACTAAATGTGAGCATGATTAGTAAATTTTCAGCAATATCTTAGCCAAAAAGTGTAAGAATCTTGTCAAAAAAATTTTGCAAAGAAGTATTAAGATTAAACTATTAGACTTCACAACGAATACAATTGCATCTATAGTTTGTATTTAGCCCTTTAATAAAATCTCCATTTGCTATATTATTTCATTGTCGTTTTAATCGTTAACTTAATCTCCAAACCCTGGAAGATTTATTAGCTTAAGACAAGGAATGTTACTTTTCTAACTTCGGATGTCATAGTATTTAACTTATTTCACCTAACCTTGCTATTAAGGATCTTTGTCGGGAATAAGTTAGAATCGGTAAGTATCTTATAGTTGAATATTCTATAGTTAATTCGTTAAAGCATTCAGAATCGTTTTTTTTACCTGAGTGTTTTTCTCCGAAGAATAAAATAGATTTCATCTTGTCTTATTCTTAAAATGAAAGCAATGGGCTTTAGTAAAAATAAATGTTATACCATTTATTATTGCTAATCTTTTTGTATCCTTAAATTTTCATAAATTCTTCTTTGATCTATCATTTCATTACAAGGTAAAAATACTTCTCTGCTCTTTTAATTCTATTGATTTCTTACTAGCTTCCTTAAAATTTAAATGAAGTTTCTAGTTTTTCTATACAAAGATGGCCAAAATTCCTTTCAGATATAAACTGTCAAAATAAATCTGAAATCTCTTTTTATACCTCCACGATGAATTCACTTTAGAGAGCCTATTCAAGCATTTTCTCTTTAGATTTTTTTTTCTTAAATTCTACAGTTTTTCTATATCTTAATGCATCCAATAATTTGTTTTAGTATGGATTTCTTTAACTTAATTTCATTCTTATTCGACTAGTTCCTCAGTATCAACATTTGTTAGAGCTACACTAATTATTTTTTATTTAATGTCTTCCAGTTCATGCTTTTTTATTCAACTTGTATCAGTATAAATACTTTATAAGTCATTTTCGTTCATTAACTAATTCTATATTCATTTGTATTTTAGGTAATATAATTCATAAGGGCTAAAAATAGGCTTATTGAAGTGTGTTTTAGCTTGTCTAATCTCTTTATCCAACTTTTCTAGAGTCAGTTACATAAAGCTTTCTTAACTTCATATATTAGCCATCAAAATTTTATCGTTCAGATATTCCAATTTATTATTTTTGATCCATCTCAAAACTTATTAATTGTAGGTTTTACTATTTTCTTTTTAAAACTGAATATACTCTCATACTTAATAAAGCTTATCATGCATTTCTGAGATTTTTGACTAGTAATATTAATAATTCTCAATTTAAAATGATTATATCTCGTGTTACTTTAGACTTATCATATCTTGGAAAGTAATTCCTTCATTTTATATCAGACGCTTAAATTTAAGAAGGCCATAATCTCTTATCCATTTTTTTATTTTTGTAAATTTACTTTTTTTACTCTTCATCAAGTTCTTACTAGCGAAGCCATTCCTATTTCAAGATTAAGATCTCATTAGCACTAAACAAAATAGCATTATCTTCATTTTTATTCTCTCTAAGCTCAACATCTATGAATTAAAAACTGAAATTCTTTAGTTGTCAATCAGGTAGCTCATAGCCTAATAGCTTCAATTTATTATATATCGCATTGCTATTTTAATGAGTATTATCATGTTGTATCTCATAAGAACTATTAGACATTTCTTTAAATAACTAGCATAATATAGCTTTTTATTAACTAATATCAGGAACTTTTCCCTTTATTAGTTTCACTTCACATTTTTAATCCTTTTATTATCATTTGATACTGATAGAAAATCTATTTAATATATTATTTCAAACTGTACCACGAATAAGTGAACTGAGTATGATGTATAGACTGTATATGTTGAATTATAGTTCTTATAGAGAGTTTAATAAGGAGTAGAAAGAAAGGGATTACTAAGGTTAATTGGTGATTAGATAGCAAAAGGATATATGTTAGCATGTTTAGTTAGAGTTTCTATGAAGCATATCTCTAACATTATTAAATAATAAGACCAAAAATAAAATGAAAAAGCTAGATAGAAGTCAAATATTGAGTTAAAGGATTGGAAGCTAGCATACATTATAAGAAATATAAATGCACTGATATTTTACTAGTTATTAAGTCAACTATATATATAATAATCTCTAATACAAATGCTTTAAACACTCAACCAAATCAACTCAAAAAACGATCTTTTTAGTTTATAAATTAAATTAATTTTGAAGATAAACATATGTAAGAATTGCTATCACTAATCAATTTTAAATAGATGAAGATTATATTAGTTACTATAACTTAATAATCTGCTTTGTGATCCTTTTAATTGTTCCTGATAAAATCTGTAGTTATATAAATGGAATTTTTATGAGATCTTAAATTAAGTTTAAGAAAAATGATCAACAGGTATAAAAATGTGTTTATGAGAGGCTTAGAATAGATATGAGACTAGAATAAGAAATAACTAAATATGATAAATCATTTTAAGAGGAAGTTTCCTCATTGTCTATTTTAGCTTTTCTTCTAGCAAATAATTTAGATTTATTTGATAGAAGATCTAGCCTAACATTCTTACTCATCACAGGATGACACTCTCTATCTAATTTCATAAACTTAGGTTGGGCACTCAGACATTTTTCCTTTCAAACTTTTTAAGTTAATTACCCTTAACAAGGCTATTCTAAATCTTAAGGATAGCTTCATAGCTCTATGGGAGACATTAAAGTTTTTACTTTTGATACAAATCCATTTTCAGGCCATTTATCCTGCTACTAAGGATATTTTTCAATTCACGAGTATGGACTATTATTTTAATCATTTGAGAACCGAGAATCTGACTTTGAAATCGTAGCGAACGAAGCCACCTTCTCAATTTTATTATTCCCAAGCAAATCTTTAATTTTAACTACCTTCTTTAGAGTAGAAGTTCTTTTTTCCCTGCATTAGTTTTAATTAGAATCGCTAGATTGACTCATTTTTTTAAATATTAAAGTATATAAAAAAAAAAAGTAGAACAAGTTTATTGCCTTTAAGTAGATATATCAAAAATGTCTTCTTTTATAAGATTAAATTAGATATCTATCCATATCGATATAACTTTAGCCACTAGAATCCTAACTCTAAGACTTTCTACCAAGCTAATCTTTAGTATTGTGTTAAAATATCACTTTCTTCTATATAGCTACTAATTATGTGTGTGTAAGCTTATGAATAGCACTATAGCTGATTTTACTTATATATGAGTAATAAATAGTTAAAAGACATTCTTAAACTTATCTGATTCAAATTTAAACATCTAATTTAGATAGTATAGTGATAAGAAGGCTATAAAAAGATGTAATTATAATAAGTCTCAAACTCAACTGATTACTAGTATAAATCAAAATTTCCATTCAAGTGTAAAAATTAGAAGTTGAAAACATTAAACGATGGACGAAGGTATAGCGTTGCTTAAGGAGAATCTTTAATATGTAGAGATAAGAGAATTATTTGATAAAATATCAATAACCACAGGCAAAAACTAATTGAGTATAAATATTTTCTAAGAAGCAAAAAAAAGTAAAAAGCATTATGAAATACTAAGATTCAATTTTAAATAAAACTATACATATAAAACTTATAGTTATTTTAATTTAATCTATCAGAAAAATTATTTGATGCCATTTGATAGATTTCACTGAAAAGTCCTGAATGAGTTAATATTCTAGCACTAAAAGGATTAAATAGAAAATATGTCAATAAATTAAATTTATCATAGATATAAATAGCTTTAAAAAAGTTATATTGAGATATAGCATCAATATGATATCCAAATGATATCGATAGACTAAAAATTATAGAGAAAAAAGAATACATATTATTTATAAAGATCTTAAAGGCTAGAATTAAAACATTAAGATCAAATATTTAATTTATTACTCTAGCCTTTTAAATCTAAAAGTTGCTACCGTTGCTATTTATTAAAATTCCTAACTATTTACTTAAATATCTTTTGAAAGAAAGCATTAAACTTATATGATAGCATTGAATAGTAAAATAAAAGAGTATTTAAAAGAGGAAGACTATCGGCTATTTAGATTTTATATAAGATATTAGAAGAAAGCAAGAAGTTGGGGTGAAATGTATTTATGAAGGAACATTACATTTAAGAGTATTTTCATTTAAAGGCAATTGCAATAAATGCACCTCCCCAAGAAACACACAACGTTATAATAATCGCACAACATATTATCTATATAATATTCTTACACAACATATTGCACACTTTATTTTTCTAAAAAGTTCTGGTCCCAAAATTTGTTTAAGGACTCCACAAGGATCTGTTATATCCTAAAATTATTGAACTTACAAAACTAAGTCTTCCTGTAGGTTATGGTAGTACAGGATACTTGTTAGGTGAAGATCTTCCATCTCCATTTGCTCTCAAATCTGCCATCTATTAAGGCAGTATTTCAAATGATAATTGAACTCTTCCTTAAATAATAAATTTTCCCTCTTTGTCCTTCAATCTTTGGTTTACGACTGGAAATCAGATTCTATCTGGATACTTAAAATCTTCGGGTTCTTTCGCTTTTTCATTTATTAGTTTAACTTCTTTTTTAAGTTTATATGCTCTTCTAAAGTAATTCTAATAAGTCTATAAGTCTAAAATATATGAACCAATAGCCTCATTTGCTGCAAATACATCTCTATCTCACAATTATATCTCAAATCTACTTCCTGCTTCATCTTCTTCATCTAAAGGTAATTTAATAGTAAATTTTCATCTTCAATTAAAACTTCCTTTTGTTCTGCATCTTCAATGTGTATCAGTCTCTTCTACTTCAGAGCGATTCATTAGTCTACCAGTAACATACAAATCATTCATATTAGTTACAGCATCTTTAGCAACTACCTCTTTGGTTTATCAAACTATCACTCTTAACTCGAAATCTTCTTTAGTAGGAGGGTTTATATCAAGAGGCTTTATCTTTTTATTTTTTTCATTGTACTCTTAAATTTCAAGCATTATCTGTAGAGTTCCTTATTGTACCTTACAATTTGGAACATAAAGCGCTCTATTTTCAATAGGAATATTCCTTTTATCTAGATTTTGCCATTATTTGCTGTATCATCTTTTCTCAATATCTATTTTAGTTTCTCCAACCAGATCATCTGCAACACCATCATAATCTCAAACCTAGATTGTTAATATAGATGCCCCTGGGAGGCGAGTTCTAAAATCGAAATGTTTATAGAAACCAGGATCGTTAGTATTATCAATTTTGTTCTTTACATCGTTATATATTTTAGTTCCTAACTTACACAAAATGTAAGGATCTGATGTTCCATCTGGATCATTTGGAGTTAAGCGAATTCCTTTTATCACATAAAGTCGAACAAGAACTTCTACTTGTTGAAAAAATCCTAGTAATTTCTCTAGTTATTACTTAGACTGATGACCACTTCTAACTTTCATCACTTATTTAACATAGCCAACAAACTCTTGCTAGTTTATGGGATTACCTAGTACATCAGTTCCACGCCGTGAACCTCTTGTAAATTCAATTGTTTTCACTGGATCTTTTGTGATTATTTCTTGCTCTAACTCACGTTCAATTATTTTACGATCTAAATATTAGTTTCTTACTTTTTTTCCACTTTGGAGTATCATCCCAGTCGTAATCCCTTTATGCTTCCTATAATAGAGCTACATATGTTCCTTCTTTGGCTTATTAAATCATAGCGTTTTGATCTACCGTTCTCTTTTATTTCTTCATTTCTTATTTATTTGCCGTTCTCATTTGATCTTCATTCAATCCTTTCTATAAACTAGATTCAACTTTTTCTTCCTCTTCTATATGCATCTTTTTAATCTCACTTTAATCCATAGGTTAATACGTCTAATCATTAGCATTTTCTTGTTCTTATATTTTGATTTTTACTGGTTTAGCCTCATTTTCCTACGAATCCTCATCTTATTACTAATTTTCCTCTTCTAATTTCAATTATTCTTACAACTATTTATTCTTCGCTTCTTCCTCGCGATCTCACATTTAGCTCAAGTTGAAAGACTCCTCATAGTTATTCGTTCTATTAATAGAATCCTCTAGATTCTCTCTTGTATTTTCCAGTTCCACTTATTTATTTCGTTTACCAGTTTTTTCTGGATTCTTTTAATTTAATTCCATTAATTTTTCTCTTAATCCTTTTTAGGAAACTTAGTGTCTCAGTCATTTATTAGACATAAACTTCGTAGCTACGTCATGTAAATCTATATTAGCTATACCTAGTAGTTTTTGTATACCAAGCTTATAACCGTAAACGTATATTGTAAGTGTTGGCATAAACTTAGTATCTTTTGGTAACTCGAAGTTTAATTCCTTAATATCCAAAATATTGCAGGCTGATCCTTGTTCTATTTTTGCTATCTTAGTATTTTAAGCTTCAATCTCTTAACCTTCTTAAGAAGTATCTCCACATATATCATATGCTATTTAACACTTCGTAGACTAGAACATTCCATATTGAGTTAATCCTCTTATTCCTATACAACAGACATCTAAAGTAACAGGAACAGTTTCTAGTCTCATCTATTTATCAGGGAGTTATTTAAATTACTCTTCTATTAGTTGGTAACCAAGTAAAATTTGTCCCGCTTCTTCGCCAGTCAAATGGTAATGCAGCTAGAATCATTGAGGATCTGCCAGATCGTAAAAGATTTTATACTATTTCTAGTCTCTGATTTCAATTTTTTATTCTCCAATCATTTTTATTCTACAATATCCTATAATATCATCAGTGGCAAGCATATCTTCATCATATAGTATTACTGTAAATTCCTTTTCAGGGAAACAGTTATCAAAAGGAGGCATTTCAACATCTAGTTTTAGAATTTCGTAAAAGCCTGGATTTAGTGTTCTTTTTTTCGTTTTGGAAGTTGCTTCTACTCCCATACATTTTATAATGACATAAGGATCTGAAGCTCCATTCTTATCCGTCGGAGGCAAATTTTTAGCTTGGTATAAGAAAACTCTTAATTGAAACTTTTGCTGAATGAAATTATTTTTCAAGTATAATCGTTCAGGAGGTTATCCTTAGTTTAAATAAGCTCTAAATGACACTCTGCCAGGGAATTCATCTTTTTATAAATCACATACAGATTTGTCATCTTGGAGTTAAACAGTTATGCATGCATCTTAGTTTTGTACCTATTAGGTCTTATAACTAGAGAATCATGAAATGTTATTTCCCTCTTCTATAAATAGTTCGCAACTTTTGATTCTTTTATAGCATATTCTCTACCCTTCTCCTGGACCTTTTGATAAGTATATAATAAAATCTGGAATCATAGATCTATCTTCGGGTAGCAAAACTTGCTTATCTGGAATCTGCTCATAAAATACTGCTCTTCCTTTTTGCATTTGCACCACTTTAGTCGAAAAAAAATATGGACCGATGCAAAAGTGCAAGCAGCATTCAATCCTGCTGGGCAAATCAATACCCTCCATTGCATCTAACCTTAATATATATTTTTTTGAAGGAGGATTTGGAGGAATCTGTTTAGGAAAGTCATAAACTATTTCTTAAACTTCATTTTTCACTTTTTCTTTCTCAACTCCTTTGATAGACAAAAGTACTCTTCCTCTATAATGAGATCCTCTATCATAGTATTTAGTCATTAAGTCTATTTCAGGATTATCTTTAATTATACCTTCTTAAAATAAAGCGGGCCCATATAAATTATACCACTTTGAAATATTAAGAGAGTGAGCTTTTTTTTCATCCTGCAAATCTTTAAAAGGAATTCTTACAGTACCTATCCTAACATCCTATCCTCCAATATTTCTATCCATCACTTCTATAAGAACTTTCCCTGCCTGATTAGGAATAGACGTTCCTAAGATAAGTCGCTAATTGAATTATGGATTTCTATTCTTATTTATAACGTTACTTTTAACTGAAGACCCTGCATATTTCAGCAGCACATATGGATCACAATTATTACTAATAAGATCCGTAGGCGCTAGATGCTCAGCTCTATGCAGCCTTAAGTTGATTTCGTATCCTTTTTATTATATATTAGGTGGCATCATTAGCGCGAACATATCACTCTCTCCTTTTTTTTCCAACTCTGCTTTTTCTCTCACTCTATCATGAACTCTTTACTCATCTCCTTCTCCGAGTATTTATATACTGAACTTTATATAACCTTAGATACCTTCTACTTCATCTGTTATATCAATCAAAGCTCCTCATGCTCTATAAATTTCGTGAAAAGGAGCATTATAAACAGTTAATAAGTCAATTGTAAAAGCTCCAATTATGCTGTTTCTAGCTAATTTATTGTAGTCCATAACTTTTAACTAGAACTATGCTGCTTCCAACTCTTCTGTCTTCTTTTAGTCTAAAGTGAAATAAAGAGTTTCTTAAAAAATGGGATTTAATGTTTTCTTCATAATTTTTGTTCACTGCTTTTGAGTGAGTATTTCAACTTCTACAAGTGGACTTGCAGAACCTGCCTTATCTCCAAATGGATTTGAAGAAATAGCTAAGCCTACTCGAGGCTATAAGTCTCTACACTCATGAATCTCAACCTATGCTCTATAAGAGCCTTACTTAATACTAATTTCTCCCTCCATCGTCTCTAAATTTTACTCAGGTTGTTCTTTTCCCTTAATTTCCATTAATTATTTAGGTAAAAGGATTTTACCTTTATTATTTAAAAATTCAAATCATTTCTAAAGGCTCTTTATATACTTAAAGTTATGTCTAATAGTATCATTTTCAATTTTTTTTACTTAACTTTTTTATTATCTTATACCTTCTAGTATTACCTCAACAATATTATTGACTAAATCTATAAGATCTCATCTCTTGTTTGGCTGATTTTAGTCTTGACTTTAGTAATTTTATTTACTTTTTTAGCTCATTGAGTCACTTCAACCTTTCTAAGCTTTACTTCCTTATGATTAGTAAATTTATGTAAAAACTTAATTTACAGCTTTTAATAAGGGACTGTACAAGATTAAAAACAGCAAAGAGATTCAACTTCACTGCTTTACATTTAGCTAAGAGGAAATCTATTTTTGTATGTCATATGAAGTTTTAATAATATACTGATATATTTACACTTACAACTAGTTATTTTAAGCAACATTCATATGTATCACTTAAATGCCTTTTATTTGATTAAAGATGTAAATTTACTTACATTCTTATTCTTTTATTTAACTGTCAGTTTATAGATCTTCTTATTTAATACTTATGTATCTATTTATTTTTGGTTGTATTTAAAGTAAAGCTTTGATAGAATGAAGAGGGTTGTATAGTATTTTGAAATTAAATATTTATTGAGATTTGCATCTAATCTTCATTTCATTGTTACTAACTCTTCCCCAGCTGTTGGATGTATTCCTATACAAGAATCAAGGCTTTCTTTAGTAGCTCCCATTTTCATAGCGACAGCGAATCCTTGCATTATTTCATCACTGCTTTTGCCAAGTAGGTGTATTCCAACTACTTTTTGTTCAGAGCCTGCACATATGATTTTCATAAACGTCCACTTTTTCTTTTCTTAAGGAAATACTGTATAATATAGGTTTGGAAAATTAGTTCTGTATACTTTGATATTTTTATATTACTGATTAGCTTCTTTTTCAGTTAATCCACAAGCTGCCATTGGAGGATGACTAAACACTACACTTGGAATGTTAGTAAAATCTGTTTTGCTTCCAGTTTTACCTCCAAAGAGACGATCGGCTAGTTTTCGTCCACTGTTAATTGCAACAGGTGTAAGCTGAGCTTTTCCAGTCACATCACCAATAGCGAAAATGTTATCTATAGTAGTTTGCTAAAATTAATCTACTATAATATACTTCTTTGGATCTTGTTTCATATCAGGAATATTTTCCAATCCAAGTCCTTATAAATTAGGAATTCTTCCTACTGCGAATAGTACATGTTAAGCTTCATGACTTTCTCCTTTACTTGTTTTGGCAATCAATGAATCTCCTCTTTTATCTACTTCAGTAATTGATTACTAAGCTGCTATTTCAATTCCGTGTTCTTTCTTATAAATCTCAGTTAATTTGAGAGCTACTTCATCATCAAATGCAGTTAGCAATCTATTTTGACGAATTATCATTTTTACCTTACAACCAAAAGTGCTTAATACTCCAGCTATTTCAGTAGCAATATAACCACTACCAACTACTATTATTGATTGCGGTACTTCTTTAAAGTCGAAGAAATGATCAGAGTTTATGCAATTTTTTATTCCTGGAATATTCGGCATCAAAGCTTCACTTCCAGTTGTTATTAAGACTTTATCTGCTTATACTGTGTAAGATTTACCATCAGGAGGAGTTACTTTTATTGTTTAAGGATCAACAAAACTTCCTCATCCTTAGGCAAATTTAACTCCTTCCTTTTGTAAATTGCTACTATAAATTCCATGTAGTCTCTTTATGCTTTAAGTTCTCTTTTCTACTAATGCTCTAAAATCAAGTCCTAAAACTTGAGTATTAATTCCATAATGCTTCGCATCTTCAATTGATTCAATAAGACTAGAAGCATTTCACATAACTTTCTTAGGAATGCAACCAAGATTAACACAAGTTCCTCCTAAGAAACTTCCTTCTATCACTAATACTTTTGCTCCATATTACACTGCTCTTCTTGAGCATCCTAGTCCTCCTGAGCCTCCACCTATAACTACTAAATCATATTTCTCTCTTTTATCCTCCTGAAGCTATTAACGTTAATCTTTTGATTTGCTATAATCTGAATAATTTCTGAGGGTTAATTAGGAGAAAAGCTGAGTAGAAACTTTAAGCCACCTATAATTAAATCCGCTTATTTTTTGAATCATTTTTTCCTGATAATTATACAAATACCATTTTCCTATAAACTAGGTTATATATATCAAATAGGGTATATTCAAAAAAGATAGCTTACACTAGCAAACTAGGAATAAGGGTTGTCATGATTGAATATGATGATGCTAATAAGATAATGTGTGGTAGATCTGAGAAAGTAAGTCTTAATTAATATAATAAATTAATTATCTTAAGGGAAACAAAGTTTGCTGCTAAAATTCAATGCGTCAATTTCTAAGCATTTATAGACGCTTTTATTTTTCACCCAGAGGTATAACTTTTTATCAAATACCATTACATCACTTATCGGTTCACCGTAATCACCTAATTGCTTACTTTCCTTCTTATTACTTGGAAAATCCTGAATTTTTATTAGAGAGAAATTGTCAGAACCACCTAGAATAAGTGCCAAGTCGTTTCAGAATAAACATCTTCAGATTCCTAAATCAATCTGCAGTTCACCGACTAATTAGAACTATCCTTGAACATTACTTAGCTTCTCAACTTAAGCAACTTTTCCTTATGTATTAAATCCATTAAATACATACAAAGCATTTTACTATTATTGCACTATTTAAATTGAAGAAGATCTTGCTATATTAAGTGAGGGACCTTTTCTACATTCCATAGTTCCATTCAAATTTATCAACTCAACAGCAGTTGTTTCTTTTTTCTAGTCTAAACCTCCAATTACCAGTAGATTTTCCTAAAAAATAACTAAAGAAAATTTAGATTTTTGGCTATCAAATTTGCATAAAGATGTAGACTCTCCATTAAAATTAACCTTGAAAATTTCATTATTACTAGCAATATAAAAAGCTTCCTTATGTCATGTTATAGTTGGAGATTTTTCAGGGTTAAAGCCAAGTTTTATTTCATTCGTCACCATAGTTTCAAGCTATAGTACTACTACTGATGAAGTAGTTTCCTTGAAATAGTAAACAAAATACTAAGAAATAGGCTCAAAATACAATACCTTCTTCTTAGGCACAACTTTTTCCTCTTTAATTTCTTATTAAATTTCACCAAAAACTGGAAGATTTATTTCCCTAAATTCTTCAGAAGGTTTCAGTCCTTAATTGCTTTCTGTATGCGACATGCAAATACCCGATCCAAGCAACCGCTTAACAAGATTACACTTGATGGTTAAAACTTAAATCTGTGAAGCAAATTATCATTAAGTTCCTTTTAAGCATCCTTTTTGAGTGAAAAGTTCTTTGTATTTCATTTTTTTTAAACAATAAAATAGATTTAGGGACTTAACAAAGCTATTTGCTTGTTACAGTTAAAAAATATACCTTAAAGCATTGCTTTATATAATTGTCTTATCAATATACATCCATGTCACAGCTTCGAATACTTATTTCTTAATCTATCTTTATATTTTTGTATATGCGGACACTTATTATAGGCACTATTTTTGAAATTTAGGTGCTAAGTTGGTAAATTGTCAGCAATATCGTATCGTATAATTTTTATAATACCTTTGCTGTCTCAATAACATAATTCGTGTATTTTATCTTCAAACCTTTAAACTTAGTAGATATATGAAATGTTGTTAAATGATAACTCAATGAAGTATAGTAATTACTCCTTTTATATACATATAATATCTCCTTCTATATAAGGATATATAAATAAGATAATCACATCTGCTTTGCTTTTTATGTCATATCAGTATCTTTAAACTACTAAACTACATATACAATAATAAGTAGCTTCAATTATTATTATCATTATATAAGAGTTAAACAGTATTTGGACTTCTACTTTAACTATCTTTATAATAAGTTCCATTCGCTTGTTACTGCTTATAAGAAATCAAAGGAGTATAAGCTAGTAAAATTTGATGTTAGTAGTATTATATGGAATAATCATAATATGGATCAACCTATGATGGCTATATTGTAGTAGCTGATTAAAGAAAGAAATGCTCTTAGCTTTATGTATTCTTAATATATATTTAAACTAGTTTTATATAAAGGGATATCATGTCAACTTCTATTTAGGTTAATAACTATAATATTGCCTTGGAAATGTCCATCACTGGTAATAGAGAATTAAATTCTTACAAATCAATCAAATTTTCGTACTCATTTCATTCCTATAGTAGATATAAATAAGGGAATGGAGTAAAAAATAAGAAGAAAATGGCCTTCATTAGATAAAATAATTTAGTCTATAATTTTCAGCTTAAAGAGTCTATTTGTATGTATATCCAATAATATTTATCCTATTATCTACATAATCAATATTTAATTCCTTAGATGAAAGACTTTTATTATATGAAATCTTATAAAAGTGAATTTGGTAAAAAGATGTGAAGGAGGATTTATGGTCAATTTATTTAAGCAATAAAGAGATGAGAACTATAAAAGGTATTTAATATATCTAAATGGATAGAAAAATGACTGATTTAAGACAAAGAAGGGACTAAATTTGAAAGGAATGAAAAAAGAAATGAGAATGTATTAGCCATGTTGCCGCTTTTAATTAATAGTCAAAATACTCTTTTTATGTTTTCAATCATCTTCATCTTCATCTAGAATGCTATCAATGTTGTCAATGGCATCTTTGAAATTTTCTCTAAGTTTTCTCAAAATCTTTATTTACTAATGGGAAAGAAGAGCGTTTTCACTTACTGAAGAATTCATCGTTCCAGCCTTTTATACTTTTATGGGACTCTAGATTTAGCGTGATAAGGATCTATTGATTCCTGGACGTTTTACTTTTTTATCATAAAGCTTAGTGAACTCATTGCAAACGATTCCAACAGGTAGCACTATAACAAAAATTCCAGTAATTACAGTAATAAATCCCACTAAACGACCACCTGTGGTTTTAGGATACATATCACCATACCCAACCGTAGTCATTGTCACAATTCCTCACCACATTGATGATGGAATGTCTCTATAAAGCGTTTCACTGCCATCTCCATACTCATATCTTCCTGTTAGTTCATTATAAGACCCGCTTTCAAAAATGTATATTATACTAGAGAAGAAAATAAGCGCAACGATAAGTAGAACAATAAAGATTGACAAAGAATTTCTAGACTTTGTAAGGACTAAAGCAAACAATTACATACTCTTTGAGTATTTTCCCAGCTTAAACAGTCTCAGTATTCTTACCATTCTCAATATCCTCAAGTAAGTTGCATCTGAATCTTTATTAGCAATAGTCATTTCTATGAACAGAGGTAAAATGGAGGCGAAATCACATAAATTCATTCCACTGCAGAAAAACTAAAGCTTGGTAAAACCTCCTTTATGACATACAAATAATCTTATTAAATACTCAACAGTAAAAACTAAGGTTACGATTACTTCCATAAACAGCCAGAAGTTTTCATCGACCTTATCCTTAACTTCTTTAACAGACTCTAGTACTATCATTTAAATAGAGAGAATCACGACAAATATAATGAAATAAGAAATTCTAGTAGCAAGTACGGAAGAATTAGGATCTTCAAATAATAGAAATATCTTATAAGTAGTCGAGTTATCTTAATATTCTTTCTGATCATTTTATTAAATAAAGGGTTCTTATTTGTCGTCGTGCTTATCGTTTTTTTCCATATTTTATATTTTGGTACGTTAATTCATAAAACTTACTATATTAACGAAATCAAACATTTCGAGTATAATAATTCATTAAATTTACATAGACTAGTTATTAGACTTCTATCTGCTTTGTAAATATAAGAACTGAAGATTTTAACTTCTTTATTCTCTTGATATTGAATGTTTAGCTATGAATTTAGCTTACTTGGCTCATGTCTTTAATTGAATCTCTATGCTTATGAAAAATTTTATTTCTATCCTTTTGATTAGAAATTTTTAAACGTCATACTGTAAAAAGAAATATTTAGCAAAAATACTTTGTTTACACTTAATGACTTCATAACTCCATATACTCATCCCTTTCTTAATTTAGGTAAACTTTCTACTCAAGTAAACAGAGCTAAATTACTACTTGTCTATAAAACTTCCTTTTAGATACCAAAGTTACTCTGACTCTTCTCTGTATTTAAAAAAATCCAATTCTTAGTTGAGTAATATCCAATTATACCTCCTTCATAATGTGTGATAATGTTTTATCTGTACATAGGAAGAAAGTTACATTATTCCTTTCTTTAATATTTACAATCTATAGAAGTTTTTATCTTATCTTATAGATAATAACTTGGTATGAAAACTCTAATTAGAGATATATTAGTTTATCCTTTTTAGAACCTACTATGGATTATAAAATTATGTAGGTTTATTTGTGATATGAATAAGTTGAAAAATAAGGAATCTTTAAATTGCTAATTCTGATTGATTTACAATTTAACGAAATGCTATTAATGGGAAAGTATTTCTAATAGGCAATCATTAGAGTACTTTGTTAGTTAATTTGACTTTTATTTATTTTAACCATCTAAGTATTTTTGAGACTCTAAGCAACTTAGTCAAGATAGTGCATCAGTCATACGAACAGAATTATCTATGAACAAAAGTGTGAATTACGTTTGCTATATCTGGCTATTTCTGTGTAGTATTTTCTTACTCTTATTACTTCATGATCTCTTACATTCTTTAACTGATTATTGAAGTTATAGTTGGTGAGGATAGTTTTTAATAATAGATATCATTTACTTAATATCAATCTTAATGTCTAAAATAACAGAAAAGGCATATAAATTAAGGAGATAAACTATATAAAAGTACTGAACTTAGAATAAAATGCCATCAATTATAGTAAAATTAACTGAACAATACGATCAATGTGATTTTTTAGGGATTTCTAGTCTCTTTCTTTTAGGAAGTACATCACACCTTCAAATACATTAGAGATATAGAAATGAGAATAAGTCTCAATAAAGACTGTAACATATAAGCTTATAATATTATCTTATATACTCTCCTTAATTATTTATCTTAAGTAGTTTAGTAATATTAGCAAGTAACGAAGCTTTATACTTATAATTGCATGCAAGTAATAAGAAATGTAGAAAAGAGGACTTATTTTATTGCTAAAGAAGGAAATATTAAGTGTAATGATTGGTTCAAGTATACCAGATAATAAAACTGGTAAATTTAAGTTAGCTCTTTTCTGTTTATCTGGAAAGTTAATTCTATTGATTTTCAAGGTGTAATAGGTAATTAGCATTTTAGATACAACTACTTTAAAGAAATTAGCTCCTTCATTCAAGCTTTCAAATCTTATTTTATTGATAAAGACTTGAATAATTAGTATTGTAAAGCTTCAAGTAAACACTTTAAGCGCTAGAAATATATTGAGCAATATATAACTAATTAGAAGACTTCAAGGATGAGATTAATTTTTGAATTCAGTAGCAAACTCACTTAGTTTAGTAAATATAGCTGTAAATAAACTGGTTTATTTCCTTTTTCTACTAAACTACTAAAAATCTAATTTCTTCCTTATCTAACCTTATAGGTTTTAGTTAATATACCAGAAGTTTAATTAACTTTTTTAAAATTACTAAACCGGTAAATGATAAAATTTAAAGCGATAGTATTAAAATGAAAAGGGAGAATAGGAGTATAAAAAGCATAGGAATTAATTTTTAAATCTAAAAATGGAAATTAGAGCGCAATGAAAAATGCTAAACTTCGTGATTATAAGTTTATCGTTGAATCAATACTTAAGCTATCAATATTCTTATGATCGATTAGCAAAAGAAATCCTTGATTAGATAAAATGTAAACTTATGAACAGAGTTTCTAAAGTTATTATAGCAATAGATACTTAAATGGTTTTTAAATTAAAGTCTTCATTTATTTTTGAAATCAAAACTCTACCAAACAGCCTTTTTTATGTCGTAGACAAAGACAGTTCTAATACCGAAGACATATAGCCTTGAATTTACGATTTTTGGATAGTTGTTTAAATTCCAATTGATTCTAGTGGTATATCTTTAATCAAAACTAAACGCAGGTCCATGATCTACAGGATTTTTATCAATATCTCAAATTTTTGTGGGTTAATTTGTACCAAACAAAATGCAACTATCTCCTCATAATTTTGATGCTTTGAAACTGTAGAGGCTTTCGCTTAAAATTTTTTTTCATTCATTTTAATTTCAATCAAGAAATTAGCAAAATGATTCAGTTATACTCATATCGTATTCACCTCCTACTACTAAAATGCCCTTAGTCAATCAGCATATACTATGAAAAGCTACTCCATAGGGAATTTCTTTTACTTAAGTACTTTTTTTACTATTTAAGTTAAAGATTTCACATTAAGTATTATATCTTTCATAAGGGATTAACTCCTTTTAGCCTTCAAGTGGAGTAAGACCAGAAACTAGGATAATATTTCCATTTTTATAAGCCATTCCATGTTTATGCCTTTTCTGATTCATTTTGTATTTTTCCTAAGTTTTTAATGTAAATAATACAATCTGCTGCACTCTTGCCTATTCTCCTCCAGATATCACTAACGTATCATTATTTATTTATTCAATTTACGATGTTTAATCGCATATTCTTTTTGCTATAGAATGATAACCAAATATAATCTTTTCCTATATACTTTCAGTTTAAACTTTTTTCCCACTTTAAGCTTGTAGCGCGTTAGGCTTTAAATTTTATATTTTAAACTTTACTAAAAAATTTTCTAGTTTTAACTGAAATTTTATCACTTTTTCAATATTTCAATATCTTGAGGTTTCGCCTTCCTTAATACTTACAGCAATTAGTTATTTTAGATTTACCCCTAAGTTAGAGATGATCTCGTATTTTATCACCATTAGAGGTATTTAAGAGTACTTAAGCGCTAATTTATTAGCTCTATTTTGCTTGGCTACAATTCTTAGGTGCAAAAGTTGTGAGATAATTACCTACTTCGAAGCCATTATTTTATATAGCTTTAATTCTTTTTTTAAACCTAAATATCAATTTTTGCAACTATGTTTTCTTTACAACTTCGAGAAAAAATTTACTTAGCTTTAATGATCTAACAACTATGATCTCAGTCCCTTCAAAATAGACTTTTTACTTTAAGAGAATAGACGTAAATGAAAGTAACTTACTGAAGTTACTTAAACTATTTCTATTCTTTGGTTTAGTAATTTCATTTTCGAACCATCCAGCTTATTTATTGTAAGCGATACCAATGATGCTACTAACTACACTAGTTCATTAAAGCACTTTTATATATATTTAAAGTTAGATTCTGATTAGAATATGCCATGTTTTGCTTATATCTATACTTTTCTTAACTTAGTCTTTAAATCATAATAAATTACTTCATCTTTAGCATTATTAATAAGACAAATACAACTGTGATAGAATATGTATTTAAGTCATTATCTTCAAGAAGGTAAGCTAAAGGGCAGAAACTGAGATGTTTTAATGATAAATTGCAGCTTTAGTAGATAATTCTTAAATCATATGATATCCTTTAGAAATACAGCATTGACAGAATCTCTATCTTTAAGCTTCTTTAGCTTGTAATATAATAATTTGAATTGAACGCTTTAAATAATAGAAGATTAGTCTAAGCAATTTGAATTGCAGTTAATCAGTATTTAATATCATTTATTTCTATCTAACTAATCTAAGATCAATTTACATTTTAAATCCTCAATATAATCAACTGAAAATTAAAGCCAATCTAGAAGTAGAGAAGCAGATTACTTTTTTAGTGGCTTAACTTTATAGTTTGAGAGAACTTTGAGGATACAATTATACCCTAAACATTTTATATTCTTTAGTTCTCTTTTCATTATATATATTATATGCTTAATCACAAAGCTTTGGTATTTTTATCATTAGATAACAATAAGGTATTATCAATGCTAATTCAGAACGAATAAATAAGAGCATAAATTGAGAGAAAGGTTTAGAGGTCTATTTTGATAAGACAAGCTATATGGTCCTTTAAAGGTTTGAGTTATAGATATATTTAAATTTAGGGATTAAATCATAAGCAAATATTGCTATTGCTACTAATTTACCATTCTTAGGTAAAGACAGAAAGAGCTAGGAATGAGAATGGCAATAATGGATAGATAATAGCTAAATGAATAAGCAGAAGGATTCTTGCTGCGTTTGATAATATATAAATTGGCTCACTCAACTACATACGAAGCTATCGAATATTTTTCTCTAAACTAAGACTATTTTATCTTTATAACCATAGAATGATCTTTACCTATAGAAAATTTTGGGTATTTGAATAGATAATATGAAAGTAAGAAAAGCCTCTACGTCTATTGATATTAGTATTATAGACATTAGCTTTCTCATTTAAAATAGTGC
The DNA here is from genome assembly GCA_946699065.1 of Loxodes magnus. Taxonomy (NCBI): domain Eukaryota; phylum Ciliophora; class Karyorelictea; order Loxodida; family Loxodidae; genus Loxodes; species Loxodes magnus. Next base: position 743,196 of record CAMPDV010000086.1, on the reverse strand, counting down.
TTTTAAGTAAAATGCCAATATAACTTAATATTAAAGCTAGTCCAACTACCAGTTTGTATTATAATATTTTAGCTGATAAGAAGATTATTCCCAAGTACTTAATTAAAGTAGCAGGTTGAAGAGAGATTGTACTTATATAATAAAAGCTTCTCTTTCTTTTTAGGGAAACTAGCAGCATTACACTGAAAAAGTGTGAAAAGTCTAATATTAGATATGTTATATTTATATAACTAGGTATCTTTCAGCTATCATACTAGCATAATGTATATAACTCACTTTTATCAACACAAATATTAAAAGGAAAGGAGCAAACTCTTGTTTTCTAAGAGTTAAGAACTAAACAATAAGTGTCCTCCTGAAAACATCTTCATCAATATAATAAGCATACTCTCTCAATTTTATACTCCAAAATCCATCAAGAATTGAGAAGTATAGAGTGATATAGAATAGAAAAGACGATTTTATTTTGAATGATGAGAATATTTTTATAGTAGACAAAGAAAATTAAATATAAATAAAATCTAAAATGTAGGCTGATGCTGAAAAATTAGCTTAGATTTTAAATATTTCTAAGCAATATTCTTAGTAACTCATTGAAATTTACAATGGTAACATGGAACAAATCATTGAAGATGCCTTTACTTAAGGATTAGCTGAATAAGACCCTTATGTGTAGCAAGATGTGTATAGCCAACAAGTAGTAGAATAATAGCATCAGGTTTAGGAAATTGATCTGAACTAGCAAGAAATAGTTTAAGCTTTTCTAGATTCAGAGTAAATTTTGAAAGTTAATAGTAGGTTGAATAGCATTTTCAAGATGTGGTTCGTTAAAAAGCATAGGTAGTTTTATAGGAGAAATAATCAATTCTCTAAGATAACAGATTAAGTATTAAAGTTCATGATAAGTGATAACTTAGAGTATAGGATTAAGCTGTTTTTGAACAATTAAACTGCATATCTTCGGTCAAAAAACATTAACTTGACGTTATAGAATCTAAGAAGAATCATGTAATGGAAATTTCAAACCTTTGAAGTTTAAAATCTAACCTTCACCTAAATATTTCAAAGCGATAATTATTTAGCATACTAAATCTATAAGAACGATGAGGAAAAACTAATTGACTTGAGAGTATAAAACGGTTCAACTATTTCATTAATTGATCTATAGCAAATGGAAATGTATGCTTAGTTTAATTCTAAATACATAAGGTTTGAACTGATTACATAGATAGCTGGTAAAAGACAAGAAGTGCTTATTAATTTCGATGGAAGAGCCAGATTTTAAGAGTTATTTCAGTTTATCAAAGAGATCACCAAAAGAGATATTAATGACTTGAGAGTGCTGTCTTAAGCAGATAATTAGATTAGCTTGATTACTGAAAACTATAGAAATTCGATTATTAAGGACTAAATCGTAGATAAAAGTAAGATTTTCATTGAATCGAAAGATGCTAATTATATTTGGTTCAATGAAATTAATAAGGATCAACAAAACTTCATAGTCAAGTTTAATGTACCTAAACAATAAAACATGGGACCTTATAAATATGATTAAGAAATCATTATTAATCCAGAACTATTAGCTCTCTAAATCAGGTACCAGATAGCGTAATAACTAAATTTGCCCTAAGAAAATTTCATTATTAAAATAAATGGAGAAAATGGGTCTGAGTTAAGAGAGTGGAACCTCAAAGTATCTCAATTTATCTTTAATATAACAGGCACTATTTTCCACATTGAAAAAGGAAGACCTCTAAAAAGTAATGAAATAAGAGTACAAATAATTTTAGCTATTTTTAATAGCAGTAATAAGGATCCCTATCCAACATGGAATTTCAATAATTTATTCAGCACTATTGTGGCAGACAAACTCCCTGTTTCTGAAGTAAAGTAGCAACTAATAAGCTAGATTAGAGAAAAAAGAAATGAGAACTAAGCTTTTGCATAATAAATTCCTCCAATTGAAAACATAAGGCTAAGAGAAAAGAATCATAATAGATGTACATAAGTCTTAAAGGATGATCTCACTATCTTAAAATAGCTTTACTTTTTAGAAAAGAAAATAATAGCAATAGAAATCATCCCCTCACCTGAAACTATAGTTGAAACCCAAATGCTTTGCTACTCACGATATTATAACTAAATAACCAAGGAAATATCCAACTTTTAAGAGCTAAAAGTAAAAAAATAGATGAACTTCAATGCATTATCCTTTATGCTAGGAAAGTAATGAAATATACCTGTAAATTTTTAATGTAGGCTTTTGATATTGAAGTATGTAGATTATCCTACTAAATGGCAGATAACACTGGATTGAACTATGACGAATTATAGTATATCCACTTAGCTAGCTCAGAAAATTGCCATTCTTTAGTAAGTTAAAGCCCTTGGCACTTAACCTAGGACGGATATCTCTTTATGTATATATTTATTATATAGTGTGAGAAACTTAAGACTGAACTAAAAACCATAGGAGGTAGAGATGACTAACTAGCCCACTTAAATAAATTAAGGGAAATTGCAGTAAATTTAAATTTAATCTATTTAAATAATATGCTTCAATTAATATAGTTAACTATAGTTTTCTCTTTTCAGGCTTAGTATTAAATCTAACATCTCTTAATCTTCTTTGGAAATATTTAATTATCTTGAAGGCTGGTATTATTAGAGCTCTTGGCTATACTCAGGATTATTGGGCTAATCTTTGTAAATTGATTATAGTATGTATTAAGCTTCTTCACTTATGAAAGTGTAAACTTCATTAAGTTACTATTCTTAGTTTTATTTCAATAGAGCATTTTAGAAATTTTCAGGTAGCTAAGAGGATTAATTCGTTATATAAGAATTTCATTGCTCAAATCACTCTTTCTTCACTTATATTTCCTCACTTTTTGCATAATACTTTTCAACTAATATCTTTTCTTGCTATTTAAAATACTCCTAATCGCATTCCTTACATAATTAATTTATTAGTTTTCCTTTATGCTTTTCCCTCATTTCTTCAGCTTACTTGCAAGGTAATTTAACCATCTTTTTCTCAAAACGAGCGTCAATTAAATTGTGTTAGCATGTCTACTCAAAGTAGTGTATAGGTCCTGGTGAATGTAATGATAAATAAGCTGCTATTCAAGTTTTAGGCACAAAATAATAGTCTTGTTCGTTAATCTACTACAAAACTCCTTTAATTAGATTTCTTTATTCCTAAAGGTAAAATTTACTTATAAGTCAGCTTGATCTTTTTCATAAACTAGCATGTATGCAATCTACTACTAGATCTATTCTGGTGAATACTCTTTAACTTCTTTATCGTTTAATTTATACCATTGACATTACTTCTTAGAATAGGCGAAAGAATTATAATGACCAAAATTCAAAAAATTACTATGGACTATCAGACCCACTAGTTAATACTAAGCTTTTTATTACTAAGTATTTTCATTTTCTAGCTAAATTGAAAAATTACTACGAAGGGTGATAAATCTAGATTTTATATAGGGAAATGGACAAAAGTTGAAATTTTCTAGAATAACTATTAATCATTGAACCTTTTTAGGTGGATGATAAGTATGTTAGGTAACTACTTAAAGTAAATCTTTTTTGAAAAATCACGTTTTGCTTTACACTCCTTGCAGTCAACTTACATCAAAATCTCTTCATTACAAAAGCTTTAGATACAGTCATAGATATCTATTTATTAATTGCTACTTGAGTTGCCATAAAATATTTTTTCAAACAATGATTTTTATTTTACTATAGCAAATTCCTAGTTTTCTTGTTTCAGTCTTTTTTGTGCCAATTATTTAAGTTTTTGAATTTCCTCTATAACTTATGGAATTTGAACTGACAAACAGATAAAGTATTCTTCATATTTTATTTATTTTTAGCAACTATTGCATTTCAAGATGTTCAAAAGCATTCCTTAGAATATATCATGTATATACGAATTTTCAACTACTTGCTAGTTATGATTAATAGATCATGAAATATTTGGATTAGAGTATACAGAGATGTATTCTTATATGTCCACTGTGTATTTCAAATTTTCATGCAAAACATTCAAAATAAAGGTAATAAGTTCATGCACATCACCATAACTTCCATTACCTAAATTTGAATTCAGTTAGTTAATCGCACTGACTATTTCCTTAATATCATAAATTTTTTAATAATCTTTCGATAGTTTTACTATAGTACTCTGGATAATGGAAAGTAGATTTACTTACTAAGGATAATTTTTCGGATCTAAATTCTTGAATATTTTTCTAAACGGGTAGCAATGGTACAACACCTAAAACACTGAGTTTATATAACAACTATTTCCGATATTTTTCAGTCCAAATACACCTTTTCTTTATAAGATTTTATCCAAATCCATTTTCAAATTTCTATCACATTCAGCACAGTATAATTACTTACTTTGAAATTGTATAAAGATACTATGCTTTTCATTATCGTTTTGCTTACTCTCTTCTTAAGGCCAGGAACTAATAAAATGATCCATGATATGTTAATCACAAACTACTTTCCCACATTTTTCGGTTACACAGATTAGATTTTAATCTGAAGCTAATCAACACATAGAACAAGATTACTGGTACTAGCTAATTTTCTTGAGATAAATAAACTTACTTATATCCTAAAAATGTTCCTTTATACTTCACTCATTTGCTACTTCATATGCTAGCATTGCTTCATTTTTCTATTTTTCTAATTTTAATCTGAATGCAGGCTAAAAACTTGAAAACTCAGACAAGCTGGAAAACGCTTAACAAGATAAACTCTAGGTATAAGGAGACTGAACTAGTTGATATTCCTATCACTAACGAAATGAAGCACCTAATGACTCTTACTGTTGATTAGATAATGGCAGAATAAGCCAAACTAGCTGAGAATATATCCTAGCTCGAGTAATATAGAAAGGCCTGCACGAATAACAAGTAGTAAGACTTCGTGTAAGCAAGTAAAATAACGGAAAGAATTAATGAGATTGTCTAGAGAGAGAACGATAGACTAAATGATGTCATTCTATAGAAGCAAGAGGAAGAGATAAAAGAAACTGATGACAAGATTTTGCAGCACTTCTTAAAATTCAACGAGATATGGGAAAATATTATATAGGACTTTATATAATAATCTGAAAGGGAGGAAATTGAACTTCGATAGAAACTTGAACAAGAAATGGTTAAAAAAAGAGAGTTGTTTATTAACAAATTGAAGGTATAGAGTAAACCAAATCCTGATATTGTTAATATGAAGAAGTCTATTTAAGTTCTGGCTAAAAGAAAAGAGTACGAAAAAGCTTAGCAGCTTTAGGAAGATTTAATTAAACTTTAGTAGAGCTAACAGCAGAAATGAGAGTAATCTAATCTGGAAAAGTTGTAGAACTTTGAAAAGGGATTGTTTAAATAGAATGAACATTCACTCTTGAGTAAGCAAAAGCAAAGTGAGTCCTATTTGAATGAGTTAAAAAAATAAAGAGCCATTGAATTAGAACAGTAAGTTTGTTATAAAGAATGCTTCTGTAACATCAGAACGTTAAGAAACAGATATAAAATGACCATGCATAAGAATTAAACAAGCTAGATCATACAACTAAACTTACTATTTACAACCAAACAGCTACTTTACCTAATATCGAGAGCTCCACGCACAGGACTAAAAGTAGAGTAGTGGCAATAGAAGAGTAACATTTTTATACAGAGCAATCTTAAAATTATAGAAGAAAGCAGTGACTATTAAGAAGTAGATGGAATCCAAGAAGCCAGCTACTAAGTAATAATTATCTATTTAATAAAGAAATAGCAAAACACCTTTCTATATGTCATATATTAAATATCTTATCCTCATTTTCTACTTCTAGTCCTATTAAATAGGCTTAATAAATAAATCTATAGACCTTTTAAAAAGAATCCAAAAGATAAGTATTAGAATATTCTATTACTCCTTTAGAGCAAAATTTACCAAATAGCATAGATAGCCTACTAGTCTAAAGAGGAGAATTTATACCCAATCAACTTATAATTTATTACAATGTATCTATAATAGGATACATATTGTCAAATTTAACGATAAGTAATCAAAATTATAAGTGAGAGTAGCTGCAGCACTACAATACTTAGATCATAGGAAGATAATTCGTGGTATGAATTATTGACTGTAAGAATTCCATACCATTAAACCACTATAAACATGAGATATTATAGGTTTAGAAAATCATAACTAAAGGTAAAGGATTAACGAGTTATTTAATATCTAACTTTACGAATTTAAATTATAAGCATTATATAAAATTTTTGCTGAAATGGTATAAAATTCTACTCTAAAGGCTTAAGTAAAAATAGATATTTTAAAGGCAACAAATATCCGAGCTTTCAAACAGAAACTAATTTAAGCGAAAGATAAGTAAAATAATAGCCTGACAAATTTGTAGAGTCTTAATTAATTAACCTTACTTTCCAAAGCCAATTTAATTTGATAAATAATATGCAGGAAAAAGAAATCCAAAGCGGGACTAAATTTTGTTAAGCGTTATTTTAAAAGATAAGTAAAATATGTTTTTTGACTCTTCATTCAATGTGTTTTTTATTTAATTTCAATTTAATCTTTTGCCATTATAAAGGCTTAAAATGGCCAATGCAATCGAAATTTTAGAGAATAAACTTTACTGATTATCAGACAGAAATCCTCCTCGTAACATCCAGAACGCGTATTTCTTCTGCATTGATAATGTAATTTTTCTGATTTTTAGGATTTAGTTTATGAGCCCTTTTTTGCAGATTTTGGGCCGTTAAACATCGGCATGACATGGAAATTTTGTACAGAGTTGAAAAAACTAGTTGACAATGAATAGTTTTCATAGTATAAAATATATCACTATACTACTCTAGATTAAGCTAAGAGAACTAATGCTGCAACTTTGATTGGTGCATTTTAAATTATTATGCTCAACAAAACGGCTGAAGAAGCATGGGATAAATTAAGCTAACTTAAACCTCCTTTTATAGATTACAGAGATGCCTCTTTTGGACCTTGCTCTTATAAATGTACCATACTTCATGTACTAAGAGGATTAGAGTTTGCAATTAGACTCTAATGGTTTGATTGGAAGACGTTTAACTTGAAAGATTATGAGTTTTACGAGAAAGTAGAGAATGGAGATTTTAACTGAATTATTCCAAATAAACTTCTTGGTTTTTCAGGTCCATAAGCGTCACCTTATGATTCAGAAGGAGTAAGTTTTGTTAATGCAGTGGAGGACATTTACTCCTGAAGATTATGCACCTATTTTCAAGAATATGAATATCACTAATGTAGTTAGACTAAACAAGAAACAATATGATGCTTCAGTAAGAAATTTAATCATTAGAGATTTACTAAATTGGGAATTTAACTTGATGAGCTTTATTTCATTGATGGTTCTCCACCACCTGAAGAAATCATCCTAAAGTTTCTAGAAATCGTTGAAAATGCCAAAGGAGCAGTTGCTGTTCACTGTAAAGCAGGGTTAGGTAGAACAGGATCATTAATAGCGTGCTATGCAATGAAACATTTCAAGTTCCCAGCTGCTGATTTTATAGGTTTTATTAGACTCATGAGACCTGGCAGCATATTAGGACCATAATAGCAATTCTTAAATGTATTTTTTTATATTTTAGGATATACAAGAAAAGTGCTTCGAATGGGGATAGGGAATTCCAAGTCCATTAATGCAAATTTAAGCTCTATCAATATAACCAAGCGAAATGTCTGAATGGGACAAATAAAGAGCTACTTAGGGAGAAGTTGGACAAGGTGAGTATCTGACTGACGCAAAGAGGAAGAAAAAAACTATTTCACCCAACGAAAAAGAGTAAGGTAAATCGAGTAAAAAATGAGACTTACTGCATATTTAGTTAATGCAGTTTTATTATCTTTAATCAAGAGTATTATAACAGAACAAAACTGTTCACATTCTATCACAATACTCATAACTCTACCTACTCTAAATCTCCATCGTATACTAAGTTTCACTGATTGAATCTTTAAGTACAACTTCGTATTCTTACTTATTAACCAAGTTATTTTACTCACTTTATTAATAATATTTTAAGCTACATAAACATAGTAAAGGGTAATAAAAAATAGAAGTAATAATCTTATATAATAATAGTGACTGCAAATATAAATCTAAGCATTAATGAATAGCACAGTAAGTAAGGAACTATAGAAAAGGTATAAAGTAGAAAGTAATATTAATTGATTTAACTTCTTTTAATAGAACTTAATTGATACGTTCAATCTGAGGGATATAATTTATATGACTAAATGAATGCAAAAGTAAATTATAACATTAATATATCTTTTCAAATTTTACCCTTTGATCTAAAAAAACTAATACTACTTATATCATGTGAGACATTTACAGGCTCGTTTGGCTTTATTGCACTCAAAGATAATGAATCTATTGATTTGACTGTAATGTTGTTTAGATCTTCCTCGAAAACTTTACAGAACTCTCAGTTTTCAGGTAGGTTTTTGAGTTTTCCCTCAATTTACAAATCTTTAGGAGGTCGTTAATATTTCTGCTTTGTAATTGATCATTCTAGTTCTAGTTAAGTTTTCTTGACGTTGATACCTAGCTTTTATAATTCTAGCTCTATGTAATTAATTAATTATTTTTCGTGTGCTACTAGAAGAGTCTCTTCGTATTAATAAGTTATATCAACTTTGCAGATTTGGTGAAGATATTTGACAACATCAACATATTTACTCCTATTTTCAGAATCCTTTTTAGTTCCTAAAGTTGCTAAGAAAATAGCTGACTCATTTCTCTTATTCTTTTTATTTGGATCTAATTTAGCTGTTTCAAATAGGAATTGTACTATAGGCAAATTCCCTAGCGAGCATGCTTTCAATAAGCAATTCTCCCCTGTTTTTTCATCTTCTTCCAATACACTAAACATTTTGCTAGGTTTTGTTATTTCAGTAAAGTACATATACATTCATTCAATTAGCTCTAAGTTTCCATTATCTATAGCTCTCATAAAGACATTTGTATTGGATTTTTTAGCATTATGTGTTACAGTTTCTGTTTAATTCACAATCGTAGAGTTATTAACAGTCTCTTGTGGATTTTACTACATCTAAAACTCTAAATACTTAGGCAGTGCTATCTACATTAACTACAAACCATTATCCACCAAAATTTCTATAAAATCCTTTTTAGCGTTTTTCAGCTTCTTAATTGCTTCCTACAAATTAGCATGAAATTCATCGAACAATACTTCAGCAAATTCAGGTTTATTTTCAAGTATAGCATACGATAGTAAATTATGATGAATCTAAAGTAAAATAAACCTACTCCTTTGATAGAGCAGATAGTAGAGTCCACTGAATTTTGTTAAACGTATTTAGTAGTAAGATCTTTAAACTTCTATATTTCATTTTTTTCTATTGCCTCTGTTATATACGTCTCCAACCTTTTGTTTGATAATGCGACTGGTTGCTTATTTTTCGTTTACAAGGAACTCTGACTATCATTATTTCTTATGCATTAATTACAAGAAGAACCCATTTTATTTATATAGTTGTGAAACTGAATAGCATAAACTATTCTAGCAAGCTTTATATAATTATGATAAATATTGATTGATGTTAATTGAGTTAATGAGAAAGCAGAATTTTTTTAAGGATGAAACAAAATAAAAGTCTTCAAACATACTTCGAAATGATGATTTTCGCGTTTCTTATATCCTTCTCGAAGCTTTCAAAGTTGTTAATTTTCATCATAGGATGGTTTTCATGCATCACTTAACAACAAGAGCAAAGATCACATTTCACACACTCTAGACACTTAAACTGAGGTCCAAAACCTTTTTCGCATATATCACAGCTAACTTCGACTTCGCTACTAATTTGATCTTGCAAAAGCTTAACTGCTAGTAGTTGCTAAACTTCCCTTTCAGTTTATTTCTTCTTCTCTACTTTAATTTGCAAATAATCCCATTTTTAGGTGGAAACTATTTCACATGCCTCTCCATAGTCAATATCATTCTATAATATAATGTAATCTCCCTCTTCATCAACATACTTAATTTTGCATGGTCCATAGTGGGAATCAATAAAGAGAATCAGGTTTTTATAAGTCTAAGGAACCACCTTAAACACTCTTGTCTAATTCTCATCTTCTATCTTTAATCCTTTCATTTTTATTACCTTGGTATCAAAGACTAAATATGAGAAAGTTGTTCGTTTTTGATAAAATTCCTTTCTTAATGTTTTTGTTATCGAAATAGATTTTAAGATTAAAAGTCTAAAAGAATGTTACATAAATGAGATATTGCCAATGGTATTAAACTTATTTTGAATGATTGCTTAGGGATAGAAAGCTTAAAGAAGGATTATCAAGAGGATGAATTTAAGATGAATTATAGAGCCTATAGTTTCTTTCTTCATTCTTTCTAGTAAGATAGCAAAAAGCAAGCTTGTGAGAAACAATAAGGATTGGAAAAAGAATATTTTATGGTTGATTTATGGTATTAAAAGGTAAGGAAGGTCACATATATTGTCAATCATCTCTTAAATATCCAAACTCAATTTAAATTAGTCACTTATATTATATATGAAATATAATAGAGAGAATTATACAATCCCATTAAATCATATATTTCCTTGAAGAAATTGAAAAAGGGAATAAAAGATGGGAATATAGATAGATATATGTAGGAAAATTATCTATAAGATTATATTTAATTAATTTTGTCTTTACATTATCAAACAGAATGGTTCATTTTTTTGGCTTTCCTTTTGAAATTCTATTAATTTCATATCTTCTTTCTTGAATTTTTTTCTTGAAAAAGGATTTCCACAGCAGGTTATTTAAAAACTTAGTTCTTCAAATTTCTTCTAGCTCTAGAGAAGTTCATTTACATAGCCCTTTTTATATGACTTATTTGCATCAGTTGCTTTCTTCTCCTCTTATTTTTTCATTCTCTATTTTAATGTTGAGTTTAGTAATTTGATGTAGAACTTATGGCTTTCCTAAATGTGCTAACTAAGTTCAAATTTACTTCTTGAGTCTCTAGTCTTTTTGATTGGAGATAAATCAAATGATTCCACCTACTATGACGATTAATCAATACTTTGATTCAAATTACTTACATCATATCATTTATCTAAGTTTAGTTTGGTTATTTATTCAGATTCTCATGCAGAAATTTCTATATTAGTATTCCAAGTCTCAGTATTCGAGAACTGATTTTAATTCTTTTAAGATGTAAAATCTTTTATACTGCTAGATTCCAATTTAATTGATTGACTTCATTTTCTTAAAATTTCCTCAACCTCTTTTACATATTTTTTTAATTTTGCCACTAGCTTTTTTCTCTCTTTTCTCTTATCTTTAATCTTAGCAATCTTTCAGTTTTATTTTTCCTCATTGGAAATTCATTTTATCTGTTGAGAAATAAGGTAATTTTCACTCTAATTTTACATTTAGTCTCAAACATTTTGCTTAGATACAGTATCTTAAGAAATGCAAGTTGAGGTATCTGTAAGTAATAGACGTTAAGGTTATTTTTCAACCTGTTAAGCACTTTTTCAAGTTTCTCTCACAAATCTCTTCTCAGCGTTTTGATCGCTAAGAATTTCTCTTCCTTAATCATGGCAATTCATACCAGCTAGTTTTTCTAACGGATTTTCTGAGCCTTTAAACCTTATGAACTCGATTAATCTAATTTAAATTTAAATTAATTCATAATACTATTTCATAATCTATATACTAATATCATATTAATAGAGTTAAAATGCTTTCTTTATAAAAGCATAAATGGAAACCTATTTTTGTCTACTGATTAAAGGAGATTTTTACTGTGATACATTTCGAGAGTTTTTTTTTTTATTTTCAACTTAAATTTTATAAATTAAGTCATTCTCCTTAAATCCCTTTTCTACATACTTTCCATCAGTACACTATGTTTATTGTACTTCCTTACTTAAAATGTATTGTTATAGAAAGTTTTACCTATTATAGAGCTAATTAGCTTTCTCCTCTTAGAGTATTAGAAAGAGTTCATTATATTTTTAACTAAACTGTTTCTTTATGCTAATAGATATTTTAAGAAATCAAACTTATAGATATTATAAATCTTTATTCCTTTTCTAAAATCTACCTAAATATGTGCTTATATCTATTTAACTATATAAATGTTACTAATGTGACTGGCTTTTTGCAATTACTATTATATTCCAAGTCCAATTGCTAACTAACTTAAGGAAATTAATTACTTGCTTCTACCTTTTGATTTGCTAATCTAGTAAATTAATCTGAGATATTAGCCTTACTTATGACCGATTATACTTTCAGTCTTTAGTATAAAAATAAGCTCTAAATTATTAAATTCACTAAGGTATAATTTAATTTGTGCTAGAGTACTTAAATAAGTAGTTATTTAAGAAAGTTATGATATAAACCATATATAGGGAATTACTTGATATCTACTTTTTGTTGAATCTCATAAATAAAGCCAAATGTAAGGATCATAATATTATACTAGGTATATTAGAGCAGAGTGATAGATATTTATATCAATGCATAGTTATTGGATGGATTTATGTAGAGTTTACTGGTTAATTAGAATGTTTATTTGCAAGAAAGAAATGTAAGTTCAATATGATTTAAATAAAAGTACTTTTCAAGTTGTATCTCTTCCTACTATCTTATTCTTTGTTGAAGATATGAAATGATCAGCTCCGTTATTTTCTTTCATCGTCCAGTAAACGCAATAATCAATTATTTACTATTCCTTAGCTAGTTATTCAGGCGTTTCTCCTTCGAAGTTCTAGCATTTCACAGAAATGCCACAAATTTCGTGAAGGTATTTTACAATTTCAAAATTATTAGCTCTAGCTGCCTTATGCATTGCATTTTCTCCCATAGCATCTAGGAGATGTACAAGCTTTTTTTCTTTTTCATTCAGTCTTCTTAGCACTTCAAACCTTCCAGCAAAAGCTGCAATATGAGCTATATTTTTGCTTTCTAGGTCTAATTCATATCTAAGTTCAACATTCGTGATTGAGAACAAATATCTAAAAATAGCATCGTCACCTCTATAAGCAGCAGTATGTAGAATGGTCCATCCTTTTTTACTCGATTTTTTAGACAAGATAGCTCCATGAGAGGCAATGAACTAAATAACAGGTAGACTTCCACATTCGACAGCTACCTCAAGACTATTTTTAGCTTTGTAGACTTCCTTATTGAAATTGAGTCCCTTTATTCATAATTATTTGACTAATTCTAAATCATCTTCTTTAATAGCTTTAAGTATTTAATTAGGATCTTCAAACTCCACTCCTAGTGGGATTTTCTCTTTTCTGCAGCAGCAAGAAAACATTATTAATGGAGTAATAGAAATTATACGTTTAGTATTTTTAAGTGGGTTAAATATAAACCAATTGTATCCTCGTAGTTGATATTAGTACTAAGTTAGGAGCTGTTATTGATCCTGGTGGTGATGCTAATGAAATTATAGATTAGATGGAAAAATAAAAGGATGTTTAATGGAAAGCCATTTTATGTACTCATGGTCATTTTGATCATGTTCTTGCTGCTTAGTAGATCAAAGATTGATGTGGTGCACCTATTAAGATCCATGAAATGGATAAACAGCTGTATTTGTCAATGGGGTTATAGATGATGCTTGCTGGATTGAGAGGACCTATGAAAGTTGCTCCTCCTGATGAAAATCTAGAGGTATTTTTTTATATAAAGGAAGAGTAATTTATTGGAATCGGAGACGGAAAAGTCGTTTACACTCCTGGACACACTCCAGGATCAGTAAGCTTTTGATGGCCTTCTTCCAAACTAATTATTTCCGGAGATCTAATTTTCAACGGAAACGTAGGAAGAACAGATCTTCCAGGAGGAAATTTTGAGTAGCTGAAAGACTCCATCAAGAATAAGATACTGAGTTTGGAAAATGACGTGAGAATAATCCCAGGACATGGACCTGAGACAACAGTAGGAGAAGAGAGAGAGAATAATTTTGTAATAAGGGAACTAAGAATTGAATAAATTAAAATGGAATAAAATCTTGTTTAGTTCTAAAATGTTATTTAATAAATTTCCTCACTTGACTTAAGCTAAAATAACATAGAGGATGAGGTGGTTAAACTGCTGCTATAATTTGCTGAGTATATCGTGTGAGGGGAGAAAAACAGCTCACAGGAATTTTTCAAGTAACTTTACTATATTTAGTGAATTTGATAAGCATAGTATATATGATCTGTTCATCAAGATGGCTAACTTAAAGCTAGATAAGAGGATATAGATATAGCTGCTGTAAAATATGAGTATCCTTATCATTAATACTAAGCAGAAATAATCGATTTAGAAGATATTAAATGAAAAAATTAATGAGATAGCACTTGCGGATTGGAATGTGGAAGACGAAGAAGTACTAAGCAATTTTATAAGCTTTATTAAAAGTCTTAGCCTTAAATTTAGCTAGGAAAATGTCCATGTTTTTATTTATAAAGTAAGCCCTTATAAAGAATTCGTTTCCAATTTTTTCATTGGCTCTAAAGTTTGCGAAGTATGAAGAGACGATGATAAGAACAGCCATAAGAGTTTTAGTACTAAATGTTTTAAAAATTAGTAAAGAGAATCAAGAAATATAAGAACTAATAAAAGATAATTCAATTGAGTATTTCAAGATCTTAGCTCAATATTTTGTAAATCTATGAAATAGAATTGAAGATATTCTATTAAAAGTAAGCCATAAAGATTAATCATCACTATAAGATATGCTAGGGGATAATATTGATGCTTTACATTTTATAGAGGATCTATTGCAAAATTCTCCTTAAAATATTAGTGACAGCTTAATTCATATTTTGCTTAATGATGTCATTATACCTGTACTTGCTGGTAGTCTTGTTGCAGAGAGAGTGAAAAAACCTTTGATAGGAATTAGTTTAGCTCTGTTTATTATACCGCAAATATTTGATATTATCAAATACCCTAATTTACTCAATTAGATGCTAATATTGTTTTATGGAACTACTATTACAAATGAACTGCTCTAGTTAATGAAGTCTCTAAGTTCAGTAGAATAAGATTATGAACATATCTCCTTAAATGAAAATACTAACTCTGAATTAACCACAAATCAATTAGTTAGTAACCCATGCAGAGATTCGATCTTCTAATTCCTTCAAGTAATCACTTATGCAGACAAAAGATGATCGTTTACTTCTTCTTACGACACTAAACTTACTCAGCATATTGAACAAATAAAAATTGTACTCAACTGAAAACCTATAAGCAACACTCATGTTCGAAATGAGTGAAAAAGACAGCTACCATCCAATTTTATTGCGTTGCTTATTGAACTCACTTCAGTTAAATACCACATTTCGAATAGTTACAATCTAGTTTATAAATATAGCAATCATTGAGATCTTGTAGTTTAAACAGATGTAAAATCAAGCTCTTAACGCACAAGATTTGCAGATACTTAATCTAGTAAGCGAGCAAGTAACATAGAATGTTAAAGCTATTCTAGAAGTTTCTTCTGTTTCTGATTTTTTTGTTGATTTCTTTGACGAAGAATGGCATAATTATGAAAAAGCTTAGTGAACAATTTCTTAAGCTTTGAATGAAGTTCTAATTTTGCTTCCTCCAACTTAAGAGTAGATTTTAACCATTCCCTTAGCTTACAGACTACCTGCAACTAATTTCGAACAAGCGAGACATCATATTCTAAACTTCTTCTATCATCGATTTTTACTGTAAAAGTTAAAACCTGAACTAGGAATCTAAAGCGATAAATTCTCTCTAAATTAAGACGAAATTTAATGGGAATTGAACAAGATTTATGACTCAGATTTTAAGAAAGACATTCTGCTAGACTGTTGATAAGTCATTAACAAGGTAAAAAAGAAAAGAATCATTTTAGAAAACTAAAGGTACTTCTTACTAGCTAAGCAGAAAAAGAATAAGAAATCATAAGTAAGCTAATAATTCAGGTAGTTTACAAGTCAAGGTTCAAGAATGTAGAAGCAATAATAGGCAGATAAGACTAGAAGATTTTACAAATATCAATATCAGGATCTAATTTTCAAGACATCGAGTTGCATTTTGAAGATTAAGAAAAATGTACCTGGATTAAAAAGTATATAGATGATACTAGAAGAACGGCCAAATAGTTCGAGTTAGAGGTGATATTGAAAATTTTGGACTAGATAAGATGATAAATCAACCTTTATAATGCTTTTTAATAGATAATATTTACCTTATAGCAGTCTTTTTACATCTATAATAACTCCTTATTTTTAAGGCTTTGGATTATAAAATATTTAGTATTGTCTTCATTTTACGATCTATAAAGGATATCATTGATATCTTTTGTTTACTATTAGTTTTTTTGATAAATGCTTAAGCAAAAGTATCGATTATGAACCAGACACTTTGAAGAAAATTCTTAGAAATAAGCTTTAAGATATGAAGAATAATAAATATATTGCCTCATTTGATTAAAGCAATCTTTCTTATTCTGTTTAGATATGATAAGAGCCATTAGAACAAGAGTATCACATCAAATTAAATTTGGGAGGAAATTAAGAAGATAATTATATAAAAGTATTTACTCCATCAATTTTTTATATAGTCAACTTCAACGAAAGCGCTTTTATATATATTAGAGAGTAAGTATAGCAGTGTCAATTATATTTAGATAAATATGTAAAGATAAAAAGAGGATGAGCATAAAAGTACTTTAATTAGTATCATAGTGAAATCATATGAATAGATAGAATATTAACCTAAATTTAAAAGATTTAAACTTAAAATGTTCTACGATAACTATAATTCAACTTAATGGACAACTAATAACGATAAAAAATATTAAAGCACATTAAAATAATGAGAATAAAACCATATTCATTATATATGTTTATAGCTAATCAAAGCAAATAAAAATTTTAAATATTCTCATCTAAATATTTACCCCCTTTCATACAACTGTTGATGAGATAAGGTTTTAATAAAAGAATGTAGATTTCTAAAATATATAATAGAAATAAAAATGAAAAATAGAATATTCATTTCCTTCCTTAATAAGTTTTATTAAAAAAGAAAAGCTTAGATGCATAGGAAGAAGTTATTAGGCTATATTATATTTTAAAATTATATAGTAATATCCTCTTCTAATTTATATCAGATAGGAAGAACTTTCTATATATCTATATCTTGCAAAATAACAAAAAATAAAGTAAAATATAAAAGAAACTAGAAATGAGCTAAACTAGAGGATTCTTTAATACACAAGGATAATTATTAGTTGAGACTTATTTTGATAGTGTGAAATGAGTATATTTATAGCCATTTAGTAATTATCAATAACCTTTTAATTTTTAAAATTTTACAAAAATTTCTTAGTGAAACTATCTTTTTAAACTAGCATTATTAAATGATAAAGGTATAATTAACGTTAGATCAGTAAGAAATATTATGATATAAAATAAAATCTTGTTAGGTATTGCTAATTGTATTAAAGCATAAAATGTTAGTATAATTATCATTAACGAATAAAAAACAAGTTAAAATTTAAAAGTGACATGATGAAATCACCAGTAGTTTCTCCTACCACTTCTCTTAAGTTTGTCAGCAAGTTCCCTGTATTAATTACAAACGTCCGTGTTTATTGAATTAGCCTTTTCACGTAGTTTATTACCATAAGCAGAATTTCCATACCATCTTGCTTATTGCAAGTAATTATTCTTTAGATACATCTGATTATCACATTACTAATCTAGGTAGCTTAAATAATCCTTCTCTGCTTGCCTTTCAATGTCAATTATTTTATCCTTGTACGTTTGTTCGAAGTTTTGGCATACAAATATAACGACTCCATTATTGGTTACTCTTTTTATTGGAAAGTCCTTGGATGCTTAGAAATTGTAAGTAGGTGTATAAAATAAATAAGAAAACGAGCTTGCCACTGAAATTATAAGAAGCATTAGTAGTGGAGCTAATTAGACTCATTGCATGTATCTCGTCTATTACCTCCTTTGAGAGTTATGACCTCCATTTGATGAGCTATAGTAATATCTAGTTCTAGCAGGCTAATGGAAAAATCCTGGTCCAAAGAACATATTAAATATTTCGTTTGGATCAAAATCATCTTAGTAATTAAATCCGTTACCATATGAGCCATAAGAATGTTGTACTTACGGACCTTCTTCATTACCATATCTATCATAAGCCGCTCTTTTTTATTAATCAGAAAGAACAGCAAAAGCTTAACCTACCTTTTTGAAAGCTTCTGATGAAGCAGGACATTTACACTTGTCAGGATGGAATTTCAAAGCCAATTTCCTATAGTTCTTTTTAATCTCTTCATCATTAGCTGTTTTTGAAATTCCTAGTATTTCATAGTAATCTTTCTTTCCTACTATCTGCTTACACTCCTATTCAAGCTATATGTTATAACCTAATTTTTCGCTTAATTTCTGTTTCATGACTTCCGCATTTGCTGGATCCTCTTTACATGCTTGGTCTAAATATCGTTCTGCATTTTTCAAGTCGTCTCTATTTAGTGATGAATAGAATTAAGCTGAAGCCATATTATCTGATTTAAAATTCAGAACTCTGTGATTTTAAAGTTTAAGGATAATTCAAACAAATAGAGATGCCTTTAAATTCCAATTATACCAGTAATTTTCTCTTACTTACTACTAGGATTTACACTTTTTTCCCATCTGCTCAATAATAGCGAAAATCTAAGAAAAACAGACATGCTTTATAGCTTTTTGAGACGGTAAATAGCAAAAATTAAGAATAATTAGATGATTTTTTTTATCTTAACTAGCTTTAAAAATGGAAAGCTTCTACTTGATATTTGTATATCATATTAAGTAGTTAGATATAGAAGTGAAATGAAAAGTTATATCTAAATGTACTCTTAAATATTCTAATTAGATTTCACTTGCTCCTTTAATTTATTAGAGCTGTATAATAATATTAGCTTATGTACCCAACCTTTGATATAGCACTTTATAAGAAAATAAAATGCTTTATCTTTGTTTGAGACTAAGTATATCAATGATCTTGGTTAGTCTTTAGTATTTAGGATTTTTGAGTGAAAGATTAAAAATTACAAAGGTTTAATGTTGCTACTTATCACTTAATGTTTCTATATGAAGTAGGTAATTAACTAAAGAGTATTTGATATTTCAATTCTAACTAATAAAAAAATATCCTATAAAGTATAAGCGTACTAGCTGTAAAATTGCAGCTATAGCATTCTTAATTGTATTGTGATAAGAAATAATTATTGGTAACGTATTAGCATCAACGATATCTGTATGTCTTACTTTATCATTCTTTCTCTACTTAAACTCTTTCTCTATTCGATCAAAATATGTTCTAGATAAGGTTGAATATTACTTGAAATAAGTTAATAATCAGGTAATTATACATAATCATTATTTCATAATTTAACTCTACTCAATCTGCTCTTTTTACCTATATAAATTGATAGATATTTTCATAACTAACTAAGATAGAAATGTGCTTTTTAAGCTATTTTTAAGAATAATTAGTTCTAAACTTTGGCTGTTGAAATGCAATTTTAACTTCATCTTCCTAGAAAGGCTCAAGCTATTTATTAAATTTGAAAGGGTTTATATCTATGAGTGACTGATAATTAACCTTATTAATATCCACTATCTTTTATGAAATCTAGTCTAAATATAAAGAATATCATTGATATATGATATCTTCACTTTAAGGGATCAAATCTCTAGATATTTTTAAAGTAAAGTGTTATCTGTCTTATAAAAGCAAGCTTGGCAGAAAGAGAGTAAGGATTTTAGATAATAGCATAAAGGAAAGTAAGTTTAGCTTAGTAAGCATAGGTATAATTATAGAAAGTAAGCAAGGAAAGTATAAAGAAGGTGCTTAAGAAGCTTGATAGGTAATTATATGGTAAAGTTAATTGAAAATGTTAAGATAATTATTAAGTGATATATAGCTTTCAAGCAGGCTTTGTTGGATTTAATGCAAACTCCACAAAGTTGTTTCCTACTTTTAGATCTATCTATTTGAATGCTAGCCAGGTTGGAAGTTTCAATGGTATGCTAAGACCGCTTATTACACTTTTGCCTAAACCTAGTAATGCATTGAGTTGCATACTTAAAGTTGGAATGTCAATACTCAATCCTTAGTGAACATTTTCTTAAGCTAGATTTTTTAATTCTAAGGCTCCAATCTAAACTTTTACAGCTGTTGAGCTAGAAGTCACAACAAATTTAGCATTGAGAGATAGATCTAAGTCAAATTCTAGAGTAACTGCATGCTGAGGAGGTGTTCCATCAACTGAGAACTCAGATGCTACATGAACTGATGTGTTTAATAGTCCTAGGTGATCATCAGATACTACGTAGAATTCTTATGTGATGTTAAGAGCGACACTGCAATTCTTTCCACCTCCAAATGTATCAAGCATTCCTGGAATTATATTGTCAAGCCAATCAGTAGTAAGCTAGAAGAACTGAGTAACACTTGATGGTAAATTAGCTCCATCAATTGCAACATGGAGCATGTCAGTTTGATATACATCATATAAAAATGTATTGATAGAATATGTAGTCAATTGAAGTCTCAAGCCATCATTAGTTAAATAACTATCAGGAAGTGGTGTTGGTTCAAAAGGAATCTTGTGAGTTGGATCTCTTATATCAGCAAACGATGCATTAAGAGTGGCTTCTACATAGTGGGTATCTACTTTAAATTCATACATTTCCAAGTTTACTTCCATATTGGTATCTGGGATCTAAATATGTGAGATATTCTAGCTTAAACCCATGAATAATTTGTTCAATTCTACTTCAAAAACTGGAGCTAGAACTGGTAAACAATAGTCAACAACTTAGTCTAAAATTGGAGCAACGTATTGAGCTACTGAATTCAAAGTTGTGAATAGCCAATATGAAGAGTCAAAATGGTAAGTAAATCCTTCAGTTCCAACTTTAAGGTCTAAGGGATGTAACTAAATCATGCCCGATTACTATTCGAAATATCCGGTAACATTAAATAATGAAATCTTTCCTCCAAATTATAGGTCTCCTTTATCAGTTACTTTACCATCCATATCATAGGCAATTGTAAAATGATAGGAAAGTCCTGTAAAAGTAACTCTTAATCTGTCATTTTCCTCAGTTGAATTTTTAGGAACTACTGAAAAGAGGAAATCATTTTAGCCAAGATCAATATAATCAATAGTTAATGTAGTCAAATTGAAGTACGACCCTAAATAGGATGTCAGCTAAGGCATTTTTTCTTTTCCAATAACAATGTCTAAAGGAATTACTTTGCCTTTCAAAGAAGCAAATAAGCCAGGAAGCCAATCATGCTGAGCTTCATTTACAAAGTTGTCGGTGAAATACAAGCGCAAACCTCCTTGATTGCTAAACACTCCGACTAAGGCTAAAGACAATAAAAATAAAGTAGACATTTTTAATTTGTAAAGTATTATTTAAATCAAATATAAGTTACTTATATCTCTCCATACTTAATACCTATTTATAAATACTTACTTCATCTTTATTAACTAGCTTTGGGAATAGCCGAGTTCTTGCATACTTTCTTTTATTACTTATCCACTTTACTTTATATTATAATAGGTTAATTAATAAACTAAAGAATGCTCATCCTTTGTAAGAAGAGACATTAATTATTATATAATGACTTTAACACAAATTATTAGTCAAATGCTTATCAAATATTTTTTATTTATGATACTCTTTTTATCTCTAAGATTCAATGGAAAATCTTTAAATATCTTTGATATTCCTTTCCTGCCAGATCTTCTCTTATTTCACTTTTCTCAAGATTATATGAAAATTCATTTTTCATACTCAGTAATTATTTTTCTCTACTTAGATAATTTGCTTATATATAATGAATATCCAAAGTTTTCTTTTACTCTTTAATACTCTATTTCTAATGACTGTATTCTTTTCTTCCTTTCTTAATATATAGTAATTAAACATTTCCTTCTTTAATTTAGCTAGTTTTATATAAAAAAGGTATCGTTTGATATATCAAATAAATAGAAAAATTTGAATTTTACCCTTCAGATCAGAATGCAATTATCTTTTAGTTTCTCATTTAAACTCTATGACACATTTTTTGATCAAAGTTTGTTAACATTAAGAGTGCTTTTCATAGTAAATGATAGTGTAATCTAAATGATTATTTTAAATAAGATAATACGATTATAACTACTTGATACCTATATCTCCTAACTCTACTTTCTTAGTTTTGTAGATTACTCTTCTGTGATTTATTTTGCTTTTGATGATGCTTAATATAGTTAACATGAGTTGGACTTTGATGTTGTAGTATATAGTATGTAAATAAAGCTTAATAGAAGATATCCAAAAGACATTCATTTAGTATATTATCCAGACTAATTGATAAGTAGCTACTCTATATACTTCCATGCTTTAAACATAAGATAAAGGATAATATAATGAATATCTCTAGATATATAGAAGGATAGAAGGTATGAGTAGAGAAGTTGGTTATTGATTAGTTAGTAAGAAAAGTAAGAGATCTAGCAAAAGTAGGTTTAATTAAGAAAAATTTAATAGTCAATAGCACAAAAACGATCTGCATTATGTACTTACAAATATAAATGCATGTTGCGAACAGTGCAAAATCATACAGCGCTCCATTCAATTCATTCGAATCGCATATTTTTATTAATTATACTAACGAAGTGGTTAAAAAAGTTCAAGCTATTAAAAAGGCTATATGATTCCATTTTGGCACATTTCTCGGGGTTCCAGTTTTTCGTAATATGATTGGAATTATGAAATAGACAGTAACGAAGGAAAGTAAGATTATTTTTCCCGCTTAAGTAGCAACATCTCACTATACATTCATAAAAGCTTTAGTTTCAAAATCATATTCAAAGCAGCATTCTTAAAGCTAGTGAGAGATATAAAAGGCTTGAAATAAACCAAAGAAGAAACTGAACATTATTATAATATCGATTTCAATACCCTCGTGGTTAGGTGGTATGGTTATTGTTATTAGAAATAAAAGCAAAATCAAACTTGGGACGCCAGACCTAAGTGTTATAGGTACAGGTTCTTTATATAATGAAGTTGTAAGTGGCACTATGATGCACATTGTAATGAGAGCTGTGAAAAATATTACGTTATTTGTGCCTGACATTTCACTTATTTGTATATTTATTATAAATTATATTAAATATTAGAGAAGTTCTTACAAATCTCCTTATATCTAATCAATCTATGAGGCATATAAAAGCGATAATAAGGAGTATATAGCTAGGGGATTAATAATAATGCTTTCAAGCAACTAGGAGCAAAATTATAGATATAAGTAGTACAAGTTATCTATCATAAGTGCTAATAATCAAATTTTAGATGTAAATAGGAAGTCAAAAGTGTAAATAACTTAAAAAATTTAAATTAAATATCTGCAATATTGTACCTAAACATCACAATAGCCAAACTTTATTATACTATTTTGCATAATAAGAAAAAAAGATAAGAAAGACTGAAACATTATTATTTATATAAGGATTATACCTTCTTTATAATAGGCTCTTGAGATAGTATACAGAAACCAGCAAAATAAACTAGAAATTAATAGCTCTTTCTTAGTCTATAACCCTTAGCCTTTATATGCTATATAGCTTATTACTTTATCATTTTTATTATAGTTTATATAAAAGCTATTCCTTAATAAAAATTAAGTATATAGCATACTTTCGTTACTACTGAAAGATATTATAAATTCTCTATATTTAAAATATTTAAAGTTTATCTCTCAAGCTCTTAAGAAATGTAATAAAAATAGGTTTAAAATTAATAAAGAAATAGATAGAAAAATCATTTTAGTTAGCTAGTTTTATTTTTAATTAAATACTCTTCTCAGTTAAAATATCCAAAGATATATCTCATTTATAAGATTAAGGTAATTTAATTATATCTATCTTTGAGCATTTCTTAGATAAAACAACTGATCCAATTTATATTTCTACTAAGTATATTTCAGAATCTTGTTTAATCATTACTTTTATGCTTTCTCCTTTTACTGAGATAGGAATCACTCTTTGGTATTTTGCTTAGAAATTTATGATCTAAGGATTAAAATTGCTCCATGAAATTGTGAATGTTTTAGTTAGAAGAACTTAAAAGAATTATATAGTCCAACTAATATCTCGAAAGATAGATGAAGGAATAGAACTTCATTTGAACTCAAAACTGTCTTCGTTAAAGATTCAAAGACAAATGAAGTAAAGACAGAGAATATAAACTTACTACCTCAATCTGCGTTTATTATACTTTTGCTGTATAAAAGCTATAGCAAACCACTAGAAATATATTAAATTAAATTTATTTAATAATGCTATAAATTTAATCATCCTTACAGAGAGAAAACACGGAAATAGAAGGTATGAAATAAGGAAGAAAAGGGGATATGATGTCTATTAATTACAAAGGGAAGCTATTAATAATAAAAGAAAAAGAGCTAAATTAGTAATTTAAAATTTAATAAGCATTAAAATTTATTCTAATGAATACTGAAATTGGTGCACCTTCCAAATAAAAGATCATTACTTCAATTATTTACCTTAGAAATCTAGCTAAAGCTAATAAAGGGAATCAAGAAGCATCTATATACGCTAAGATAGGCCTTTTGGTTAATAAATATGAAATTTGCTCTAATTTTGGAGTTTATCTGCAAGAGTTGATTACGCTTAAGGTTAAATAAACTAAAGCTAGTTTCTTTAAAACGCTTTAAAAGAAGATGGAATATGATCGAAAATCAGAAAACTTCTTAGTCTAGTTTAAAGTTAGAAAATGTAGACCGAATTTGAAGAAGATAGCTAACAGTCAAATGGAAATAGCTAAAGACACTTAAGAAGTTTTTTCTTTTAGTTACAATTCTTTATCAAAAAGAATATGCGACTAAACTTCATAAATAGAACAGATTGATAATGAAATACTAGTGATATCAGGAGGAGATGGTTTAAAGCAATGCTATATAACTTTAATGGCAAACTAAAAATTGAGCAGGTACTAAATGCTTCAAAAGAGATATAAGCATGGAATGTCTTCTAAGAATGGATAAATTGTTATGATTTCAGGATTAAGCTTTAAAGATGATAAAAAAAACTTGAAAGGATAAGAAGATATCAACAGAAATTGCGAAATCTTTGATTTAAAAAGCAAACAGAATATACAAATTAAATAAATTTCAACTGGAGTCACTTTATCAAGTGTGTGCTGACTATTATCAGGTATTGTAGTTGTTGGAGGTGAGAAATAGAAAGGCTTGCATCACTCATTTTATTAAACTTATGATTGCATTTTAAATGAATGGAAACAAGTCCCATTAGAGAACATTTAAGGAAACAAAGTGTCAAAACTTTATGGAAATTAGAGTATTTTATTTGGTGTTAATAAACCTACCAAAATATGAGATTTGCAAAATGATCCAGTTGAACATGGACCTTAATTCAGTCTTGATTAAATGTATGAAGCTTAAATAAATTATTGATTCAACACTTATCCAAAAATTGTAACTTCAGTGTTATATGCATTTGGAACTGATTCTGTATTTGCTTATGATATAAAAAAAGCTTATTGGTTGTAATACAATTTTAGCCCTGATTTTGATTTATCTTTTTATTGACCTTTTATTATTTAATGATTTGGTGTATTAAAAATAATATTTTATAATTATCTAGATTAACGTTACTCACATTGATTCTTCCAAAATTAATCTTTCAATTCTAATTGTTTTTTTATAACTTTGTACAGAAACTTTCTTCTTCCTAATATTTAATTTACACTAGATATACTTAAAGCTAATCTCAATCTTAGCAATAAAACTATATAAATATGCTATCTACAATCAAACTTCTCTCTATCAATCTTTTTTTACTAGCTTAAGTAGTCTACTTTACTCCAAAATGTTAGTGATTATACTTGCTTAATCCCAATTTATATGCTATATTTTAATTATAGAGTGTCATTAATAAAAAAAACAACTGATCTCATTTGTATAGAGATAAGACAACTAAAGCATTAGGAAGGAAAGCATTTTAATTCTTGATATACAAAAAAATCCTTGGCTAGGGGTCTAAGAAAGTTTTATTAAATTTCTCTTATTTAAATTTTAAGATTAATCATAATAATTAAAGATACACTAAGATTTCTTAATTTAATCCGAATAAGAATAATCATATAGACTAAGATACTAATCCTTAAGTTCTTAATAGTAATCTTATGATAAGAAGTTAAGAAATTGATTTGATATCCATAAGAATCTTCTATGCCTCTCTTGCTAAATTTTTAGTTATCACTGTACTAAATGTTCTAATTTTTATTTCCTTTTTTGAATTATATATACCGTTTTTCTATCACTAGTCTATACGATATTATAAAAATATAAAAAGATGATAATATAAATAAAGGTATTTCAAAAGATATACTAAAACTATATTTACAAAGTGATGTTAAAATAATATTTAAATATCCTATCTAGAAGCTATGAAAGATATCTTATAACATATATAATATAAAGTATTCTATATTAGTATAAATTAAGACTAGAAAAATATAATTTATATAAAATGAGCATTATGTAAATAGTAGATATCTAGATTGTTTCTTTATACAAAAAATATCTTAGCTAGAGTTATTCTTCAAATATAATACTTTTTAAAACTCTGAAGATTGTGAAAATGTTTAGAGTGAACTGCTTTTGAATAATTATTGTAGATTAGAGTATAAACTTTTGATAAGATAATACTCTTTCCATATACTTTTTTAAATGTTTATTATTATTTTATGTTCATTCTCATTCTTCTTTCTTTCTCATTTGCTACCCTGCTTTTATAACTTCATCTACTAGTATTAATTACTAAGCTAACACTGGAGATAAGTTTAAGAATTATCTTTTTACTATAACGTTATCTAAAATGCCTTTATCTTCTGGATTAATTGCCTCTCCAGTTTCTAAATCTAATCCTACTGCTGTTTACGATTTTTCATATGCTTCTTGTAGTTTTAATAAACAATCTGAAGCATCTAAGCCTGAATTTTCAGCGAGAGTCCTTGGGATTACCAATAATGCATCTGCGAAAGCTTCTATGCCACGTCTTGGTTTTCCTGAAACTGTCTTTGCAAACTCTCTAAGTTTCACAAATGCTGCAATTTCAAATGCACCTGCTCCTGGTACAAAAGATTTATCTTAAATTGTATTTTTTACAGCCCTTAAACCATCTCTAATTGCATCTTTAATTTAGTTAATTGTATGATCATCTGGTCCTTTAACTAAAATTGTGCACGATAAAGTGTTAGGTACACCTTCAACAAAGGTGTATTTTTCCTCTCCTAGTTATTATTCATAAACTAAGTCAGCTTTTCCTAAGTCGGAAACAGATAGTTCTTCAACTGAATTCACAGCATTTCCTCCACAAGCTAAAGTAAGTCTTTCCATATTTCTTCTCTTAGCTCTTCTCAATGCAATAATATTTTCTTTTGCTAGTAGGTCTAAAGAAATTGGATCGATACCCTTTTAATTTATAACTACAAATCCTTAGCCTTCAGTACATACCTAGTTTTTCAGATCTACTATTTTCTATACTTTATCATCTACGAACTTTCTTTCTGATTTGAATAATTTCTCTCTTTGGTTTGCACTATTGAAGCAAAACTGACTATTAACTTCAGTCTTTTCATACTCTAAATTAACATTGCATGTTAAGATGAAACAGTTCTTCAGTTATGCAGGCATATCTTGATGCCGAGAACCATGATCTAATACTAATCCTTTGACAAGTCTACTGTCATTTGCATGTTGATGTCTCATATGCATTATTTCGACCATGTGCAAATCAATTCCATTTTCCTTTCGTATATTCAAAACAGCGTCAACTACTATTTCCGTAAACTGATCTGCTAATTCTTATGAAAGCTTTGATCTTAAACTTGTTCTAGCGAGTTTTATCAAAGTTTCTCGATCTATAATTTCTTTTTTAACCTTAAATGTTTCTAAGAATTCTAATGCTTTTATACGTGCTTGCTCATATCCTGAAATTATAACTCTTGGATGTATTCCATCAGTTATTAATTTTTCTGATTATCTTAAAAGTTCTCCAATAAAAATAACACTAGAAGTAGTTCCATCTCCAACTATTTCGTCCTATGCAGTAGCCGCTCTCGCAATCATAGCAGCTGTAGGATGCTAAATTTGCATCTCCTTTAGTAAAACATTTCCATCCTTAGTTAATTTTAACTATCCAGCTCCTCCAACTAGCATTTTAATTGTACCATTAGGACCTAAATTAGTCTTCAGTACTTCCTAAAGTCCCCTAGCTGCTGCTAAATTACCTTAAAAAGCTTGAGCGCGTTGAACGACCTATGCTCTGGGATTTAAAGTCTAAACAGCTGACATTTTTGATATATTAATTATTTGGATAAGGAAGATGATATATCATTAGTTAAATCTCTCTTATTGTGTTTAATTATACTTATCCCTTATTTAATTCGCCTATTTCTACCTGATTACTATGCTCTTTCCTGCTTCTTATTTCAACAACTCTTGTTCAATACTGTGTATTTTAGGCTTACTGTTTATAATTCCTCTATTAGGATATAGTAGATACTTATTTTACTTTAATTTACTTTATATTTAGCTATACTTAAAGAGGATAAAACTACAATAGTTATACTCATCTTGTAGCTTTATCTTTTAATACTTTAGTCTATAGCTTCCATATACCTCATTATGCTTATCTAATTAATTAGCTTACAAGATTAGGGCTATAATATATAAAGGGTAGAGTAAATTAGAATCTCAGCATTCCAAAAATATATCACAGTAGCCATATTTGATTCCTGTGCTAGAATCATTAACTTATTAGTTAGAAAATAGGATTACAAGTGTATTTTAATTTTGGTATATTTTTGCAGTTATTATTATAGTTTTAGCTAGATAAGAATTCGATTGATTAGTGGAGAGTATAATTATTATTATATCCCAGCTTTTTTATGTTAAATATTAACTTATTCGTTTGACTAAGAGTTATACAGGAGATTATTGAAAGTTAGTAAAATGACTTACCATATATCAAATATTAGCTTCAATTTAATTAGACTACTTCCATCTTTAAACACACTCTCTTTATTTCATCCTTCTATTTAATACTAGCCAGATAACTAACTTACTTCTTAGCTAATTCTCTTTCGCGTTCCTTTTTTATATATCTTATCTTAATAATTTATTAGTCTGCTGATTTTCTTCAGGATACCTTAGTCTATTAAGTAGTTTAAGGTAGTAAAAATATCTAAAATATGGATTGTAGAGTTAATATTTAGATGCTTATTAATATAACTTACCTAGACTCACTTAGCACATTTCTATCTTTTATATACGATTATTAAATATACAGTCAAATGTCTAGTCTAAATACGGAGAATCATTAATACTAAGCATATTAAATAATGTAACCTTACTTAAGAAATAAAAATAAGACTGATTATAAAGGAAGAGGTTTAAGGAGAAGAATAAGGTTAAATGCTTGGTATATGATAGTAAAGGTAATGCATACTTATCTTACCAGCTATCTGAATTAGTTTCCATTTATATTAAACACTAAGTATCTATTACATTTTAAATACTATCAAATATTATATTCTAAAGCTAAAGCAATCTAGACAAAGTTACTAGCTACTGCCTTAGAAAAAGCTACTAGTTAAAGGGAGCAAAACTAAGAAAGGCTATGATATTATTTATAGCTTCGTAAGGTTTAGATGATAGCCAAGATAAAAGCTTTAGCAGCGTATAATTCCAACATATAAAAACAAGTTCTGTAAGGATTTTTAGTGTATCAATGTAGAATTAAATAAGCTTATATTTTGTTAAAAGTAGCTTTCTCTTATAATAATATCTTGGCAATCAAATTAGATTAAAGCATCAATGTGCACTATTCTATAGATCCTTAGTAAGAATCACATTACTATAAGTAATTAAAAGATAAGACTACTAGGCTGATAGGTATTTGAAGTTTATTAGTTTAAAACTATTTTGGTATAATGAAGAGAATTAAGTAACTAAAATAAGCTAGATAGTAAAGATTGCCTTAGCTAAATATAGATCAACTGCAATATCTTGAACAGAGTCTGGCATAGATGTAGAGGGAGATTGCTTTGACTAGTAGAGTATCATAAAAGAAATCTTTCTAGATTGAAAATTAACTAACTCCTAGGTATTTAGAAGTAGAGAGGAAAGAGATTGATGATTATTATGGGTATAATACTTAGAGAATAACGTGAATTAGTACAAACTATAGAAGGAAAGATAGATATGACTAAAAATGAGAACCTTTTCTTAGAAGTTCTACTTCTAAAAACTCTCATTAGTCTGAGTGCACATCACCTTTATTTTTGAGAAAACAAAGTGATAAAGGTGAGCAAGCTTAGATATAAAACTCGGTTTAATGTAGAAATATCGACGTTTTAGGAGGAGAAAATCTTAAAATGTGAAACTCTCCTAATAATAAGTTTATTAAAGCAGTTTAGAGTAATAGAGATAAGAAAGGCTAAGTAGAGTAATACCGTGGTATCCATTTCTTAAATCTGAAGAAAGCTTATTAATAAGTTATCAATCAGAACTACTAAAATTAAAATGTTAGCAACAAGATTAAAAGATCAAATTTACCTTAAGGCAAAGTTTTCAAAGGAAAAGTGATAGCAAAAAGCAAAAAATAAAATGATTTTGTTTCGTTAGAAAGCTTGAGGCCTAAAGATTATGCTAAAATAAAAAAAATTGACTTGTAAATTATTTTTATTTATATCTCTTCATCTGACTCTCCATACTTGTAAATCTTTATCTCTTCTGAAAACTTATAATTCGGTTTCAGTTTTAAGTAGTCAAGTATTACTTATAAGGCTATTTTTTCCAAACCCATACATAACAAAATGTTTTCACATTAGCATTCTAAAATCTAAGATCAGCAGCCACAAAATGATATTCTATTTAATTTTAAGGATCAAAATACCAAAAATAACTAAGAAAAGACATTTGAAAAGACAATAAAGCTTAATAGATAAGTAAGCATTAACCAAACATGCTACTCATTAATATATATAACAACTTCAAAATACTGAGTGATATACAAGCTTATTCTACAGATTGATCTACTATTTAGTCTCTATGGTGTATTATCTGAGTGTTCTTATCTATTATCCTTTATTTCCTATCTACAATTTCTGTGAGAGATATAGTATAAGTTTAGGTAAAGGAATATTCTAGTTTGAATGAACTATTTCCTTAGACTGGATAAAGTAAAATCGATATAGTTTTTGCTAGAAGTGACTATAATAAAATGCTAAAATTAGATTTCTAAACCTATTAAATAAAACTATAACTGATTAAGATAGAAAAATAGGAATGACTAATATATGTCTATTTATATGGATTACTTAATAGTTAGTCTATTAATATAAGTCTAATTGCTATAACTATTTCGAACTATTTACAGCTAAAAACTATAATATCTCTTAGATTAAAAGCTTATTTGGATGAAAATAGAAATTAAAGAGGGGAACTTATTAACTTAGTTGTATATAGAATCTACATTTAGATCAATATAATTGAACATGAATGAGTCACAATATAATTTTACGTAGTCTAAGCATTAAATTTGGATTACTTATGAAAGGCTATTTATTTAAGATGAGGAAATAGAAAAAGATGCTTAAAGTTGATTCATTTTGGTAAGCTAAAGTTATGCTATATAAGTGCTTATTTCTATTTTTTAGATTAAGGATCAAGATTTATTTTGCTTATTTAGCCTCACTTTAAAGTTGGCATGTATAAACTCACTAAAAACTTAAACTACTTCCTTATTCTGAGATATAGTAAATGAGTAAATCAAACCTTCACTTATTCAGGCACTAGTTTATTATAGCATCTAAAACTATTAGCTTTCTAGTATTTTCGGATGCTTTTTCTAAGAACTTATGAAAATTTTAAATAACCAAAAGGATTATTTAAAGTGATAATCAAAAAAGGTTAGAACTCATATAAATTAACCATATAAACTAAGATTATCTAATATGGCTTGTATAACTCATAGTACTCTAATAATGGTAATTCTATTAGTTTATTATTAGTTTAATAAGAGTCAAAAGATTTGTTTTAACTCACTAGTTAGGAGTAACTTACATATACTAAAAGCATTTTTTTGTAATCTGTTATCTTAAGTTACTTCAACAATGATAGAAGCTGAGTTATTAGGAAATATCTTCGTATTGTAAAATTAGTCATAAAGTCTTAGCACTAAAGTCTATTATAGCAAAGTTTCTCGTATATAAAATAAAAGTTTAAGCAATTAATCTATCAACTCCCTTCAAAGGGTCACAAACACTAAGAATACATTAGTTTTACTTCGTAATTTTTAATTTAATTTCAACATCAAAAGAGTAAAAGTCAGGCTATCATATATGGGAAAAGAAAACTGTTTTAACATATTTTCCAAAAAGTAATGGATGTAGCATTTAAGTTTTAAGCCTTTAATACATTCTTAATCACTCAAACCTAAGATAAAGAGATAAATACTGAAATTAATATCCTTTAAAGAAATTGGTCCATTTCTTGATAAATTAGCATTTTCTCAATTAACTTATTGGTAGAAGTTATATTTATAGTTATATTAATATAATGTTGCAGAGTGGTTAATAATTATAATTATAAGAGTTTAGCTAAAGCTTTAATATTTGCTATATCTAATAGAGTATATTGGTATGTATAATTAGAGTAGATTAAAGGAATATCCATTGTATTGATTTTGATGGAAGGATGTTAATAGATATGAGGTAAATTAAAGCTAACTTATACAAATTAAAGAATGGAAATAAAATGCCTTTTTGGCTTGAAAATGGAATTTCTTAGTTGTTAAAATCAGAAAATGGATTTGATTTTATGAAAGTGTATAAAATTTAATATAAGGAAGAGAAATATAAATATGATACTTGCAAACAAATAGGGAATCTATGATGAAAATGGTTTGATAAAGGGGTTGGTGCTAAGCTTATGTTGATGATATATATTAAGGATAGTTTTATATAATAAATAAGTAATAAAACGATTGTTCATTCCATCTCCGAAACTAATCCTTTAAGTACTTCTACGATCAAGACTTTGAATTCTTCGAACGAGATTTTTCCGTCTCTATTCTAGTCAAGTTCGTTCATTACTTCTTCTACCTAGGACTCGTTGGGGGCTTCACATCCTACGTCAGCAGCGACTTGAGCCATGACTTTCATCATTTCAGGCTTTTCAAGATATCCAGAGCCGTCTTCATCTACACTGTCAAAAGCTGCTCTGCACAATTGGGTTAGTTGTTCTTCGTTGCTTAGAACTTTTTCTACTTCTGCTTTAGCTGACGCCATTGAATTTTTATTATATTTTGGATGAAAAATCAATTTAAATGATATTATTTAAACTACCTACTCTTTTAAACTAGCTACATTCAATTCAAACTCTTTTCCCTATTTAAAACATAATACCTCCTTTCCCATGAGACACAACTTACATAAATACTCCTATACTTCTCTTAATCCTAACTAGACTAGTGGAAATAAGTATTATCTTCAATATATATAAGAAAAACTACTCAGGCTTACTTATGATAAATGTATTTTACATCTCTTACTTTAGTCAAATTTATACACAAGTGAAAAAACCTCAAAAAGCTGCATCCTCATAAAAAGCCAAATAGAACTTGAAGAGTCTCTTTATAAAATAGTTTGGCTTTACTAGTTAAAATTACTTTAAAAGTATAATTTTATCTTCCTATATAGCTTAGCACCCACTTATACTATACCTTTATGCTGATTTCAAAAGCAATAACTTCTCTTTATCCTTGAGCTATTTAATTAAGATGTATACAATAGAAATATCAGGTTATTGAGTTTAAATAGTAATGCTTTCAATTCCTTTCTACCTAAACTAAGTTGATATGATAAATCTGCTTATTAACTATGGATATAGGTTCTTAACATCAAGCTGATGAACTTTAATATCTGACTAATAGAAAGAAACTGACCTAAAAAGCAGCAACTAATAGAGAGCTTTACATCAGTAAGTACTAATTATGTTACTTAATTAGATACTTAGCTTTCTATCTTCTCTTACGATTTTCATAATCTGTATGCTTTTAAAGATTAGAGATAATAAGATTTGAAGTAGCAGTAAATAGGGATTTTATTATTTCTACTAAGAAGTTAGAATTTCAATCAAAAGTGAGAGTTTAAAGCTAAAAAGAAATTACATTGAAAAAGGTATTACAGTAACTACTTAATACCATTCAAGTAAATACTCTCAATAATATTTTAGTAAGCTTTGCTCTTAGGAATACTTTCAGTCATTTTTAATTACAAGCTAAGGAAAGCAAATAAGAGATATTTCTTATTTAGGTGTAAGAAAATAAATGAGAGAGTTATTTTATAAATGTAACTGCAGCTGTGTTAAGATCTATTAATGCATCCTAAAAATTTAGCACTGACATATATAGATAAGATAGTATCTGATTTTTATTTTCAGGATAATGAAAGTCGGTTTGATTAAGAGGGGAAAGTAAACTTTTATATTAAATAAAGTTAGTGGAATGATAAATTATTCAACTTTAAAGTGTATGCTAAAACTTACCAGTTTCTTCCTCCTCTAGTTCTTATATTGTACTTGAGCTTCTTTAAAAATACTTATCGAAGCATTGCTCATTCGTTGAACTTTAAGACTCTAATGTACACATGGTTTGTACTTCGCTGCCTCTATTTTTTCTTAAAAGGCTTTAAGAAATCCTGAACTCAGGAACTTTAAAAACTGAAAAATCTAAGTTTTTTATTTACTTAATTAGATCCTTTTTGAAATCAATAGTGCTGCTTAATCGATAGCCATTAAAAAAGCTGGCTTGTTGTTGAGTCTTACTTAGCAATAGATTTCCATTTTCTTATTAGAATTTGGAAGAATAAGTTTTTCCCTTAGTCTCAGTATTCTTATTTAATGCTCTAATCCCATTTTTTTTATCATAATCTAAAATACCATTCTTAGAGTATTAATACTTTACTTCTCCTTTCTAGGACTGTAATACAATATTCAAAAGACTATGTTCCATTACGG
This sequence comes from Loxodes magnus, assembly GCA_946699065.1. Classification (NCBI taxonomy): domain Eukaryota; phylum Ciliophora; class Karyorelictea; order Loxodida; family Loxodidae; genus Loxodes; species Loxodes magnus. The sequence continues at coordinate 707,978 of CAMPDV010000086.1, read as the reverse complement.
AATTATCAGTAGGATCAATGATTTCCATTTTTAGTAAGCTCTTTTATTTCACAATCTCTATTAGTTCTTAAGTATTATCAAGCTCTATGTTCTCAAAATAAATCCTTATATGTCTAGAAAATATTTTACAATCAACTTTAGAAGTCAAAATGTCCTTTAATTCTCCAACAGTTAATCCCGGAGTTAGTCTTACATCATATATTTACCTATTCTTCTAGCAATAAACTGAAACACTTCCAGACTATCTTTTTCTAAAACCTCACGATCCAGGAGTAGGCTGGATTGGAATACTTCCAAATAGTTAGTCTCAATGCTTATTATTTTCTTACTTTTAATTAGAGAAACTATCATCAGATTCCTTTAACAAATTCTATCCCATATTAGTTATAATATTAAGTTATGCATTTACTTATTAACATAATTAAGTATTTTTTATTCTATCGCTACCTTTTCTATGCACTATATTTAGTAGATCTATAACTTATATCCATTCACCGCTATAAGTCATATCGATAGTTTTATTTCATTATACTGAATTTAATATTTATAGAGTAGTTAGATGACTTTATTTGACAGTATAACTATAGTTGCTACTCTGCTTATATAAATGAGTTTATCTACTAGCTTTATTTAGAATACTGGATATAGCATTTATATATAGTCAAGAAATACCTATTTTATAATAGGATTTATGTAACTAGCACTTATCCCTTTTATATACTTTAAAGGTGATGCTTATCTAGAGCTTTATACTTAATCAGCACATGAGTATTAGAAGTGATGGCTTTATTTATCCCGTAACTGAGATATTAGGCAGTGTTAGTAGTGTTATGCCTTATACTATCTAAGCCTCTTAAGATAGTTACTAATATAGATGCTTAGTATTAATGTAGAATTTTTATAAATTAGAAGTATTAAAGTTCTCTAGGCTTTTATTAGTTATCAATAGACTAAAAAGGGTAAATCAAGAAAAGGATGAAAAGGTAAGATATAAAGATACTTGATTAGAGTAGTATAAGAGAAGTATCGATTAGATATATTAAAAGTAACTATAAATAGATTTAAAATGCTTATGATAGTCATATTACCAAGATACTCTCAAGTATGTTTTAAAAGAAGCTTCTAATTCCTCCAGTAAGTTCTAATAAGTAACTAATAGGCTTGGAATTATACTTACAGTAGTATTCTTTAATAGTACAGTCTAAGTATTTAATTTGATATGTAATAGTATTAAGACGCTAAGCTAGGATCATACCATACCTTATGTTATTTTTATTGAAATAGTTAAGAATAATTTGAGTTAAGGATTGAATTACTTGATTTAAAGGAGTATAGTACAAAAAGAGATATCTTATTATATAATCAGGAAGAAGGAAACTAAAGTAACTTTATCATTTAAATGGTTCGTTAGCTAGTTTGAAGATTGTTAGATGGTGATAATTTATAATGTCATAGAGTTTATTAAAATAGTGGATTAAACGTCTTAATGTCTAAATAGAATGTACTCAACAAAATCAGGAACAAATATGAATCCAGTCACAACCAAGGAAATAAAAACATTTCTTCGAAATATTTTTTCACCTGTTTGTATATTTCTTCAGTTTTATACAGCTACATAACCTTTAGTCATGAAGTAAACCGATGCAAGAGACAATCCAATTGGTGCTACTCTAAACCCATAATTCCAATTCTAGATAATTTCATTTCTTTTGCTTTAGAGTGAGCCTGTTCCTTCATTTAGATCTTTGCCGAGGTTAGAATTTCAAAATGAATCGGATAATGTTTGAGAAGCGTTGTTTATTTATTATCCCGCCTTTTGGAATAAAGGAGATACTTAGGACTAGAAAGGAAGCGATCTACATACTTTTAAGAATCTTTCCTTATACTTTTCTTCCATTTTTATTAAACTAACATTTCAAATCATTATCTCCTTCTATCTATTAACTATGCTAATCATATATTTAACTATCATTCCTCTCTTATTAACTGATGTTAATACCTACCTAAGATAGTTATAAAGGTATCACTATTCTTCTTTATATACTTTTAGTTGCTTTCTTTTTGAATTAGCTGCTAGAAGTTAATTAGATGAATCGCTTTTGTAAGAATGATTTAGTAACTGTAAAGGAAATTATAAAGCCTCACTAGTTTAGAATAGCTAGTTCAGTGTTAAAAGGTATAGATACATGCATTAGAAAGGTAGCTATTGGTAAAATTGTGAAGAATACTTGTAGTGTATTATAAGCTTAATCCATGTATAATCAGAAAGGAATTGATTATATGTTGTATCATTAGATGTCATCTGTATCTTAACCTTTGGTAATAGCACTTATTTTGTTTCCTATTTAACTTATAACAAAGAGATAAAAATATTGGTTAGCTGTATGTAATTAGTGGATTTTCTCCAATTGTGTATTATATAGGAGTGTGATGTTTTTGCAATTCAAAAAGTAGCTTTATGTTGTATAAGTAACTAGGAATTCTTTTGATAGACAAACCAGTAAGATTGACTAGATAAATAATGAAAAGAAAATTGCTCTTCATTAGTAAGAGCTAATAGCAAAATAAATGAATCTAAAGGTAGAAAATGAATATTGATTGCCAAAGGTATAGAGATAAATATGCTATGATGTATACAGAAAGAGTTTAGATATATTAACTTAGAGAGACAAATTAGATAAAGATTTCTAATAAATAATAAAAGTTAGATGTAACTCAAGCATTCTCCTTGTGGAATTTAATGAATTCATCAATATCAATCATTCCATCATTGTTCTTATCGCAAGCCTTAATAATTTAGTCCACAAACTCCTCAGTTACATTGCTGCGAGTCAAGGCAGTCAATACTGTTTTTAACTCTGCAGCGTCAATTCTTCCATTACCGTCTCTGTCCATAACTTTAAATGCCTCTTTAGCTACAGTTTCATCCCCTGTCTTCTGGAATGTTTCCCATTGTTGGTCAAGTCTTGCGATTTCCTCTTGAGAAAGCTTTGACATTTTTATAATTTTCAAAATTTTAGCTTAAATAGTGCCCTCTGGTTAGCCATAGTTAATATGGCGTTTAATCCTACTCCTAAAAAATTAAATAACACACAATTCAATTATCACATTACTACTAAACTAGCTTATAAGTTAAAGGTATTCTACTCCAATAGCATATCAGTGAAGTAGAGTAGCGAAAGAGATACCATCAGATTTAATTTAAAGACTTAGAAGCAAAAATTAAATGAGAGATAAAAAAGCTTTAAATGAATTAAATTAAACAAGGCAATCAACTTAGAAGGCAAGATTCGAATGCTAAAGATATCTTTAAGATAGATATTGCTTTATAATATTAAGTTCGAATTTAATATCCTATCATTAGGTTAAATACGTATCGTTCACTCCTTTAAAAAAAAATAGAGGATATCTATTATATCTCAAATGCCAGCAAAAAAGGAGTTGAAGAAGGATGTGAAAGTTAAGTTGGAGGATATGTCACAGTCTTAGAAGAAACTCTCTATGTAATAAGAAAGTAATAAAAAAGGAAGGTAAAGAAGAGCGAAAAATGGACCTTTTAGACGCTATTTGAAAAGACTGTTTAAAGAAAAGGTACCTGATGTCATTCCTACGAAAGATGCTCTTTAAATTTCATAAGATTTCACTCTGGATATTCTTTAGAAGATGATAGATACTATATCTGACCTAGCAAAATTTACGTAAAAAAGATAAGTTAAAGTTTAGAAGAAGGATAAATAGGGCAATATACTTGAAGGAGAAGAGAACGCTAGAAAAGTAATACAGGGTAAAACATTAAAAGTTTAGGAAATTGTCACCGCTATAAAATTAGTGCTTCCAAGAATAATTCAAGCTGATGCAATAGACATATTCAATATAGCTGTTTAGGATTATGACTCTCTTGTAGCCTTAAATAAGAAGAAATGATTGTTAAACCTATTTTTTGATAAATATGCTGAAATAAATTAGCCTTTAATAGTCTTCTCCATACCTTAAAATTAACTTCCATCAATCACTCAACAAATTTATTCCAAAATTCTTCTCTTTTTTTCTTAGATATATGGATAGTCATTATTACAGTCGAACTAGTTAAAAACTCCGTTTCTATTTCTGACCCAGATATTTTAAAAATATCACTAATGATCATTAAAGATAATTTTAAATAGCAAATGCCTATCTAGTTAGAAATTAGAAGAGGAACATTAGCTTAGAATGCTTAGATTCCTTAATAACCACAGTGACTATTCTTTAGAATTAAATAAACTAAATAAAATTGCTTAAGTCATTTCTATATATTGAACCTTAAACTTCCAACATATAGTCCTAGACGGTAAAATATTATGTAACCTATAATGAAAGACGTTCCACACAAAATTCTAAAGTTAGTTCTGTTTTCCAGAACTTCACTTCATTGAACCTTTTTTTCTTACTAAATATCCTCAGTTTACTTGACATCCTCCTCGTTAAATTCATGATGCTAAACTCTTCTCACTACAACTGGTGGAATGTACCCCATCAAGATATCGTATTTTTTTCTCTTAAGCTCATTATTAAGCATGAGATATGCTTCAGTAATCTCTCTAAATTTCTCATCAGTAGGTACTTCTGGCAATGCATCCTCCTCAGTTTTTAAGCTTTAATAAACATCAGGATGGAACTACTTGCACAGTTAATAATAAGCAGTCTTTATTTCTTATTAGCTTGCCTTTTTAGTAATTCCTAATATTTTATAAAAGCACTTTGTGTTCATTTAACCTTTAAGTTTAAATTACCCCAATTAATTTAGCTAAGGCTTAAGGAAGATATTGATACTAATCCTTTAATTGTATAGTATGTGTTGAGGAATTAAAGCTAGAGTATGATTATAAGAGCTAGTTACTTAAGAATGCTTAATTAATTTACTAGAATAGAATGATTTAAGAGGATTTAGATAGGCATTCTCTTATAACTCTACACTTAATAAAAAAGGAAAATAGCACACTATTGGACTGTATTAGAAGCATCTAAGTCATATATATCAACTTAGAGTAAATCATTTATATTACCACGGTTAAGAAATTGATTAAAGGATTTAGCTTCTAACTTAAATATTCTTATAGCAAGATTGCTTATTTGGCCACTTCAAAAGAAGAATTAGTTATACTATCATCTAGCAGGTTAAGAGTATCTCATCGCATGGATTAAGGATTTTAATATGGCTTGTATTAGATTAAGAAAGAAAAAAGTAAGTCAGCTAATATCTAAATTTTATAGAATAATAAAGAATGTCTCCTAAATAAACTAAACCTAGAAAAATGCTGTTAAAAGTATCTAAAAAGATACTAAGAAATATAATTGCATTATAATAGAGATTTTTACTTGGTACTACGAAATTTTTAGGATGGAATTAATAAAGCAAACATCTTTAGGTAGTATGGTCTAAATAATGGATATGGCATATTATACCAGTAACCTTGGTATCTAATCGGTTAAGATTTTAGAAATAGCCTAAAATATCTTAATATCTCTATAAATGACCAATGATTTGAAAATTGATAGCTTGATATAATTTATTAAAGCAAAATAAAATTTTAGATATTCTTAATAAGCTTTTAACTAAATAAAAGTCAGCTCATACTACTTAAAGGTACTCCTATATCTCTTGGCAGTATTTGGAAAATACAGTCTCTTCTCAAAGCATAGAAAACGATTTAGCTCTCTCACTTTCTGTGAATCATAGATATAGAAGTTCAACCCTTTATCTCAAGAAAATTTATCCTCTAAACCATTTTATCATTAAGGCTAATAAGCAGTTCAAATTATTGAACTGAAAGTAATATTATTGGTATAAGAATAATACACTTTGATTAGGATCCAAATCACTCTAAATATCTAAAATCTAGTTACTATCTTAGATTTCAATTCCGATTTCGATTAAGGAGATTTAGCGTATAAATGACTAATGATATAATAGTATTCAAACTATAAAGAGATATAAGTAACTTTATTATTATAAAAGTTGAATAAGGCTCATGAAGTGTTTCCTTTTAGTTATCTAAATACTATAGCAACTATAAGTCCACTAGTTATGAGATTTAATACTTTTATAGCTGCTTTAATAATTATAAGTTATTTAAGCTTCTAGTTCAGTAGTTTCTTCTACATATTAAGAGTCTATAAGAATGTTAATTAATTAGGTTAAAAAAGAGAAATAGCGATACTTCTAAACTTTATAGTTTAAGAGGTTTTATAGTGAATCTCTTTATTACTTCAATGTCCTTGAAGGTAATCAATATAAAGTTTACCATCTAAGGTAGTAAAGAGAAGTAAAGAATAGCTATAATAGCCAGCTCATCTATATAACATTCTTTAGCTTCATATGCACATACTTAAGAAATAGTCATAATGAACCATTATTAAATTATATTATATTTACAGTGAATCAGATAAAGTCACACTATTAGCTCTTAAGATAACTATCTTAAATACCTTTATTCTAATACTTTCTAATGATATAAGCCTCTTCACTTACACCAACACTCTAAATCTTATACCTCTAACTATGAGAAAATGCTATTTGTGATATTACTTGATTGTACTAATCTTTCTTCCATAGAATCTAATCTTCTTCATATAAAATCTAGGTTCCTAAAACCAGCCTAAATTAATTGACTTTTTAAAGCTAAAAAAATAAGCAAAATATATTTAATTTTTACTCCTTAAAACCTCTTTTCAATAAGGTTTAATTTACGTTTTTTTCTGTTGAAATAATTACGTAAATAGACAATGGAGTAATAGGAGTTCATTGTAGAAGGATAACTATAGAAATTCGCTAATTATTTCAAAGGTTATAGTAATAGATGATTCGGACTAACGGATACTTAGTTATGATATAAGAAGAACTAGAAGGATTAGAAGATCAAGGGCATGATACTATTGGAGAATATCTAGATTTTGAAAGAAAAAGATCCTAAGTAGTTCACAGTCAGTAATTAGAATATTACTTTCAAGTTGAAAGCAAAAACACATGAAGAAGCTTAGCAGTGGCAAGAAGCTATTCTTTTTATGAAGGATAGAATTTCTTAGAAAATACTAGAACAGACTAAGTAATAAGAACCACTTTCAGCAGGAATTAATAGAACTGGATCCTTCTAGTTGAAGAAAAGTAATACCATTGAATGGGAGGATCTACCCTTCTGGGTAAAAAGAAAGAGATTGCCTTTTTAAAGAGACCCAACTAAAAAGCCCAAGATATGAGAGATTGTTAAGTAGTCAGTTGGAAAAGATTTATCTCATATTGCTATGCCAGTTTCATTCAATGAGCCAATAGGATTTTTGTAAAAGTTTGCCGAGGATTTGGAATATTTTCCTTTATTAGAGTAAGCAAATATGGAGGTAATGCCAGAAATCAGAATGGCATGCATAGCTGCCTTTTACGTATCTTGCTACAGTAGTTCTAAAGGAAGGATTTTTAAACCATTCAATCCTATTTTAGGAGAGACTTATGAGTTAGTAATCCCAGATAAGTTTAGATTTATAACTGAACAGGTTAGTCACCATCCACCTCTAATGGTAATGAATACACAATCCCCTCATTTTACATACTATGGATAAGTTTAAATATCTACTTAATTCAAAGGGTTGACAGTTAATTTAGTTCCTATAGGATAAAGACACTTAATTTTGAACAGTAATAAGGAGCATTATGTTTGATCATTAGTCATTTCGAAAGTTCATAATCTTATCTTTGGTGAAATTAACTGCGATCATATAGGAACTGCCGTAATTAATTGCAGTAACAACTGATAAGCAAAAATCTAGTTTTCTGCTCGTTCATTTATGGCTAATGTTCCAGCCTATGAAATATCTGGATAAGTTTTAAATCCTTAAGGAAAGGTAATGGGAACTTTGAATGGGAGATGGGATAGTCATGTAACTTATTAATAAACATAAGGATTGAACTAGTAGATCGTATTATGGAAAGCGAATTCTCTCCCTCCTGATTTCAATTTGAACTACCGATATGGATATTGGGCTACTCAATTAAATCACTTGGATGAAGAAATTAAGAAGAATTTACCTCCTACAGACTCAAGATTTAGGCCAGATTAATAATTTCTCGAATAGGGGTAATTTTAGCAAGCAGCTGAAGTAAAGCACATATTAGAAGATAACTAGAGAAAGCGTCAAAAGCAAAGAGATAAATAAAAACAAGCCCACAAACCGCTTTGGTTTGAATAGAATAAAGAAGGTGAATGGGTTTTCATGGAAAATTATTGGGATATAAAAAATCAGGGAGGATTCTCTTCGATTAATTTTCCTGACATTTTTTGTCAATCACCACAATGATTGCACATAATTATATTTCAAAAACTAATCTCTTTATTAATAAAAATCTATCTAACTGTCTCCTTTTATCAACATACTGAATATTAAATTTTAGACTTTCAACTAACTTGCTAAGCTTTTAATCTCAAGTAGAGGAATAAAAAATGAGTATATTAAAGATCAAACAAGCTAGATTTCTAGCTTGCAATTAGCATAAACAATTATGGTGCTTTTTATAATAATATGTTAAGATACTATCCGTTAGTTATGTACTTTTATATCTCTTAATATAAATAAACAAAAACTAGTGATATTTATGAAGTGAAAATTACATAAAGAGTAACTTGCTTACATTATAAGTAGAATAATAATGTCACTAGATTGATCAACAGTGCTTATAAATAGCGATATCCATATTATTAAGCAGCTAAAGGAAGTATGAGCTTATTTTTAACTATTGGTTCTTTAGAAGATTAATTAACATCTTACTTAAGATTAAATTTGGCTTCTTTTAGAGAAGATTAATATAAGGTTCGAATTAAAGAATCTGATAATAGAAAAAGAGATAACTTAAGGCTAATTGCTATTATTATATACAATAAATTACCAATTTAGATGTTTTTAAAGGCTTATTCGTCAACTCGATGATTTCGATTCTTTTTCCACATTTCCATTCTCTCTATATTTTTGTTCGGTTCCTGTCAAGTTATCTAAACTTTCTTTTTCCATTATGTGAGTATTATATTCTTGCTTTTCATTAATTAATATATCGCTTTCAGATAGTCTTGGACTATCATAGTTTAAGGGAGTTTCAAATTCATTATTTTTCGACTTAAAAGTTTCTTGATCTTCATCTTTATAAGTAAAATCAGGATAAATATGCTATTCTGGATCTGTACCTATTCAATCTTCTAACTTAATAGGAGTATCAATAGGATTTTCATCAGTGAATTCTCTATCGAAGTTTCTGGTGTCATTTTTAGATTTGATTTTAGGAATCAAAGGAGGAGTTACTTGCAAATTGGCTAATTGCTCTCAATCTATTGATTAAAAGAATTTGTGTTGCTTTATTTGTACAACATTGGTTAGACGGATTACAGGCTATATAATAATAAACTTACATCAATTTTCATTAATTAGGTAATAAGATCAACAGCTTCTACTGAGAAAGTAGACTTGCATCTCACTGGCTTAGTTAGTATATCCTTATATAGTTAGTTCTTGTTCTTCTAGTAAAAGGGTGGTATTCCTGCTAGCATTTCATACATAAGAGACCCTAAACTTCACCAGTCTACTGCTTTATTGTAACCTTTGCCTATAATAATTTCAGGAGCTAGATACTCTGGAGTTCCCACGAATGTAAAGGTTTTATCGTTTTCGTTATACATTCCAATTTTCGATAACCCAAAATCTGATAATTTAATATGCCCATCACCATCTAACAGTACGTTTTCTGGTTTCAAATCTCTGTAAATAACTCCTTAATTGTGTAAATATTCCAGAGCTAAAACTATCTCAGCGATATAAAACTAAGTTTTGCTCTCAGTGAATTTTCCTTATTGCTTGAGATGATAGAATAACTCTCCTCCCTAGCAGAAATCCATGATCATATATAGTTTGTCTATAGTTTAAAAAGCGTATCTTAAGGTGACTAAAAAAGGACAATCATTATTCTCTAGAATTTTACGTTCTCACTAGATATGTTTTCTCTAGTTTCTCTTATAAATCAGTATTTTCTTTATAACCTTCATAGCGTAATACTAACCTGCATCTTACTTCTTAACTAAAAGAACCTTGCCTACCGCTCCTTTTCCTATCACTTTTTCAACCTGAAAGTCGCGTTTTCTAACTTTTCTACTTAATTAATTAACGCTCCATTCATCAGATAATTGAGACTTAGAATTAGAGCAAGGACAAGGACATGCTCCCATTTTTTTAAGGTAGAAAAATAAAAAGTTACTTTAATATCAAATTTATGAATTCATTTCTTATAATCAATGTACTTTACTTTCTGTCCTTTATACTAACTCTTATCTTACAAATATCTATCATAATATTTACCATGTAACTTACTTTAAAGCATTAAGTTCTTATGGAATATCATCTATTATACTAGAAATTAAAGGTCATTAGAACAGTGTTATATCTCTCCTTTATAATCTGGAGCTTTTATTTTGGAAATGAAGGAGAGTATTAACTAGATAGATAACTAACTGCTATATATATCGCGAGCATTATCTTCATAAATAAGATACACTGGTTAAGAAAGATATTCTTTAGTATGCTGAAATGAGATATTAGATACCAAAAGTTAGGAAATAGCAGTAATATAAAAAACTATTATTTAACCTTTTTCTCTTATAAATTTATTATATTTATACTCAAATATTATAGAATAAATATAATGCTCAGAAAGATACTTTATTTAAGTAGGCTATCACTTTATTCAGTATTATTTATTAATGTCTTCTAGAGTTTGTCAGAGAAACTAAAAATAAGATTAAACTTTTATTTTTCATTTTTCTTCTTAAGTTCAGAGGGTAAGTTTAGCTCCAATAAGTTGATCTTAATAACTAACTAGTGACTTTAAATTAAGCTAGCTTATTTTAATAAAGGTGATGATTTATTATAGTAGCAGATTTATATGAAGACTGATGTTAAATCTTCATAATGATTAGCCTCTCTTACCATTTTCTTATTTAGACTCTCTCTATTAATCTTTTTAGATAGGCTCTATATATATTTGCTATAGTATCTTCAGCTATTTTCTTCCTTACGATTTTATAAATATGTAACTTATAGGATAAGGAGCATGAATACTAGAGTGATGGCTTCATCACTCTTTTTATTTGATAGCTTGTATACTGTATAGATATGTCTACTAGGAATAAATCCCAATATCTTTTCTACCTTTAAAGTGTTTATTTTTATTAATAAGTATAGAAATAACCAATAATATCCTCTATATAGATAAGTATAAATCTAAGTAACTTTAAGTAATTACCTTTCTAAAGCTTTAGGTACTAAGCCATTGGTTGTATATAGAAATATAGAATAGAAACTAAATTACTAGGAATGAGGTTTGGTAAAGTAACGCTTTAATTATCTTAGCTAAATATAGAATTAGCTTTGCTTTCTCAAAAGCCTATGAGATATTATAATATTAGAAGTGGGTAAGAACTAAAAGAGTTATACAGGTTGATATAATAAATACTTTTAAATTGATTAAAATATTAGCTTTCATTTATAAATGTAAAGTCTGAACAAAAAGAAGCTAGGAGTTGGATTGGGTCTTGCTGGCTTGTTCGGACTAACAGTAGCTGGAATATGGTATTATAAAAAGCATGTATACAATATTCCACTCTCAGTTAAGAAGCTACACTTATCAAAATAAGATGCTCAGTATCGATCTAAAGTCATCTCTAATGTCAAGTATACCTGCTTCTTAGATCTTAGAACTGATGACTTTTATAATGGAAGGATTGTTATTGAATTCGATTATGCGTCTGTTGAAGGAAGATCTCCTTGGGTTGATTTTGGAGGTGATGAAATACTTTCATTCAAAGTAAATGGCAAATCAGCAAAGATTAGCAAAGAACCATTTATCTTAACACTTAATGGATTGAAACCAGGAGCTAATGTAGCAGAAATTGAGTTCAAAGCTGATTATCATAGAGATGGACGATCTATGCATAAATATACAGATCCTGAGGATAACCAAACTTATCTATATACTCAGTTCGAAACTTGTGACGCTCATAATTGCTTCCCTTGTTTTGATCAGCCAGATTTAAAAGCAACGATGACCATTAGTTTCTTAGCTCCAAAAGAATGGAGAGTATTTACCAATAATGCAGCTGATAATTCATACTAATGTCTTGGAAAGAAATGCTACTGTGGAAAGTGAAGGAAAGATAGACAGAAAGAAGACTTGTAGTGTATAAAATTCACAACCTCTTAGAAAATAAGCACTTATTTATTCGCAATATGTGCTGGACCTTACGCTGAATTTAGAAAGGACGAAAATGAGTTAGGAATTAAGCTTGGACTTTATTGTACTAAAAATAAAGCTCCCAACATGTTTGTTGAGGATTTCTTCAAATGAACTATTGGAGCCATTAAATGGTATCAAGAATATTTCAACATTAAATATCCTTTTGACAAGCTTGATAGCATTTTTGTGCCTGAGTATAATTGGGGAGCTATGGAAAATGTAGGCTGCATTACATATAATGAGGATTATATTAGGAAAGACCCACTTACATTAAGAAGATAGTGCTAAGTTAGCAATACTGTGTATCATGAAATTGCTCATATGTGGTTTGGTAATTTGGTAACAATGAAATGGTGGGATGATTTATGGTTGAACGAAAGTTTCGCCACTTTCATTGCTGGCTAAGCTCAGAGTGAAAATCTACTTGAATTTGACATGATTTGGCAATAATTCCAAGGAGATAAAAACTGGGGTCTTGAAACGGACTTAAAGCCAACAACTCATGCTATCTATTGCAATGTTAATAATACTGAGGAGGCAGAAACCAATTTTGATGGTATAAGCTATGGTAAAGGAGCCGCTATGCTAAAATAACTTTTCTTTATGATAGGAAGAAAGGCTTTCGCAGAAGGATGCTAAACTTACTTCTAAGAGTTTAGCTTCAAAAATGCTGAATTCTAAGATTTCATCAATCACTTAAAAAAATCCTGCTAATTAAATAATCTCAATCTAGATCTTGATAATTGGACTGATTAATGGATTAAAAAAGCAGGTGTAAATGAACTGGAAGTAAAATGGGAAGAAGCATAAGGTAAAATAAGCAAAGTTACAGTTTTGTAAAGGCCTGCATCTTAAGACCATCCAACATTGAGATAGCATTGGCTTATTATTGAAGCTTATGATCAAAATGGAACAACTTTAAAATCAGTGAGAGTTTAAATATAACCATAGTCTGAGACTATAGTAGACTCTTTCAATGGTTTATAAGGAGTTAAAATGATAATGCTAGATGCTTAAGATAACGCATATTTTAAGCTTGTACTTGGACCCCAGAATTTTTAAGCAATATAGGAAAATATTTTCGTAGTAAAGGATCCTTTAAATAGACTTCTAATATGGACAAGTTTGAACCAACTTGTGGAAGATGCCAAGTTATCTGGAATAGAATTTCTGGAAATAATAGATAAATTCATAGCCTAAGAAGATAATCAGGAGTGTAGAACCCTAGCTCTAAGTAACTGCCACTATATTCTCAGCAGAAACCTTCCCACTCTAGAAATTGAACTTTAGTATGCTCACAAGCTTTTTGTAAAGATTTTGCAGATACTCAAAGGAGTTCAAGATAAGAACTAGATGAAAGATCTTAGATCTAACTTGATGCAATTTTTAAGAAGCAAATAGGATGTAGAATAACATGCTTTTAAGTGGTTAGAATAGGGAAAAGATACCGATATTCCTATCTTAGAATTCGTCGAAGAAACTAGATGGACTCTTCTTCAAAGTATGGCTTCAAGATTCCCAAGAGAAAGAATTGAACCATTAATATAGTAAGAGCTCAAAAGAGACAGTTCAGCAGAAGCCTTAAATAAGAAGCTTTATTGTGAATATGCTTTTGAAGAACCATAGACAAAGCAAAAACTATGGGAAATTATATTATAAGGCTGTTAGAATATGTCATAGCACGAGCAATAATTCGCCTTCGCTGGATGGAATTAAAAGCTCTAATATCAGATCTTAAGTCAATATATTGACGGATTCTTTGAATTAGTAATCTTTAATACAGGTTTTAACGATGTCTGACAAGTATAACACAGAATTCATAAAGAACGTATTATTCTACTTGAAACTTCAAATCTATGGAACTGAAGAAGTATGTCTTAAGAAATGCACCGAATCTATTCCTAAAATAGCTGAAAAACACATTACAACTCTCAGATTAATGAAGGAGTATAAATACGACCTTGAGAAACTGATTTTGACTCGTAATTTATCAAGGAAATATCTACAAACTATAGGCCAAACCGTTTGAAAGAACTAAATTAGGACTTATTAAACATTTATTTAAGCTTAATATTTTACCCTTTAAAAATCATTACGTAATTCATTTAGAGCTTAATTTTCAGTCTATATAGAGTAGTTGAATCCATTCTACTCATATAACGTTAAATTTTAGATTAGGCTAAAAAAAAATGTTGAGAACTTTATATGTTAAAGCTAACAAAAAGAGATACATATTGCATAGCATACTTGATATATATAACTAAAGATTATCAGCTAATATAAGAATAATTACTTAGATGGTATCTGAAGTCAAACTGTAAACTAGTATAATTGTTTTTATTCATAAAAGCTAAATAAATTAATCTAAGCTTATAATTTAGCTATAGAAAGGTATATTTTCCTTTGTTTCAATAATTCATTCAGTTCTAATTCGATAGTATGAATCTTAAATCTGGATATATCTTCAAGTGTTTAAGTTATTTATAATTGATTTTCAATTACTCAACAGTAGTGCTCTGAAGATATTATAAAGGACTTAGAGGTGAAAGATTCAGAGACATCTTAAAGCTTAATATTAAAGTAAAAAACTTCTTAAGATAGGTCGATCTTCCCTGATGCATCTTTAATATTACAATGCTAATATTCTACTATTAAATCAGGAACTAAATTGGACTTATATCTAAATTTTCTTCATTATGAGAATGCTATTCAAATCCTTTTTAACGAAATATAAGGTTTCTCTCTCATACTTTGCTTCTTTTTAAGTATTAATTTTCCTTTTGTTTATCTATTTTTTAAAGGAGAAAGAATTTATCTAATCTATGTTAATTTTATTTCATTTAAATAAGTAAATTTCTATTTATAGTGCTATACATGAAAAATTTGAAGCATTCCTTTCCTAATATTGCTCTAATTAATTTTAATGAACTAGCTTTATTCTCAGCTCTACTTAAAATAACCAATTTTATATTCAAGCCTAAAAATGTGAAAATTAAGCATCATTTTCCAAGTTTAGGTTAGCTTTTCTGTCTTATTCCTACTAATTCTACTTTATCTCCCACTTCCCCTGCTTATTCTCCTACCTTACCTTCTTAAGATTATACAATACTACTATAAAGCAAATTATTTAAGTATTTATAGCTGAGAGTCAAGCTATATAGCTTGATAAATGTTTCCTTAGATACTCCTTGCCTTATAAAAGAGACTTTTGCAAATTTTGTTAAATATAATTAATCAAATCTTGATAGCTTTTTAAACTCTATCATTTAAGTTTTAACAACGAAAGCTAAGAGCGAAAGTATCCTAAACTATAATAAAAAAGACATGATAAAGAAGATTAAATCACTCTATACTTTCTTAAGAAGTATGAGTATGATATGATAGGTAATTAGATAGCTTCATATTTAGAAAGATTTAGAAGGAGTTAATATCTTATTATAGGATTTTGTATATCTTACATTTAAATAAAGCAAACTAATAGATCTGTCTATCTAAAGAAGATCTTCCAATATTAGTCAATTGAGATTTAAATAAGTTCTGCTAATAAAATAATGAGAAACATTTCAGTTTTTAAGCTTATAAAGTTAAATGTCTCTGCTTGTAATTAATTTATGTTATAATACTAGTATCATAGAAAAAAGGCCCTGCAAAAGTTAATAGATTCTATATTAGAAACTATATAGAAACTGTAAAGATTATTAAACCAGAATAATTAAATAAATACATTTATATATTAGATTAGAGCAAATTAATAGGATTAAATCTGAAGATTGTAGATCAACTATAATATGATTCTTGTTAAAGTAGCTGTAATGAAAGAGATAGATTTTAAATGAAGATAAGATAATAAAATTAAGACAATCTAATTTCATTTTTACCAATAATTCCTAAAAACACTGATCTCGCCTTATTGTTTAGCTTTTTCTTTATTTCTTTGACCTCTTCAGAGTTATTTTGCTTCTGGGCTTCTTTCAACTGTAATTTCTAATTTAAGTTTTCCCAGAAACTGATTTCTTTTATTATTTTCTATGCCTAACGAAAGCTGGGATAGACGCTTTGTAAGTCGAAATTATTCTTAACGCTGTATTAGATAGAGGAAGGAATTCCAATGTCTAGAATCTGGTTTCTTATTTGCTTTACTACTAGCACAATTTCAAGTATGTCTAGTATTGGAATTCTATAATAATGACTTACATGAACTCAAGCTAATTCTTCAGTAGTAGCCTAGCAATTATTTAAATACCATCTGCTTAACTAAATTCCAAAAGGTTGTCTTTTGTAAGGTAGCTTCTTAAAAATCCCAAACCACTAACACAAGTTTCATATTCTCCCTATTTTATCATCTTCGTGACTATAAATATCAAATCAGGTTGCATCTGCTTCAGTTAATTTCGCATATACTAAGTAGTACTCATATAGTCAAGAAACCTAAGACATAAGTAAGCGTATCTATCCCCACTTTACAGAAATTTAAGTATTTAAGTTCAAACTTTTTCCTATATTTGCTTCTAATGAATTTCTAGCTTTTCAGGGGGACACTTAAGAAAGTCAGAGTTGAGCCTATGAATTAGCAAAGCTAAGGCTCCTCCTTCCAACTAGATATTGAACTAAGTAAGAGTAGTTTCTAGCTCAGTGTATTGCATTTTAAATAAAATAAAATTAACTTTTTATTCATATCCTCTACTAATATACCATCACACTGCCACTATTCACTATATACAACTCATTTCCTAGTTATACTGTCAGATATTTAGCTATTGTCAATTATTGCTGTGCTATGATCTAGTAAAATCTTATGAAAAATATGGTTAAATTATCTGAGTCAAACAGACATATGAAAATAAGAATTAATATATAGAAAAAAATTGGATTCATGAAGATAGCTTGATTTCACTTTTTAGTTCAAATTAGAAAATCTAATACTTCTATATATTTATGAGCTTGGAACAGCAGAACATAAACAATTTTAAGGATCAAAAATCTGGAATAATATTGGAAAGTTCATGATAGAAAGAATCAAAATCTTTACCTTTAATAGGGAAAGTAATATAATAGGAAATATTAGATAAGATATATAAGAACAAATTGATTTTATATTGAGTATTTTAAAATATTTTGATTAGTTATTAATTTGTAAGATTAATGAAAGAGTTATCATCTCTTAAAATGCTAGACTCCTCCTCAAAAGTCTTCACTCTTAGCTCCCCTAATCTGAGGAAGATTCTTATCAGAGTAAAGTCTACCTACTGCCTGTTTAGATTGCAAGGTGATTTCTTGCTACATTCCTTAGCGATTTACCTATCTTTCGGAACTTCTTGAGTCTATTTTCTCTTATTCTTGGATTGAAATCAGAACTGAGGAATCAAGAAGTTGTCCTTGCTAAATTAATTTGGATTAATTAATATTTTCAAAGCTCTAGAAAGTTAAAGAATGTAAATCACTTTTCTATCCTATATCTTCCGTCTTAATTCTCATGCTGTCTATAAGAAGATTGTCCTATGACTCACTTGCTTAGGATTGCTTTTGACTCTTCATCTTTCTTCTAATATAGCAAGCAAGAGCAAGCATAATTGTAGTCAAGCTTACAATAACAATTAAGACGTTTAGAGAAACTTATGAGTTTTCTTTTTACTCAATATCAAATGAGAGAGCATATTTGTTAACATCAAGCTAGTCTCCTACTACGTTATCAAAGGTAATGTTTCTCCATGGATTGTAGGTTTGATAGAATGTAATAGATCCGTTAAACTTCACATAGCTGCTTTCTGGAGAAATGATTACTAAGGGATTTTCATAAATTTCGAAGATCTTAATCTAATGAGTGCTTTCCTTCTCCAAGCAGAATATGTTCTTAACATTATAAGTACTACTCTTTGTCTAAGCTACGCATTTCAATGGTTCTGACAAAGGAATTGAAGTTTCAACAACTACTGGCTATTCACTCTTAGCGTAGAAGTCATTCTCACGTTTGTACTAGACAATGTGATATGAAGAAATTTCAGGGTTTGAAGTCTATAGTAAATTGGTTTGAGAATCCATATACAAAGATTTGAACTCTTTGTCAAAGACTTCCTTATAAGCTGGATAGTACTTATTAGTATTCTTGATTAACTTTTCATTCTACACATAGAATTCATATCCTCCTTTTTCAGTTGTTCCAGTCAAAATTGTACTCTCCTCACTGTAGTAGCATGATGAAAATTGGCCTAACGAGGATTAAGATTATTGATATGTTCTTACTAATTATCCGTTAGACTATAGTTGATAGAAATCGACTGTTTGATTTGTGCAAGTTACAAAGGTATTCATCCAGAAGTCGCTACTTACATAAATTAGAGGATACTATGTATCATATTCCCATGCAAACTTAAATGGTTCATTATCAGCGATATTCTTCTTTACGTATGCTACCATTTTATTGCTCTTTTCACTTGTCATTATAAAGTAAAGTTCATCATTAAATCCTGAGGTTATCCAGAAATCTAGCTTTTTGTATGGCAAAGTCTGCTCAAAGGTTTAGCTTAGTGAACTGGATTTGAATATATTGATTTTAGTCATTTAATCATCGTCACTAGCAGTTACTATGTATTCTTGCAAAACGGTATTTTTGATAGTTTGTCCAAACCTTGTATTTTCGTATAATCCAGTCTCAATGTCATTGCTGATTGAAAAAGCAATTTTATTCCAAATGGCAAGGTTAATCTTTTTAGTAACTTAGTGCTTATACAATATATATAGCTAGTTATTCTGCCATAGCAAGTCTTGTACATCTCCTCTCAAAATTTCAGTTTTAGTTAGTTTATAACAACTTTACACCTCAGGGATAGACTTATCAACCTATCTTCCTTTTTCATCATACCATTAGCCCTTCAAAACAGCTGCTAAGTTTTAGAAGGAGTAATATTGATTCAAATCGATATATACAACAGAGTTTCCATCTACCTGTAATTCTAATGGATAGTTCTCTTTTACATCTATGTTAGCAACAACAGTCAAATCGAATTGATTTATCTAAACGTTTTGGTAAGGATTTGTAGCGTTGATGATAAAGGTGTATTTATCTAAGAATGCAGCTTACATATTCAAATAGACATGATAGTAATCAGTAGTTTCAAGTTCTAGCATTCCAAATGATTGAGATAGCTGTGGGTTTTGTATTATATCAGTAATATATACTATCATATAATTTTCAGGCCAATCAACGAATGCAAGTACTTAATCTACAATATTATGAGTCAACCACTTGTTTTCAATTTCCTTTTCATCTGTAGATGTTTATCCCCAGAGGACTTCTGAGAATACTTCAGATGTATCTTCTTTAGGATTCAAATCGTATACTCTTAGTTTTTCGTTACCGTTAGAATGATCTATGAGTATAATTGCGTATAGCTTCTTATCTAGTGAAATAGTTCCTGAGTGAGAGTAGAATTCTTGAGTTGGATTGTTAGGATCGTTTTTCATCTAAGAGTAGTATATCCATTATGGTTCTTAAATTAGATTATGAGGATCGAAAACTAAGAAATAGATGTCTCCCCACTTCATAGTTACAATCATCTTTTTATCCTCTATCATTTCAATATCTATTGGATTGTTCTAAATTTCACTTGTCTAAAATTAGATTTAAGGAACTTCCCATTTAGCTTCTAGCACAAATTATCCAGTATTATCTTTTTCAATGAAGTGAATATATCCTGATTCATCTGCTAACACGAAGGCATCAGTCTTCTAAATAAACTCTACATCTCTAACTAGTAGTTCTTCAGTATCAAGGTTACCATAGTTCAATAGCTATTTGTAATTGAAGACGATGTCATTAACTCTAGATTAGTCATCTAATAAAAGTTCAACTTATGTGATATGAATACTGTTAAGCTAATCTGAGTCAACCAATTCGCTGATCGTTACGACATAGTATAAGTTTTCCTATTATTACTAGAACATTCTTAGGAAAGTAGGCTTGTCATAAGATTCCCAAGTTAGAGAGATTATTTCCTTATTGTAGTCTTGTATTTAGACTTTTACTTAGATTTTTCCTTCAATCTCACATACTAGAGCGATTAAAGGATCTTTCTAGACTACTTTGTTTCTTGTAACCTACTCTACATCCATCAAATAGCATTTCTAGTCTAAATCATATTCGAACCAGTCACAAGGATGATCATAATCATAGTAGACTTCGCAAATCTTAACTCCTTCATCTACAAGTATAGCAACAGTCTAGTCAGTATATTTTGCAAGACTGTAGTAAGATTTTTGACTGAAGCTGCTTTAATTAGTTTCAGAGTATATTAAGTGCTCCTTGGAAGTTATGCAGACTAAATCTGACTACCAGTTTATAATATCACAGTTATACTAAGGAGTGTATAGCTGATTAAGCTCTGAAACGTAAATATTGAGTTAAACGTTGTATCCTAAAATAGAGTCATGAGGGACTTAAGAATCTACAATTTATTCGTCATCATAAGTTAATTCTGGTTTGCTCAAGATATCGACATCCTAAGCGACTTCATCATTTACTTATATTTCAGTGCTTCCTACTGCTTCAACTTCTACTTTCACTTGTGTTTTCTATGTCTAATCACTTTCTTTCTATTTAGCTATTATTTCAAAGTTTAGAGTTTGTGCTTCAATGAAACGACCAACATC
This sequence comes from Loxodes magnus, assembly GCA_946699065.1. NCBI lineage: Eukaryota > Ciliophora > Karyorelictea > Loxodida > Loxodidae > Loxodes > Loxodes magnus. Next base: position 687,034 of record CAMPDV010000086.1, on the reverse strand, counting down.
GATGTTATCATAAACAATCGAAACTTTACCCCAAATTACTGAGGGATCATAATGAGGCTCTGGAATCAAGTTAGAAGAAACAGGTTCATCCTTTTCTGATCTCAAGTTGAAAGTAGTTAAATTGTTATTAAACACGAACAAGTAAAGCTAGTTCTTTTCTTCATTATAGACATCAAATAACAATTTAGAATTCTAGTTATTGACAGGTATATCAGTGTAAATATTGGAGAAGGCTTCTTATTAAAGAGCGAAAATACGAATATAGGACTCTTTGTTTTCACATGATACAACTACGGCCGCGAAATAGTCTTTAGCATCAATGCTATTGCTATAAGTGCATGTATCTCCAGTATTTCGCATGAAGTTCTAGTAAACTGAAATTTGTCCTTCTGTATTTACTGTCCATTGTTGTAGCAACCCATCAATATTGGCGACAACATATTATTTAGCATAGTAATCCTCAAATTCTCTTTGTTGTGTCTGCATTGCTGCGAATTCAATTGGTTTTCCTTATTATGCTGCTTGGAATGTAATATCCGCAACCCAATTATCCATTTTGGTAAGATCGAATGTGTAAACTATTCCTGAGTTCTAATCGTAAGCTAGAAGTAGATCATCATAAGTTATATCGAAAGTTGTAAATTGTGCATCCTTCACAATTTCACTGTCGATGTTTTTCATACTCTAGAACTAAATTTAATTATCCTTAACTTCGAAGTTGAAAAGTACTATTTAGTCTTTCACTTAGTCAATAACAGTTTGATTTTCATAATTTTCGAATCTTCCTAAAGCTGATGTATAATCTGAAATCTTATCTTCAAGCCATTGTACTTGCAATTCTGTTACTGTATTTTCAGGTTATGTAATATTATAAGCCTTCCACTAAATTTATCCTTAAGTATCAATTCCTTCAACTACTAAAATTCTTAATTCTTCGCTTGGATATAAAACTACTGCCTTTTTATTAGTCATTTGAGAATCAATTGACTTAATCAAGTTAATCTAGCCTTCCACATTATCATTCTCTTTATAAATTTCGAAGGTATTAGATTTTCCATCCGTAAGTACCAAATAAAGCTAATTATTTGCATTTCTGAAGCTATCTAAATCTAGCAGTTTGTAGTCATTTACAGTCTTATCTAATTCATTAGTGTATTCAGTATATTTCTAGTATACTTAATAAAAGACGCTAACTCCTTCTTCTTTGGGTGATAAATTATTAAGTGAGAACTCTAGATCATGTCCCGAGAAGTAATTTGAACATGGAATTAAAACTTCAAGTTTCTAACTTCCGTCTGCATATATTATACTAGCAGCAGTTGAATTATATTATTCAGGTGTATCGTATAAAACTCCAAACAAATTAGGTCTGTTTTCCCATATTTGATAAGTGTTTATGTCAATGCTAGTCGCTACAATATCATCTACCTTTGAGCAGAACACATCAAAGCTAGAAGCTTGCAAACAGAATTCTACAATTCCTTTGAATTCATAAGTTCCTGTTGCTGTGTTGTCCAAGAATGGGAATTTAATTTCTTGCTAAGGATACAAAATGTACTAAACGATCTACTTGTTCTCAATGCAATGCATGTAAACTTCACCGTCTTAAGCTCCATTTTGGAATGCACATACTGGTTCATAAGGATATGTGACAGTTACCGCCAAGTTTTCTCCTTCGTGATCATTATCAGTGAACATCTTGATTTTGTAGTTGTTATTATTATCGTTAGAGGTAATTCCTAACCAGACTTGTTCATTCTTGAAAACAAGTTCCATAGTATCATCATAAGTAGTTTCAGATATACCATGCCAATTGTTGATTTATCTCCAAGTTGGATTGATATATTCGTAGTCAAATGTACCATAAGTGTTTGAAACTGACACTATATTATTGTATGCTAAGCAACTGTAGATTTCTTGATAATACATGAAAGGATATTCATTGAATGACTCTATCTTATACTAGGAGTTATAAATTTCTACTTAATCAGGAGTGCAAACTACAAACGTATTATCTTATTGTCTATAATCAATGTAAAAAGTATCAGATGGACTTTCAAACTCAAAGCTTATTTCACCAACTGTAGATTTCTCCAAATCTACTAAGAAAGTTCTAATTTCTTAGGTCTTGTTTTCCTTAATGAATATATATACAGAATCTTCCTTGAATATAGTTCAGTATTATAAATCTTCGATAGCCTTAACTTCCAAGTTTTCTCTTACTAATTCCTTCTTTGCAATAGGATCAAAGATTGCCACATTTACATCACTTTCAGTAAATTGGTAGATTGCTACATAATTCCATTGTGAATCGGTTTCAAGCATTGGATCTGAAATTCGTTTTCCAAGGTTATGAGTGTACAAATATTCAGGTAGTGGCTAACCTGTCAAATGATCAGTTGAATATACTTAAAGCAAGACATCTTTATTAAAGTCATCTGACACTGTATATAGATAATAGTCATTCTAAGCTATGGCATAAACGTTAGCTAAGTCATCAATGTTTAATGAAACTTCCATAGGATTTTTAACAAATCCAGCTCTTTCTTCTTGTTATAGCTAAATAGGTCGACCATCTTAAGTGTAATTTCCTACAATATTTACTCTAAGATTTTCATAAGAATACCAGTCTTTGAGGTCTAATGTAGTATGAGATTCTTTTGACCAAAATAGCTCAATTGGATTAGAGTCTGTTTTCCTCTCAACTAGATCTAAAGGATTTTGTATTTTGTCAACTAATAAAGTAGCATTTTATACAGTTAAGTCAACATATTGATTGTAAGCACTTAGAGCAATCTAGCAGCTCTATCCTAGTGCATTATTGCCTTAAACACTTAAGTAGAATCTGTCTTTGTTCAATTTCACTATTTCTAGTTTATCCTTCTAATCAGGATCTAATAAGTCAGTCAGATAGACAAGATAATTGTCTATTAGTAATAAAGATCCAACAAAGTCTTCCATAGTTTCATTTTTCTAAGCATTCTTGTGTCCAAAATCTATATCTTCAAACAGTTCGCTTCTTAAGTATTCTCTGTTTAAGTCATAAACTCTAATTCTAAACTGGTCGACATACAAATAAGGAATAGCTAATAGATTAAGCTCTTCAGAGTAAGCGACTCTATGAGAATAGAATATTTCCTTAATATCCAGTAAATCATTTTGGTTCATACTTACAAATACAAACTTAGGATAGGCTAATAATTCGTTACCATAGAACTAGACAATATAAACATCACCAATATACGTTACAAGCAAAAGTTAGTCTTTTCCATTCATTGTTTTGTTTAGCCTATGTAAAGCAATAGGGAACTCTGGTAAAGGTTCATCATAGAGTTCTTCATATTATTAGTCAATTAAAGTGGAACTTGAATCTGGAATTTCATAAGTTCTATAGAATTAAAATTCGCTTGTTGTCTAATTCTTAACCAAGAAATGTATACTTCCTTGTCTGTCAGCTAGTATTAATAAGTCATATTCAGGATAATATTAGAAATCAATTGTGTACAAACCTTCAATTGACAAAGTAATGAAATTGTAATAGTGCTTTTGAAGATCAGTAACTTATCCTGATTAAATTATAATATCATAGTATAGCATCATATTACTAGTATATTTCTTGGTATCTGGTGACATGTTATTTGTCATAAATACTAGAACTTCTGTTTAGTCTTATCCTTGAGTCACGAATATTTTAATATGAGCTGGTTTAAAGTCTAAATCTATTGATACTCTTTCTTGTAGCTACTATGTATCATAGAAAACTAATTTGAACTTATCTTCAGTGTCTTCACATACTAATGCTATGTAAGTTAAAACTTTGCTTGAATTGTCTACTATTTCAGAAGCCATATAGCATTTATGGTTAATCTTTACTTCAGACCAATCGCAGTATCCATAACCATCCTTTTGACTGAAGGAGCATGTTACTAAAGTATCCTGATTTTGCAAACTGACGAAATGATCTTAATCAAGCTTAACGAGATCATTGTAGAAGTATTTCATTGCTTATCCATCAGACTCTTCAAATGCAAGTTCATATTTCTCAGGAGTAATGCAAGCAAGACTATCATAATCACATCCTTGACTTTACTCAATAGTATAAACTTTTCCTGAGTAGTTAAGTTATAACTCATATTCAATGTATTGTCCCTTGACAATGTTCTAGCTTAGTGAATAATTCATGTTTTAGTCATATGTTATTGTCGTATGGTTAATGTCCAATAAAGACTTATCGCTTAAACTAATATCACCCCATTATATTATATATTAGCTAGGTTCCTCAGCATGAATTTAAATTTCAATAGGAGTAGATATTCCTGATTCGCTCTAATAGCCATTCAAGGTTACATTGATATCTATTACTCCATCTTCAATATCATAAATTGTCATATCTGTATATATGATATCTAGTTGCTTCCATCTGTAATTGTTGGTTAGTTCTTAAGCTTCAAGCTTTTATTTTGAGAAGGTATAGAGAGTTGTAAAGTCTTCACTGGTTTCAGAAATAGAGAACAATAGTCCATCATAATATTCTATCTTTGTATAAATGTTGCTGTATCCTAGTTCGTAGTTTTTATAAAGATAGACATACTGACCACAGTGTACTTTAGTGAAGCTTTCTGAGCTTTCCATCAAATCTCCTGGCTAGCATTCCTTCCATGTTTGGAAGAGTTTTGCAGTATCACTCAATTCTAATTAGATCAATTCTGATGTTTTCTAGTTGCTCAAGAACAAATATTCTGAATTCTTAGTTACTTTGTAGTCTCCTTCTGTTCCTTAATAGCTATCTTCATTTTAGTAAGCAACTTCATACCATTTATTTTCTACATAGTTAAAAACTCTGATCTATTAAGTTATCTGGTCATATACAAATAGAACATCTTCCTTTTACAATTATCCTGATTCAAAATCTGAGACCTTCAAATTAGTATTTGAACCGTTTACTGCAACAAAGCTATTCGAAGTTAAGTCTTAGATCTCTTTTAGAGTAACCTTCTATGAGTCTGCTTCAATTTAATATCCAATTATTGAATTCTTGTAGACTGAGAACATTTCTTCATCTTCAGTAATCTTGAACTCTGAATTTAGGTCTATTTTATTGTTATTGAATCCTTATACTGCTAGTTAAGTCATATGTCCTTCCTCTGAAATTCTGAAAGCACTTAATTCATATAACTCTCCTTTTAAGGATATCATAAAGTAGATACTTTCTTGTTCCCACCAAATTCCACTAACAGGCTAGTCTAAGCCAGTAATTTAATCCTTCATTTCTAAAGAGCCAGTATCTTTGAAGAGTTCGGTAGTTTTTCCTAGAACTAATACAAAGTTGCTTCCATTTAAATTCTAAAAAGCATCTATAAACTAGACATCAGTGACTTATGTTTCAGCACTGTATTTCTTTTCAGGGTATAATTCAGAAATTTCAATTTTAACATCTTTTGGACTTGTATTTTTAACAGTTAAATCCCAGGTAATTTCATGACCTGATAGATAGTAGTCACTTGGAATTAGGATACTTTCTTTGATTTCTTCACCTTCCTCAACTATAGAATTTGATGACTAGAAGAAGTCAGTTGGCGCTGGTAGTCTAGTTCCATCTAGTTCAACATGTCCTTCATAAGTTTTATAGACATTAGGATCTAAGAATGCAGCTGTGATGTTATCAAAGGTGTCACAAATTTCAGTATCTACCTTACAGAATGATAATGAACAGTTTAAGAAATAGGGTTCGTTGCTAATAGTGAACTCCATTATATGTCTGTAATACATTGCATAAGTCAATAATTCATTTTCTCTAACTAGGTAAGTTGAGAACAAAGTCTATTTGTTATTATCGAAGTAAATTGGTGGTCTCTTAACATAGTCAACTCTGTACTGAACAAGAACATTCTGATCCCATGGCAATTCTCTTGAATAAGCCTTGATATAAGTATCAATTTAAGTTGGCTAGCTTGAGATTATCTAAACTCTTTCATTCTTATACTAATGCTTTAAGTTCTAATCCTTGTCTTCATCAAACAGTTCATAATACTTGTCTGTCTAGTATAAGACTAGATTTCGATCTTCTTCAACATAATCAAATTAGAACTCATAAATTCCGTTTTCAGTAGTCAAGGTGAGGATATTAGAACTTTCCTCAAACTAGCAAGAATTGATTTTACCATATAATAGAGTTTGCTTAGTTTGAAGCTTTACTGAGTAATCATTAGTATTCAAAACGTAGATTTAATCACTTGCACATACGATCCATTGCAATGTTTATAAGTCAGTGTCTTTGTCAGTTATATAAGCAAGTTGTACATAAACAGCATCTATTTGTAAAGTCTTTTTCTCTTAGAATGCAAATTTGGTAGTTGGAGATGAATAGAAGGTAATACTCTGGCTAGTTGTTAGGTAAGTCGCATATAAGAGCTCAGAATCGTAGTCATAGCATGTCCAGAACTTATTATTATTGCTAGAAACAGATAATGTAGTTGAGAATTTGACAGCCATGTCTTTAAGTACAGCGATATCTACATGGGATTAATCCTTAATTTGAGATGCAATTATATAATTTTTGCATTCTGTATTTTGTCTCTAATCAACTCCAAGTAAAGGATTTGTTAAGATAGAACTAAATACCTAGATGTCATTTGGAACGTCAGTAATTTGTACTAGTTCAGTTGCACTCTATAGAGCTAGAGCGTTCAACCTTTACATCTCCTTGGAGTATAAGACAATGATTCTTTCATTAGCTTATATTGTTCCTTTGCATACGTCATATACCTATTTACCGAATTTAGCTGCTGTTACATTGTAATAGCCTGTGTATACAGTTGGAGGATCTAAGTCAGTAATATTTTGCTATTTGTTGTCTAAATACTGGTAGTATGACACAATAACGTCAGCGTCTTCATATACGAAATAGTCATGCAAGTCAATATATGGACTTGAAGAAACAGACCATACTAAGTGGACTTCAGCTGATTACTAAACAACAATATCCATATCTAATTTAATTTCAAAGCTTGAAATCTTAATTTCAGTAAACTAGTTCTCTGCGAAGACTACAACATCGTATATATTTTCCTTGGCAAATTTGCTGTATAAAGTTGCTTGTATTTCATCCTCTCTAATCTAATATAAAGCATTAACTTGCTTCATTTACACTGAGTCTTTGAGAACAAATAGAAGAGTCGAGTTAATGGGGTTAGTGTCTGAAATAAATACTAAGTAAGGCATCTAAAATTCGGTATAGTGATTCTTTATTAATAAGTCTGAAGTGCTTCCATAGAAATCTTAGTTAAACATTACACTTGGTCCTTCTAAGTCTAGAGTCCATACTTAAAATTCTCCTGATACTTCAACAGGAATTGCTAAAAGTCTAGATCCAGAAATACTTGTGCTAGAAGGATAAACAGCTATGCTTGCATCTTATGGATTGTTATCTGATTTATAGAATAAGTCCCAACTTACTTCATCATCTTGAACGAAGTAATAAACATGTCCGAAGAATGTTACGACAATAACTTTATTATTATCAGTCACTTAAACATCAGCAGGGAAGTCTTCCAAACCTAACTTTCTAATATCTTCATCTGGAATTTGGAATTTAGCTCCTTCAAATTTACCTTCAACGTTTTCAAAGCTGTATAAGTATCCTTCTAAGTCTCCCACATAAATAAGGTTTTTATCTTAGTCGTAAGCTACAGAAGTAATATACTAAACATCACTTTAAGTCTGTACAACCTTAATTTAAGCAGTAGGTATTCCTTCAAGATTAATGTTTACTTCAGCTTAAAGTAATAGCCATGTTGTGCTTGCTCCTTCATGTTCGAATGTTGATACAATATAGAATTAATTTTCTTACTTTTGCTAGAACATTTCTAATAGAGCTATTTCTTAAGATACAGGATATAATTCGCTTACTATATGTTCTGGATATGTAAATAGGAACACTAAGTTATGTTGCTATGTGCTATTTTAGCAGGCTAATACAATGAAAGGATCCATCTGAAGTAAGCTTTCCATTGATTTAATTCTATATCCATCAGTCATTAGGTAGCAATTGCCAAATTTGGAGATGTCTATTTCAGTAAACTTGCAAGTTTCATCGAAATCATCTTGAACCTCACAAACTTTAAGTAATCCTTCAGATAAGTAAACTGCATTATCAGTTCCATAGTTAGTTAAAGCTTTGTAAGAATTGTAATCGCTCAGTCTTTCATCAAAAATAGGTCCGAATTTATCTTCAATACATAGTAGATTATCGTAGTCGAACCAATAAGGATCACAGTTAGCGAAAGCTTCGACCTTAATACCATTTACTTCAGCATAGTAGCTAATATCAGTTCCTTATATTACATCTAAAGGAATAGTGTAAGTGAATAATTCTGGTACCTTCATATCAACTTTATCCATTATTAAGAATTCAACATCCTTTGCTTTTTCTTTATTCAGTTCTACTTTAGTTTCAACTGATGAAATATAGAACTTCAATGTTGTTGCATTTTCCTCTTAACTCTTAGACTATTTAGCTGAAATTTCTAACTCAATATAATAATCCTTTTATACCTAAGGATCTAGGTCATTGAACTTGATTACTAGCTAAGCATATTCTACAGATGCATCCTTATCTGGTAGATAGTATGGAATTTATTTATAAGCATCAGTTCTTGTTGAATACATAGGGTTAACTTCTACAGATCTTAATTCATCAGATCCAAATACAAACAGTCTTGATCTAGTATCAATATGAACCAATTTAAACTCTTCTTCTTAGACTAGAACATCATACATGTTCTTCCATACAAACTTAGATTCAAATTAAGCTCCAATCTCATCAAACAGGTTAGTGTTAGCTGCTTAGTTGGCTGTGAAGATTGAAATCTTGTAAGGATTCTCCTGATCGTTAGTCTTGGATAATACAGCAACGAATTCAGTGTTTACTTCAATTAATTAGTAATCGCAAGATGGGCAATCCATATAGTATTGCAATAAGTAAGGAATGTTATCCTATAGTAAACCTTATCTCAAAGCTTGAACATTTCCTTCTCCGAGTAAGTAAACTAATTCCTGTTGAGGAGTTGTATCTAGATCATAATCCCATTAGTTCCATCTAGAAGATGCAATAAGGTTAGGTCCTTCGACACCTTTGAATTATCCTGATTTTGGAGCGCTATAATCTAACCAATTTTAGATTCCTTGATTTTCAATATTAAGATTAAACGAGAAAATACCTCTGGAATCAACATCATAAGCAAGTAAGTAATTTTAAGTCTTTGACTAACCTTCAATAGTGAAATCACTGAAATTAACCTTCTTCTTGTATTACATTGTTGTCTAGTTAATTGGAAGTAGTTCTTAAATAGATTTCGAAGTCTCGTTGAACTTATAAACGTTAATTATTCCTTTCTCTAGAATGTAGATGTAGTTCTCAAATGTAAGCATGCGTTCTTATTCCTCTACTAGATGCTAATTTGCAAGTTGAGTAGTTATATCTACTTATGAAGGCTTTGAGTAATTTCCATATTGCTCATATAGTGATTTCAAGTTCCAAACATTAAAGATTAAGTTACCTTCACTTCCTTAGCTTTCACATATGTAATAAATGCTCTTAAGACTGCTACTCTAAACGATAGCTCCATTTATTGGCTTTCCAGTTGATTCTAAATCGTATAAGAACTTGAAATATCCCTTGTTATCTACATACAGGTGAACTAAATTAGTCTCACCATCGATTAAGAATGCGAAGTAGACCACATCAACTTTATCAATTCTAGCCCATTACACATTGAAAATTTGTATATCTGAGTCATCTACTGATGTAACTTTGAAAGGAAGCTTAGTGACTGTTTCTTATGTTCTTTGATTCTAATTAATTGTTACAGTGTAATCAGGATTTTCTGGAGAAACTATCTTTAGTTCATAGTCCAATAAATGTCCAGAATAATAGTTATAAATAGGAATTTGAAGTTGTAGTTCAGATGTACTTTAATCAAACCAAATGCTTCCCATAGTACTGTTGAAAGATTCTGGCTCTCCATAGCTTCTTCCATGTATATCAGTTCTTCCATTGAATATAGTGAACTCGTTTGGATCACTTGCTTAAACTGGAATATCGAATGATTCGCATATATCAGTATGAGACCAACAGTATTCGATTGATCCTCTGAAATTATATTCTTAATCTGCTTCTGGGAATTCAATAACTACGCCTGTAGCAATTTAGTACTTTAAGATAACATCATCAACTTAGCAATACATTTATACATAGAACTTAACAGATTAGTCATAGAAATGGCAATTAGGATAGTTCTCATAATCGAATTCAATTTCGCTTAGCACATTTTAATACTAAGGCAGATCTGTTGAGTAAACTCTCATTATGTAGTTTCCTTAGTCAATAGTTGTAAGTATTCCTGTTACTTCTTCGTTTCTATATTCAACTATCATTTGGCTTGAATTATAGCCATCATACCATGTGCTAGATTGAATCAAAACTTTATCATTTAAGTTAACTTCGAATTCAAATGTTCCGACATTTGAACCAACTAGCAAAATCTATTTTTCAGGGTAATAATAGCAGCTTTGGATTTCTTAGGATAGCTTAAGACTAAAGTCATGAATTTAGACGTTTTCGAAGTTTGATCCTTAAGCAGGTAGTGTTAAGTAGCTAATGTGATCATTGTAGCATACTAGAACAGTTTAGTTTTTAGCATACATGATATCTACTACATCTTTGTGTAACAAATCGAAATAGTATTCTGTTTTCTTACTTGGCTCAGTCTAGCCAACATCCAATTAGATGTAATAAGCTTGCTGCTAATATTTCTGGCTTTCTTAAACTAGAGCAATTAAGTAAGCATTGCTATCTACGTTCCATAAAAATACTTCCTTTATTTCAGTATTTATCTTATCTGAAACTTAAGCGTCATGGTAATAATCTAAGTTAACAGCTGTATAAGTAAACATATCTGGATCGAAGTACTCAACAGCCAAAAGAATATTTTCTGATTGTAATAGATCACTCATTTCAGCTGGGTTCTTATCAACTGTAACATCATTGTAAGTAGGTAAGAAATTTCCATTTTCATCTTCTACTTAGTATTAATCTAGTATTAGCTCATTGTATTTATTGATATAGAGAGTATAGGCTTTATCGTCATAATATGCTATGTTATATACTATTTTGTTATCCTTTTCTTAAGGTTCTTCTATTAAGATATCATAACCTGAGTGAGGAATTGGTTATGGTAAGTCAATCTCCTTATTATGGTAATCGTAGTATTATCCTTCAATGCTAATTTCATAATTCTAAAATTCGAAGAAGTCATGCAAGTCTAGTAATCCAGTGTTACCAGGAGTCCATCTTATATTTAAAGGTTCTGCCTAAACAGTTTCAATTTCGTCTCTGTGAACTACTTCAGTAAACTCATGTATATCGTGAGAAGTGAACTCGTTAGTTGCATTAATTACATAATCAGTTTGTGAAGTTTCAGTATTGTATGGTCTAATTTTTAGTTCGCTTTCATCATGGAGAGTTACTTTGTTGAAGTTATTACTTGATTTTTCATCTTGAGGTGTTCCAATCCAGTAAATTGCATCACCAGTGAAAATAGTGCTATTTTATATTAAAGGTGACTCATACTCTTCTATATTCTAGATATAGATATCGTAATAAACTTCATCTTACAGTGCATCATCACTGAGATCATATACTCTAATGAAATGCTGATAATCTCCATTTTCTTCCAGAAGCTTCAACAATGGAACTACTAGTCTATTAGTTTGCTCATCATAGGCCATTGAATGCGTAGTGAAGAAATCAGTCATAGAATCTGGAATGTTAAATGTTTAGGAGATCTTTGTCCAAGAGAAGTCTTCAGAGTAAATAGCATCTCCATTTATCTTGAAATAGTACAAATCTCCAAAGTTTAGAATTACTAAGAAAGTTATTACATCGCTCTTTTCATTGTAAACTAGTAAACTCGTGGAGTAAGAAGGAACAATTGTATCAGTATATGGCCATTCAGGAGTTTCCCAACTTACAATTGAGTATAATAAGTTATCCTACTAACTTACAGCTCTTACGTATCCAAGGTTATCAGTTATGAAGAATAATCCTAACCTTGCACAATATTCAACATCTAAGATCGCCTAGTTTGGTTCATAAGAAGCAAACAATAAAGGCTCTACAGATTTAACTTCTCCATTAAATGAATACAACGTTTCTTTATAAGCGAACATTCTATTTGGTAAGTAATCAATCTTGCTTGGCGATTCAATTACTTGTTCAAGATCTTAAATCAAAAATACGTAAAATTCAGTATCAGATTTAGTAAATACCTTCATGACAGCTATATCGGTAGTATGGACATCATATTTGTGAGAATATTCTAAAATTAGTTCATCATCCAATCTAAGTAAATTGATTGAGCCGCTAGTTTCAGTATAGCAGTAAACTATAATTATAAGTCCTTAAGTACTATTTGTGGTAGCCATATGTGTGCAATCACCTTATAGTTTTACTTTTTAAGTTACTTATGACTCGCAAAGTCTAAAGTCATCAGATGGTACACATAATCTCAGTAGATTTTCTTCTTCTAAGAATAAAAGATAGCTTTGATCATCATAATCGAAGGGTACCATAGCTCTGTATAAGAATGCAAATGGATCTTTACTTTACACAACATTGTCTATTGTGTATTTTGGAGTCATGCAAGCAAAATCGGAGACTAAGCAATCATCGTAAGTATTATAGTAACTGTCATTTACTTCGAATGAGTAAGTTGCATTTTCTCCCTTTAATACATTAAATGGAATATCGCAGACATAAACATCATGAACATCATGAGTAAGTTCATCCTTTGTTAGAATATCAACTTTGTTGAACTCTTCTTAGTCAACATTGATATATCCTACTGATTATTGAACATGTATATCAAGTTTTTGTGAGCTAGTGTTGTTCTTTCCATCTAATGTGCTTTGAGTAGCATCAATTACAACTGTAAAGTCAAATGAAGGAGTATTGATTGGATCTTTAATAGTAATATTAACCCAACCCCATCTCTATATATCACCATCAGGAGTCATTTCACTAAAGTGCTCGTTTCCAATTTCTAAATAGACAGTATAGAGAATATCTCCTGAGAATACATATAGTCTGTTTTCTTCTTCATCTTCAGAAAATACGAATTTAGCCTTATTATCAACAGGAATAACAGCGATTAAGTTAGTGTAAGAGTTTTATGTATTAGCAAATACATAAACGTAGTTTTTGCCATTAAGTGTACATAGAGTTCCTGTGAAATATTCGTCAGATTCGAGATAGGTATAAAGACATCCTTAAGAGTTCATTAGCTCTTGAATTATCATCTGCTAGTTATTAAACAACTATGTTTAGTAAATGTTGCTTTCTTCTTTAATGTTTGCAATGATGAACAAGTAATCTTAGCTAACAGAAAGATAAACCATTGCATCTTCTTTAGATGAGTAAGTTTTGCCGAAATCAGTTTGGACCCAATATTACTTTCCTTACTCGTCTTCATAGAAGTTGTCTAATTGATAAATTCTTCCTTGATCTGTATTAGAATCGAAGACATAAAGGTAATTTTTATCATCTTCATGGAAAACAAAATCGACAGGATTTATAGCTTCAACACCTTTTTTATCATATTTTCCATTGCTATAGATGATAATGTTGTCCTAAGTAAGATCTTATATCTTCTTGAGTGTAATCTCGTTATTTTCTGTGTTCTATTCTGTCATTTGATATATTAACAAACCATCTGGATAAACATCCCAAATCATATCATCAAGTGATTACATACGGTAAGTAGACTATGCATAAGAAGTAACATCAATTCCATCCCATTTGATTTGGACTTATTGAACATTTGAGGGATCAGTAATATTATACGCAATCCATTTAATCTTAGCAGGTTCTTAGTTTGCAAGCTCTTCAGCAATATAATAGTAATAATTATCTCCATCTTTGGTAACAAAATTAACTATTGCTGCCTTAGAAATTTTTTCTTCTGTTTGTATTTCTTCAATAAATTCTATCTTATTAGGTTTATTTTTGTCTTCTTTATATACATAGAAAGCATTTTTAATGTCACCTGGTATGATTATTATATACCAATCGTTTTTAATTTTAACAGAATCAACATCAAATGCCTCATCAGCAGTGGATTTAACCTTTTCTTAATAAACTTCATAAGATTTTTCTTATCCAGTTGTAACTTCTACTCCATCTGGCAAACCAGTTAGATTATCTGGCTTTAATTCAAGTTCAATTTCATGTCCAGAGAAGTAATTCCATATTGGTACCCAAATAATTACAGATCCATCATTACTTATTGCAGTTTAATAGTTATCTGGGTTTTCGAATTTCTTACCATTGATATCTTGTCTTCCATCAGTTATAGCATACTCTTCGCTATCTAGCAAATCAACAGTTAAATTACCAATCTTTTCACAGAATTTTCCATCGCTTCCTGTAACACAAATTTCAACTTCACCTTCATAATGATAAGCAAGTTATTCGCCAGTGCCGTTAAGTCTTGGGAATTGGATACTTTCCTAAAGATATAGAAGCTCAGTTGTGATATTCTTTCCGTCTATGCAGTGCATAACAAGTGCAGTTCCATTAGCAGCATAGGTACAATTAGGTAAATCTTCATATTTGAGTTCGCTTATGAAGTTTTCTTAAAATTCGTATAGCTTGCTATATACTTTAACGCTATATGAATCCACAAAGGTACTCAAAGATACCCAACAATAGTTATCAACATATAGCATATCTATGCTTGATTAGTCATCTACTTTCCAGTTTGTGAATTCTTTGTCCTTGAATTAAAGGTCTTAAGTTATAATGAAGTCATAAACACCATATGAAGTAGAAAGAGAGAAGAAGTCTCCATGAACTTCAGAAATACTGCTTTCGATCTCACCAAAGAAATCATTAAACTTATCCATTTCTAAAACTGGCTTTGAGAAATCAGTCTTGGAATATATATTTACATACTCATTAGTCACAATAAGTACATCATCAATTATCTTTAGAGCGTTTGAAACATATAGTATGTTTGGTAATGTTAGATCAGTTATGAACGAAATTGAATCATCTTTGCTATCAAATTTGAAAACTGAAACTAGCTAATTTTTGTTAGGGACAAACAAATAAAGCTCCCAATTATTGTCAGTTTTTGATGTAGTCACCCATAAAGGATAGTTTTCATCTTCTGTTGCTGGAGTAACTTTGAATGAATCAGTAGCAAGTAATTTTTTCTAGTCTACTGAGACAATTTGAATTTGTAGATCTGGATCGGTAAATTAGGTTATAACAACATATTGTGGAGCATTATCTAATTTAACACTCTGTGTGAATAATGCAGGATCTGCTTCTTTCTTTCCTAAATTAATTTGGAACAAATATTCAGGATCTTAAACAAACTCTTAAAGATTTAATTCGTAGACATAAAGATATAATTGTCTGTGGAAATCGTCACCAAGTACATAAAGCAAAGAGTCATATTAAGCAATCTCATATACTACTTAAGTATGATGTTTCGTATAGTTATCAATTTAAATACTGTCCTTATCTATCATATGATAGCCAGACTATACTATTGGATCTTAAATATCATTAAGAACTTTTCCGTCTTTGTCTGTGTATTATCCATCCTTAACGACTATTTCTAAGTCATCATATGAGTATAAATCTTTTAGATCATTAGATCCACCAGCTAGTGAAGCAAGCTAAATATAAGCTTCATCTGTTTTTTCTCTATAGTCAATTGGAGGTAAAATAACTGAGTATTTAAACTCATTTCCTTCAGTCTCGGTCCATTAATTCTTTCCTACAATTTCGATGTCATAAGATGTTTGATTAGCATTGCCACCATTGAACTGGATTTTGACAGGCTTGTTATTGATATAATAAATATCAAGAGATTCAGGATCAGCAAGTTCACTTATAGCTACAAGATAATTTCCATTCTAGAAGATAAGGATATTCTAGTAAATGTCTTTGTTCTATAAGATAGTCCTTCCAATGTTTATTTCATCCAATAACTCATTTACTAGATAATCTTTGCTTAGATCATAGACTCTTATCCATTGCTCTTAGGTGCTTTTCTTGGCATATGTTATTGCTACTAGCTAAGTATCTTGACTGTAAGCTATTGAGTGAGAGTAAAATACTTCAGCAACTCCTTAATCGATGTTAATTTAATTCTAGCTGAAAAGTACGAAAGAACCCTTTGCATATAGCTAGTTACCTTAGAACTCTAAGATGAAAACATCTCCATACCAAACTGTTAGTAAGATTCTATCTGTAAATTCTTTCTTTGGCAAGACTTATAGAGCTGTAGGCCATAATGGGAAATCAGTTCCATATTTCTAATCCCATGTTATTTCTAACATACTATCAGTTGGTCTTGGTACATCATAACTTCTAATTAGAACAAAGTCTGCTCCATTATTCTCCAAGAAATGAATAAATCCATTTTTATCTGCCAGAACTAGAAGTTTATATTCCTAGTAGTACAAAAAGTCAAGAGTAAATAGCTTTTCAATGTTCAAAGTAACTAAGTTATAGAAATCAGTTGCTTTATAGGCGAAACTAGTAGTGAATGTGTAAATCAAAAGATCATTTGTATCAAATCGATCTTCAAATAGACTTTGTCTATCTACCAACATCACATATACTTCATTATATTTTAAGTCTTCATAGGCCTTTAAGTAAACAGGCTTGAATGCTAAATTTTCATATGTACCAACTACTTTATGTTATGCCATGTCGTAGAAAACTAATTTATAGCCAGATTCTCCTGTTCCTTCACATGACATTACCAATACATTTTCCATACCTTATCCATTAATCTATGCCATCAGATCGCATTTCTCAGGTAAAGTAACATTCGACCAGTCACAATATGCCATATCTAAATCCTTGTTGTAAATGAAATCGCAAATAGCAAAGCTTTGCTTCTAAACCAAAACTACAAATTAGTTATCATTAATTTTAGTGATATCGTTATAAACTTTAACCAAGTCTTTGTTTTAAATCTAGTTATCATATATTTTTTCTGTAGTTTGAGGCGTAACGCAAACGAATTAAGTCTTGTCGCATTCATTAGTGATTGGTACTTCTTTACCATCTACCTTAATTACAATATCTACATACTCTCCCTTGAAAGCATCATGAGGTACTTCATAGTAGTCTGTCTTTCCATAATCAACTCCAAAAGTATCTTTAGTTAAGAGATCTGAAGAGTCTTCTTTATCAAGTGATACAAAGAATTGTGATGGCTCTTCAAAAACGAGTTTTACATCAGAAGTTTGATTAGTATCTCCTGTCTTTCCAATGATCTTGATATCCACATTAACAAATGGCTAGGTTTTGTTATAAAATGTAGAATTCTCGTAAAGTAAGTCAATAGAAACCCATTTTCCATTGTTGCTAAGACTGTAAGTATCAAACTTATCATCTTAAAGAACATAAAGGATAGTATAATCTCCTTATTCACTAAATGCAAGATCACATGAAGAATCAACTGGAATAGTTTTATATACATTTGTACTTGCTACTTCCTCATTATCGAAAATAACGATCTTATGGCTTGTTGAGTTTTCACACAAAGCAGCAGTATAATGTTTTGATGTTACAACCTAAGTATACTTTCCATCTTTGCAGGTTACATATGTTTATAATAATTCAGCTGTATCTGTAATCTTGAGCTGTTGTAACTAGTTTTTATCCGTATCCTCTGCCAATGTCCACATATAATCATCGTTTTTAATTAACTAGTAATCTTTATCTTATTATCCTTCAAATGAATCTTTATTAGTGAAGGTATCAACTTCTACCCATTAGTCTTGACTAATAGTATAAAGTTGAATATTGGTGCTTGTTTTGTTGTACACGTATAAGTTACTAGAATCATGCTATTAATACTCAAAGTCTGTAAGAGAGTTTTTACTATCTGTTAAATCAGGATATTTTTTAAGTAGCACTTAGGTGTTAGAAATTCCTTCAATATCATATCCAGATATAACATTATGATCTATGGTAGTATACATAAATCCATTGTCATTAGCTTTGAGAGACTCAGTTATTACCTTGAATTCTTCTCCATCATAATAGTCAACATCGTACTGTTTAAATTGATCTTCCTAAACTATTTTGAAAATTGCTAAATCATAGAATTCTTTTCCTTAAACTGTGCAAGTGCAAACCAATAGTTTCTAGTTTTCGATATAAACAATCTACATCACTTTTTCGCATCCTTTTACTGTAAGATCTGTGACGAATTTAGTTTCACCATTTTGGTCTACCTATTTGTAAACTGGTACAACGTTATCTTCTCCTTATAGTAAGAATATATAGTTAGTATTATTGTATTTAATCGTCTAAACATCTTAATAGGTCTTGTTTAACTATTTTTCCTTGTTTTCTTCAGGGAAAAGATCAGTTACCTTAACAATTGCATCAGGTGGTTAAACATTAGTGATTTCAATAGTGATGTTGCAGTCATGTCCAGAAACATAATTTTCGACTGGAACAACATTGCTTACCTTGTATTTATACTAATCATCCTCTAGCTCAGTAACTGAATTTCCATAAAGTGTATCCTTTGTCCATTCATAATGTCCATCTGTGTTTTACTTTCCTGGGAAAGTTACGGTATCTTCAATATTTACATACTATGCTGATATATTAAAACTACTGCAAACTTAGGTATCCAACTTGCAAAAATCTAGAGTTGCATTAAGAATGACAGGCTGATTTACGGTTGCGAAGTCAAGATAGTGCAAATAATAGAAAACGTACTTTGAGATTTGATTGTCTTTAGTCACAAAGATAGCATATAGTCTATCATTCATTTGATAGAATTCTCCTTTAACAGGAACAACTACTGGATCAACTCTGTATTATACTAAAACATTATATTTCCAATTAAGAACTCTAGAATATGCTCTAATATAGACATCTTCTTCACTTGGAGATGCTTAGATAACTACAGTATTGATATCATTGTAAAGACTTCTTAGGTAGTTATCGATTTTATCGTCGAAAAGTTCATAGAAATTATTTCTGACTGGATGAAGTTGCTCGTCTTCCCATAGCATTTTATATTCTATGGTTCCTAGTTTATTAATCGTAAGAGTGAAGATATTATTTTTAGAATCCATGTGACTTGATGAAATTGAACCGTAGTAATCGCTAATACTTGTTGTTTCATAGTTAAGAGTAATGTCACTATTGAGTACGAAGAAAGTCTTGTCATTGCATCCAATCCACCAGTCATGTTCCTTCTTATAATGAGTTAGCTCAAATGTATTCGAAGCATAATCCTTAACATAGCTAAATTAGCCTGAAGATGGTGATTTATAGAAAGTCAAAGTATTGGAAGAAGTGAGATAAGCTAACCATAGATTGTTTTCGTAATAAGCAATCCAGAAGCGATTATCAGTCTATGCTTAAATACTAAGCGCCTAGCCATTATTTAGGATATTCAAATTCTAATCCAATACAAAAACTTCTACCTTATTTGACTTAATTTAGGTTATAACAATATATTGCTCTGTTTCTGTGATTAAATTTATGCTAGTATATCTAATTTCTGGTTTACTTCCAATGGTAGAGCTTATTAATATTGAATTTATGTAAGAAAAGTCATCCCAATTCTTCAAAACGATTAAGAATAGCTAGTTATTATTGTTCTACAGTATAAGAGGTCTGACAATACCATTTATTTTAGCCTAAGAAACTGTTATAACTTCACCTTGAACAACTAAATCTTTTTCTTTTTTATAGCCACTTGTCACTACAGGAGAAATAATACCCTCAACTGGATTTCCTTATAAGTCAGTATAGTTATATTGAGAAACGTATAGATCACAGTCCTCATAGTCAAAGAATTCATGTACTTCAATAGAATTTTTAGAATTTGTTGTCCAAGTCTCATCTACATTTTCAGTTTGCTATGCTACTACTACTATATCAATAGAAGTAAGCCATGCATTTAATATTTGAGAGACAAACTAGTTATAAGAAAATATTGACATATCATACTCTAATTTAGTAGCAAACTTGGAAGCTAAAACTACATCTATTTAGTCAAATCTCAAGTTATAAGTGTAGAGATGTGTTTATTTGGTGTCTTAATAGGTTAAGAAAACTGTTTGCTCACCCCATAATCCTTTTGTAAATATGATAGTTGGTTCGAAGATTTACTCGAAATGCTATTTAAGAAGGTTGTCTTATACTTGAGTATATCTGTCTTGCTTGAACAAACAAGATTCAGTTGAATCTTATAAATCAAAGATCCAAACTTCAAAGTAAAGGTTTGATTAAATTGGTACAGCTAGGAATCTCGAGTTTGATGTCAAGCTAGATCTTGCGGGATAAATAGCAAGGAATGGATTTTGTGGGTCATTCAATGAGTTATATAAAGTAGACCATGTGCCTTAGTATTTTGTCAAGTCAATATCAAGGAAGTATACATAGCCCAAGAAACTGGTTACAACCGTTTTCATAGTGCTCTAAACTTCAAGTATGTGAATATTTGCAGAGAAATCTAGCCAACCATGTGTTTAGAAATCAGTGTGAGGAATATTAATAGTTGATAAAGTCTTCCAGGTTTTTGTGCTAATTACATAAATCTTTCCTTGTATTTCACCAATTAATAGAATTCCTTTATTGCTGTCATAATCAAGTGTAACAATATAGATTTAGGTTGCATTAAGATAGTTATTGTCAATAGATTTTACCAAATCTAAGGTCACGTTTGGAGCTTTTTTATTTTCAGTTACTTGAAGGTTGTATACATATAATTGAGTCTGAATCAAATCGTACTAATCCTGCAAGTCATTTAATTCATATAAAATGAACAAAGTGAATTAATTTTCTGCCTCTTGATAAATGGAGTAAGAGTAAACTTATTGCTTAAGAGGAACTTTCAGTTCATATAGCTAACCATTTCCATATTATATGTATATTAATAAAGACCAACTGCTTCCTTCATTGCACAATAGCACCAGCATTGGTTCGGTTTTTACTCCAGTTAGATTTAGTTGTTAGCCATCTGTTATGTCTTAGCATTTCTAGCTAAGATCAAAGAATTATGAGTTGCAAATACCATCATCGTAATCTATTCGTAATGTGCATATTTCTAGTTTGCTATTTTCAATCAGTTTAACTATTCTGTTTTCATCATAATTTCTAACTGTTTGCCAATAATTTGACTGATCTAAGTGATGTTCCACTAATCCGTATTTATCTTGCAAGCACATAATATGTTCAAAGCGGAAGTAATCAGGATCACAGGTATAAGCATTAACTTAGTAACTTCCATCAACTTCTCCACGGAAAGTTATGTTAGAACCATCAACAGATTTAAGTGGAATTACATATTCTAACGTTTGTGGTACATACATACTAACTTTGCTTAATGTTAGTATTTCAGTCTTATTGAAAACAGACTCATCTATTTATTCTCCAGTTGGAATAGGTTTAATTATAATCTTAATATCAGTTGTCATTGACTCATCTGTTTTAAGCTATGTGGAAGTAAGTTATAATGTTGCGGTATAAGTAGTTGATTCGAGTGGTTTCAAAGTATTAAAAGCAAAAGTAACTTCACTAAAGAGAACGGAATCATCTTAACTTGGTACATATTCAGGAACATGCTAGTATAAGGAAGAGTCTTCAGATAGAGTAGGGTTGAGTATGACAGTTCTTAACTCTTTTTAATTGAAAATGAAGAATCTGGTTGATTGATAATTGTAAATAGTATGTTCTTAGTTATCTACGTTAACGAGAACGTTATACCAGCTCTTTAGCAAAAGTTTGCTCCTGCCTCTAATCTCAAATTCATCAAACATGTTTGCATCTGCTTGTATTCTAGTAGTGAAAATTTAGACAGAGTATTTTTCTCCCTATGTGAAGTCTTAAATCAATGCTACTAACCATTATTCATCACTTGCTATGTCAATGTACTAGCATGATACGCAATCCTTTAAGTATTGAATTAAATAAGAATAACCTTAAGTATCAACTGCTCCTTGTCTTAAGTTTCTTTCGTTTTCTTCAAAACCTAAGGTAAATAGAGGATCTTTTCTAGTAGTTTTCCATGCTTCTAATTTATGAAGGTTATATTTGGTTGAAACCATTTTATTTGAGCCAGGAGTACTATAGAAGTGATTTTGTTCTGGAGTATATGAAACCTTCCATGATGTTTTGGTTTTATCATCTTAAAGTCCTGAAAGTTCTGAATTCAAGTTAATAGAGAACATTCCTCTTGAGATTTGATCAAGTATTACTAGCATAGTGTTATGTAGACTAAGAGATGACGTAGCATAGTCAGAAATAATGATACTAACTGTGTAATTATCTTAGTTCACATACAAGGTTTCTTAGGTAATAGGTAAGATTTCATCAATTGTTCTCTTTGCTTCGTCGAACATAAAGACAGAAATTTGATTATCATTATCCTAAACGAAGAAGAAATTTTCGTAAATAAGGAAACGCTTGTAACTTGCATGCTTGGATAAGAATATCTTTTCAGTGACTACTTAGGATGGTGCTTAGTTATTCTTCCATAGTTCATCAACGTTAAATATTTCAAAAGTATAGGAAGAACTGTTTGAAAGTAAAACAACGTAGTAAGTTGATTTAAGATCTTTTGATTACATAATAACACCATCTACTGGTAAATAGGAGGTATCTAAATAAGTATTTGACTTGAAAGAAAGTAATTATTGGAAATCTCCGCTTCCTTTGCTATCTTTATATACCCAGATGTTGTTTTTGTCTCCAATTAAGAATGTATAGTACTCATCATGCTGTCCGTTATTAGAAGTAACATATGCAACTTGAAGCATTTCCTGAGAAATAATTTCGTTTGTAAACATTGTCTGATCGAATGAAACTGAGTACTATTTAGATGTTTGAGCTTGCTTAATTGAAATTGAAAAGTCAGACGAAGATTTATCCTTTTCAACAACACTATGAGAGAGTGTATGTCCTGAATAATAGTTGCTGACTGGAATCCACATTTTGAATTTATCCTCATTGTTTAGTGGGTCATAATATAATTAGCCTGTAGATTCATTGTACTAGACAAGAGCTCCGTATTTATGGCCTTCTAGATCAAATTTAGAACTATAAATTGCAAATTTATTCTAATCATATGCATAGGCTGGCAAATCAAATTCAGTGCAAATGTCAGTATAAGGATGACAGTAATTTATTTTTCCTCTATAGCTGTAAGGCTCATCTGCTTTAGGGAATTCCAAAAGAGCTCTGTGAGCTACACTGTATAAAACAAGGTTCGAGTTACGTATGCAGTACATATGCACGTAATTAGCTTCCATATTTCCTAAGAATGTGCAAATAGGATATTCAAATCTCCAGTAAATTGAGCTCAAAATATTTTCTCCAAATTAGTAATAATTGCTTCCCACTCTAACTTCATTGTTTGCATACTATGAATTGCCAACATACATAATAGATACGTAAGAATCTAAATACTAGGCATTGAAATCTTTGTCATGTTATTCATCAGTAATACCGAACATAACAGTCAATTATGTTGCTTTATTATTAACAAAATCAATAGAATACTAGTAAGCTCCAATTCTAGTTCCTTCTAATACGATGTTTTGATTCTAGTCATAAGCGCAAGATTTAATCTATTAACCATCTGGATGTGAATTATCTAGATAGCTCTTCTCAATTTCGTTGAAAAACTAGATGACGATTTGATTTCTATAGCAAAGTACTTGCTTATCATTGTCAACATCAAAGAAAGCATTTATCAAATAATCATAGACTTTGTACTTGTCCCATACTACTTCTGACTTGAGTTATGAGTCTTGGAACGTAAATTTATTTACATTCCATAACATTTCAGTGTCAGAAACGTAGCTATACAGCCATTGTACATAAATATAGTTTTCACGAGCCCAAGCATACATAAATGGCTAGGTATAAGTTTATAGATAAGCCCAATCACCATAAGCATTATCTAATGATTTGAAGTTATATACAATATTGGAATGTCTTGCAATGATGGTAATATTAGCTGTGCTTGGAGGGATTACTTCAAATATAACGATATACTGATAATTGCTATTTTCAGTATATGCTAATTCTGTGTACTCGCTGTAAGTATTACTTATGAACCATTTTTTATTGATTTCGAATTTGTCAGGAGTTGGTTCTTTATATTCATATACAAAGAGTTCTTTGAAGCTTTCTCTAGCTAGTAGATAAACATTGTTTTTACTTGATGTGATTCTAACTGCATCACTTTCTAAGAACCATTAGTACTCTCCGTAATCTTTTTAGTACGAAATATAAACATTTGGTTGAGGCTTTGATATCTTATTTCCATTTTCATCGAAATACTCTCCATTAACTCTAGCGTCTAAATTATTCCAGGAGAAATATTAGTTCAAATCAATAACTGTATTTGAGCCTGCTGCGAAGCTGATTGACAATGGTTACTTCTATATTATCTTAACATCTTCCCATTGAACATTTAGAGTGAAAGTGTTAATTTTTTCGTTTTCGTTGTAGTTATTGAAAGCCAGTATTTCCAAAGTGGTTTGCTTTTACTCAGTGTTGTATGCATAGATTGTGCATTGGGAAAGTGGGTTATATTTGATCTCAGTGATATAATCAGTATACTATTTTTTATCTGGACTTACATTTATATACAATAAACGATCTGAGTGGAATACTGTAGACTTAATGTAATAATCTAAGAACAGAGTGGTGTCTAATTGTAGATCAAATGCTGATGGTTAGTCTTAGAATATTTCAGAATATCTTGGCTAAGTTAAGTTGTAGATTCTTATCTTGGTGTTTTGTTTCTCTTATCCTGTAATCTTCTCGAGGAAAGGTACTGCTATTAGTTGAGATCCATCATATGTAATCTAGTTTGAATTGAAAATCTCAGTCACTTATCCTGGAATACTCAAAGTAGATGAAACCTTAGTCCATACTACATTAGTATCGAATATATCATGAGGAATATTTACAGTCCACATATCACCATTGTAAAGAGCAACGAAGTATTTAGTGCTAAAGGAATCACTAAGGAGTTATAAGGCAGAAGCATGGGAGTTAGGAACTTACCATTTATTCCTCTAGATAATTATTCTCTCATAAGTTATTTCTAAAGCTCTTATGTAACCAAGATTATCAGTAACAAAGAAGTAATGATTAGCATAATTCACATCCAAGACTGTAAGAGACCATTCTTCAGATAAGGGAGTATTTACATACTAACCTCTGAATCTTATAGTTTTATCAGATTGAATCTAAAATTCTAGAACATGGAATCTAGTAGGTTATTGGATTTCTCCTTATTAGTCAAGGTCTTCAATGATTGAAACGTAGAAGCTGTCAAGTACATTGTATTTAAGAACTGCTTTAATTTAGGTTACTTAGTTGATATTCTCAATATTGTAAGAAGACTTTACAGCCCCTTTCTCATAATAATAGAAGATAAGTTAGTTTTCTCCTGTAGTTTTCACACAGTGAATTATTAGTAATGGATCAATTGAAGCATGAAGCACGTTCAACTTAGTACAGTAACTTATATCCTTAGCTTCATTTAAGTTGTAGACATAAGGCTATTCATCACAAATTCTCTGCTTCTTATAGCTGAAAGTACAGAAACTAACATAATATTTATTGCTCAATAAAACTAATCCACTTGAAGTGAAGAAGGCTAAGTCTTTATAGTAGTCAGTTTCACCTGTTTAGTTTACATATTCACGTAACTCTACCATTTTTTCAGTTTTATCTTCACAACAGAAAATTGGTTTTTCATCAGTTGTGCAAGTATTTTGCAAAACTCCATTTACAACTGTTTAGTAATAAGCATCTTATCCAATTAATAGAGTGAATGGTAAGGTATAAGTTTTAGCATCTTCTGTGTCCAAAGTAATTTTCTAGGTGCTCAATAGTTCATAATCAGCTGCTTTAGTTTAGTCATAGCCTATGAATGATTAGCTTTATTCGACAAATACTTTAATATCCTTTGTCTTTGATTGCTAATCCTTCTTTCCTGTTAGCTTAACTTGAATTTCAAATGGTTGCTTATAATCTGAAACATTAAGTTAAACCCATCCCCACATATTAGGAGGTAATTCTCTGTTAGCAAATTTATAGCTTTCTAAAGTATTTCCTGTCAAAGTGTACATCCATTCATTGTCATTTTCTTAACGGAAGACTGATTTGCTTCTATAGCTCTTAGGAATTTCGTAGTAGACGTTAGTGTAAGCTGCTTGATTGTTGGAGAATAAGAAGATATATTTCTGAGAGTCTTTTGAGTCACAATATGCAGCTGTTAGTGAGTTTCCACTAGAAATAGATTAGAAAGAGCAGTCATACATTTTAGGTATCATCTGAACCTGATCAACATATTATTCCTTAAGAGAACTTTGAGTTATATCTTATCCAAGTGAGAAAATGAAACCTTAGGAAGAGGATAAGAAATGGGCAGTACTATCATAAGTGGAGAATTAATGAGAGCCAGTAAAGACTTCATTCCAAGTTCCATCGCTATTTTGTTTCAAGTTGAATACTCTAATTGAATCAGTAACTTAATCGTAGATGTAAATTAAATCGTTGTCGAGGACAAAGTCTGTGGGTTAGATGCTAGGTGCTTTATATTATTAAGCTACATCCCATAATTTTCTAGTTCCTAGCATTTTGTTTAATAAGCAATCTTAATTATTGTTTCCTATGTCAGCACAAGATTTGCATTAGCCTGATGTACTGTCTCTATAATAACTCTTTGGACATAGTGAAAGGCAGTCATCTTGATAGAAGTAGAATCCAGATTTGCAAGTCAGTGCTGTTTGATATTTGTAACTTGAACATGTTTTATAAGAGAAATAGCAAGGAACGCAATTTCCGTTTTGTACAACATAACCTTCTGCACATTATGTGCAATCACCTGAGTTGCAAGTAATACAATGGGATTTGCATTCTGATTTCGCAGTGCAGTGCTGTTTTGTTGGTCCTGTGCAGTCATTATTGCAGAGGGATGAACATTTATTTCTATTCAAGTAGTCAAATACCTGAGAATCTAGCAAGGCAGTATCCCAAAGTTTCAAGTCAAGAATTTATCCATCATTGTCTTGATATTTCTAGAAGAAGTCTCCAATAACAACTTAGGAAGTTGTTCCTTAAGTATTGAATAGCTAAATTCCTAAATCGTCGTATAAAGGACTTCCTACAACTGCTAGAAGAGATCCTTTATTCCAGAAAGTAACAACAGTTCTTAAGACTTAGAAGTCGGTACTAACAAGAACTGAAACAAAGTGCCAGTTGGTTATATAGTCTAGTTTATATTCATCAGTTTAAGCAGTTGTATATTATCCATCATGTGTGATTGCATTTGAATATTGATCTCCATTTATCCAACCTACTGAAGGAACTTAACCTCCATATTATGCATTGCTAAAAGCTGCTGGATCATTAGTTAATGAGAAAGTTGGAGTCCATGATGTGGATTTTTAATTGTATTTAGCCCAGAAAGTTAGAGTATATGAACTAGATGAGAATTGAACTTCATTAAATGCTATTTTGAGATCAATTGAAGAGCTTGGATTTAAGTTAAGTTCATATTCTTTATCAGTTAGTTAGAAGTAAGGTAGATAATTGCTTGTGCAATGTGAATCTTAAGGACCTACGCAAGAATTTTAACAGCTGGAATGACATTTTTAAGATTCCAAAGCGATTTCTAAGGCCTAAGATTTAGTTAAGCAACCACTAGGGAAGAATCTAACATCCTTGAAAGAGGCTTAGCTTCCATAATTAACTTCTGGATCATTGTTATTTGGATTTCCTCCTCCAACGTAGAAAATATCTGAATCACGTCTTATGTAAGCCTAAGAATTGAAAGTTCCATCTTAGTAGACCATAGTTTAAACACTCATGTCTTTATCTTCCCAATTTTTATAATAAATATTCAAAGAACTTGCTGTATCATTGACACAAATATCCCAAGCAATGAACATCCATCTTGCGTCTGGCTTAATTTTAACTTCAGTAGTATATGAATCTTGCTTAGCATCTTTTCTCCAATACTACATTGACAATTTGGAAGCAGGACTATAGCCACCGTCATTTTTAGCTTCATGCTTCTTCCAAAGAATTCCAGGAATTCTATTCTAGATATTTACTTAATCAAGTCTATTTTCTACAATTGTATATAGTGAGTCCCATGATCTAATATCTGTATAACTGGCTCCCCAATTCATGAACCACATGGAGCCTGCATAGCTTAAATTGCTGAAAGTTTCTCCCTAAAAACGATCATCTTTTGCAGGGATCTCAATGTATCCTTTACTTACTACGTTCTGTCCATCTAAATCTTAATAATCGACTAAATTATAGTAAAGCATATTATATTCTGGACTAACACAGTCTGCATTTAGATTTTATTTCCTGCAAGATACCTATTACTTTAGCTTGCTCTTTAGACTGTCTGAGTCTAAAGTCTAGTCAATATATACATTAGTATCAATAATTTAGAATTGATATTCAACGGAATCGAGATTAGGACTTTATCCTATCCAAACATGACTAGATTTACTTAGAGGACAACTTAATGATGTTAACTTTGATGATTGGCAAACTGGTACTTCATCTTCAAAGTTTTCAATACAAAGCACAAGCCATTTTTCTTTACTTTAAGTTACATAAGTACTCCATGCAAAGCCATAGTCAGCCTCTTCTAAAGTCCATTTCTAGTCAATTCTTCTTTCTTAAGTATTGATATCATAAGATATAAGTGATATTTAGTATTCTTTTCCGTTATATTGATAGATAAGCTTAATTGAGAGATCACACTATAAATCACCCTTGACATATAATAAGTTCAAAACTTCTCCTTACTTTAATGAATTTTAGGTCTATCCAAATCTTCCGTAAAAAGTCATACCATATGAGTAAGTTTCAGTAAACTCTAAAGTAGTCTCAGCAATTTTGATCTTCTAATAGCCTTAGTTTTGATTGGGTGATACTTAAATATCTGTGAATTAGTCCTAATAAGTCCAAGAATTTTGTGCCTACTTAGTTTAATCATAAATTGAGTCTGTTTCTGTTGATTTAATGCATTGATGTTCAGTTAAGCTTAGAACGTTGCTTTCTAGTTTATCAATACTATATACAACAATACAGTCTTCAGTTATAGCGTAAACAGTATTATCTTTAACACTCATCTTATACTGGGAATTTTTGTATACTTGCACATTTTAGCCAGTAAACGATAGAGTAAGAGTGATAGGTGTTTATGGTAGAGTAATATCATATGCAATCCATTCCATCTAGGTATTAATTTATTTATCAGGCTGTGCTAAGTAGATTGTTTTTCCTTAAAATTAGAAAACATCTCCTTAACCTAGTTTCTAATCCGTCTTCATATCAGCTATCTTCTAGAATTATCCGCTTTGCTAATCCTCTTTATAAATATAGAACTTTTGCAAGACTCCTCCAGGTATTAATATGACATAGAGCTAGTTACTTATTATAGTGAAGTCAACATCGAACATACCTACTTCTGTAGTAATATCGGAGTCTTCAGAATCCTTTAAAGTAGTTGTGAACAATTCATATGGATCCTCTACTCCAGTTTCAATCTAAACCTTAGTTGGTTAGCCACTTGCATCTACTTAATATGAAAGCTTATGTCCTGAAAAATAATTAGAAACTGGTACCCATAATTTAATAGTTTCATTTCCAATACCAGGATTAACTATATATGATTCAGGTTGAGTGTAATATACTCCTTTTACGTCTTATCTTCCTTAAAGGACTGAATATTTATCCTTAGAAATTGCTTAGGTTTGTAATATGGAATTATAGCACGAATCAGTTGATAGTACACAGAGCTTTAGATCTGAGTTGTAAGTATATTCAAGTGGAGAGTTAGCGTACTAAATATAATAGCTAGTGTATAATATGTATTGGTACAGCTTGTTTCCCTCTAAGCAATGCATGAAAATTTCTTAATAGCCTGACTCAAATGAACATAAAGGCTTTGAGTGGTAAACAATGCTTGTCATTAAGTTCTCTCCTGCTTTGTACTGCTATGAAAACAGTCTGACTAAATAGTATTATCCGTTAAATGTATTTATTTCAGTCCAAGCCTAATCATCATTATGTGCTATTTCAATTGATTTATCGAAGTTCTTATCTGCAATTCTATGCCATTAAGATTACTAGATTAAGTAGTATACTGTATCTTCTTGCTACAAAGCGTAGTCAAATGTTCCTTCTACAGTGCCTATAGAAATAATATCTCCTTCATTTCTTACTCTGCAAGATTTAATATCTCCATAATACTCATAAGGCTCAACAAAAGTATTCTTCTAAACCAAGCCTTTAGACTGTGTATCATAAGCATATAAGTTTACATATTAGCTAGTACACACAACAACCAAATTTTCGTTTAAGCGCATATTTGCAATATGAATAGCTTACAAGTTATTAACGAGAGTAGCATCACTCATTTTAGCTAGTGCTGAAGCAACTCCATTTGTAATGGTAGTCTAATATGTAGTTAGCAATCCTAATGATGTATAATGTAGGTATAGCCATGTTGTTTTATCATCTATTTCTTTATAAGTAACCCATTGATCTAGGACTTCTACATTCAAGTTAGAACTGAGAAGTAAATTCAACTTTCCTTGCACATTATTCAAAACATAGATAGCATGTTGATTGCTTTGTATATCAATCACAACTGGGTAATCGTTGTATAAAGGCTTAACATCAGGGAGTAAAATTTGTGGAACTCCTTTTCTAGAGCCTACTTTAGTTCTGTCAGTGTTAAGCAATAGAGCATCTTCTTCGTTTTCGTACAAATATTTCCAAGTTCCTGAATAATAGGAGTCAATGTATAAATCTGATTCATAACTATCCCATGTGATGTACAAATATTCCGCATCTTGCTTCATATCATAAGATACTTTAATCTACTCATCAAGTTTGAGACTATTCTATATCCTATTGAATCCTCCTATTACTTATGGCTAACTAATTTGACTATCACTTAGTTATTGTCCATTACTGTCTTTGTAAACACCGTTTTCAAGTTTAACTTCAAGCCCTTAGAACTAGAAGAAGTCTTTGAAATCAAGCTGCCACCAACTGGAAGTTGGTTATCTCAAGTCTTAGGATTTTCTTTTTTCGATAACTTGATAAGAGACTTCAGGAATGCTAATATAGACCTTCAAATCATTAATATCATATAAGATATTCTTATTTCCAGCCTTTATTATCACTTAAGTAGCATTTTATTTAGCATTATTTGCTTAGAACTTAACGAAGTAACTTTAAACTACATTAAGTCTGACAATCTCTAGCTTATCTTTGCCACCAGCATTCTCAATAAGATCAGTAGAGTAGAGAAGGAATTTATCATTTAAGAAGACTGGATTTGCAATTTGCTTGTGGCTTCCATAGATAACTTAATAATCAAAATCTATATCAGTGAAGATTTCATTGATTAAAGCCTTTTGGTTAAGATCAATTATTCTAATCTGGAATTAGTAATCAGCTATGAAAGGTACTGCTACTAGGTTATTCGAAATTGCTATTCTATATTTATAAAAGTCCTCTTTAATACTGGAAGGACTATTTTGGCTTTCACTAACTAGAGTGAATTTTGGAGCTACATAAGGCTAGTTTCCATAGAACTCAACTAAGTATAGATCTCCAGTCCAAGCTAAGGCTATTAATCTATCAACTTAAGATGTCTAACTAATAGGTGCTAATGTAACT
The DNA here is from genome assembly GCA_946699065.1 of Loxodes magnus. Lineage (NCBI taxonomy): Eukaryota > Ciliophora > Karyorelictea > Loxodida > Loxodidae > Loxodes > Loxodes magnus. The sequence continues at coordinate 655,233 of CAMPDV010000086.1, read as the reverse complement.
ACATAACTGGTGTATTATTTCTTATCCTCTTCAGACAATAAGTCATAAGAGATTGACTAAGGGAAGTTGTAAGTTTTAGTGATTTCGAAGTTTAGTGTAGTTTCGTTTCTATAGCAATAATGCATTTTTCCAGTTTTATCTGCAAGAACTAAAAGAGTGTACTATGGATAATACTCAAAGGAAGATATTTCCAAATTTTCAGAGTTAAGAGTGATAAAGTTGTAGATATTCTCCTAGTGTCCATTTACTACCTTTAATGTGTTTTTGTCTAATTTGAAACTTATAACTCTTAGTTAGTCACTGATATCCAACTCAAAGATATATACATTTTGTTGGTCTGAAATTGTTGAATCTTGTACATATGATTTGATCAGTTCACTGCTGAACTTAAGGTTAGAAATAGAATCAGTGAATTGTTTCTTATTGATATCATAGAAGTGAATAACTTGATTTTATTCGTCTTGTTTGCAGATGAAAATCACCAAGTTTTGAATTGAATTAGTTCGGTCATGATCAAAAACAATTTAGATATCGAAGCAGTTTTACTTTTCAATAGCATAGGATGAAGTTTTCGTGTATCCTCTGTTTTCAGCTTCATTATAAATAAAATCGCCAATGTCTATGTTCTAATCAGATCTAAGTACGATGTATTAATTGGCTTTTATAGTCTCGATGTCTAGATACTAATATGTTGAGAACTTTCCTTTACTTTCAGTGTAAACTGGACTGTATTTAGAACCAGTTAAGCAAGAGAACTAATCATTGAAACAGTAATCACTGCTCTTTAATACATCTTCATCTTCTACCTAAAGGAACATGTTTATGTTTTCACCAATAAACGTTTCGTATGTTAGCTCATAGGTTTCTGAGGCATAATAATTAAGAGTTTTGTATTTAATTTTAAATAAGTCAGAGTTAGAGTTAACTAGCACTCTGTACTCTAAAGGAGCTTTCTAATTGATTGTAATATTGGCATAATTATCAGGATAGTCATCTCCTAGCATCTTATTAAGATAATTTGCCTCTTGTTTTGCCTCTAACTCAATAACTAGCTATGACATTGGATCTTTCACACTTTGTAGTACATCATGAGTATAACTTATGTTAAGCCATACTTCTCTGCCAAGTTCATATAGCAGATACTATGTTACCTTATCTTTAGTTAAGATGAATAGAGAAGTATAGTCGTCAGAATCACCATCTACAATGTCAAACATTGGAATTTCTTCCTAAGATACAGCTGAAAATTAATACTTTCTGTATCCATTTTAATGAGCAAGTTCATAAGTTTTGAAGACTGTAACTGTATACTTTCTTACTCCGTCAGTTTTGCACATAACTGCCACATAATATTTACTAACTTTAATATCTGTAAACTATCCACTTGGGCAATCAGCGTATGTCTAGTAGCTTAAAACTGTGTCTGACACTTAAGTCATTTTAATTTAGTCATTCTTCTATGTTTTCTCAAGGAAGTATAAAAATTCAGGAGTTCGTACCATTTTATAATCAGTATCTAATCCTTTGAAGCTGTTGCTATATGCAAAGCTTATCTCTAACCAAGAGGTTTAATAAGAAAAGGCTCTTACATTTTTAGTTTACTTATCATAAGCTAGAACAAGCTCTTCTTAGTCAATTTCCCAACATACAAAGTCAAGCACATATAGTCCTGAAAGAGATAAATCAGGCAAAGTTTTTAGTGTAAATATGTTCTTGAAAGAAATTCCATATCCAGAAACTTTTCCATTAGAAACTGAAAGTAAGTTGTTATCGCATATTTTCAAATCTCCTTTTAGATACAATTTGCTTCCATCATATTACACTGAAATAGATGTAAAGCTAAAGTCGCTTGCTTTGAAGAAATACATATACTATTTATCAACTCCGTTTGAATAAGCAACTATGTAGTAATACTTTCCTTCTAGTTAATAGAGAACACCTTATTCAGGTTTAAGGTCTTTAGTCTAGGTATCTCCTTGACTTTGTTGATCATTAATGTTAATAACAGTGATTTTCTTAAAAGTATACTAAGTTGATTGTGATTCATGGATGAACTAATAGATATAAATCAAATTTCCAACGTAGAAAGAGAGTAAAGAGTATTCTTCGAACTGAAGTGTTTCCATTTTAGTAATAAAGCCTATCTTTAGTAGCTCTGATAAGTCTCCAACAGTAGAAAGTTCTAACTACTAGTCAACGAACTCTGCTAATAAGCCTGAGGGTTTGTTTATGCTTTAAATCTTAGCTACTATATTCAAGTTATGTCCTCCAAAATATCCTTCTACTGGAATTCTATTGATTACTGAGTATGTTTGCTGACTATCAAATTCGCCTCCTTTAGAAGAAGTAGTAATTTCGCTTGGTTCAGGTAGATTGACTCCATACAAGGTCTAATGCTACTAGAAGATAGTAAATTTATTCTAGTCTTTGTAAGAAGCGAAAATGCTTGGCATTTTCTTGCAGAAACTAGTATCAACAACACAGAACTCTAATGTAGCATTTAAGACATAAGGTCTTGAAACATCAATGAAAGTCAAGTAGTGCTTAGAGTAAATAGAATACGTTGTTAATTCATTGTTGCGACTTACAAAGCTGGCTACAACTTTACTGAAATTGTCGTCTGTTATCACATATCTGAATCCAGGAAGTGCTACAGGATCTAATTTGAACTACACAAGCATGTTATATTTCCAGTCAAGTGTTCTTGAATAAGTACGAATATAGAGATCATTATCAGTAGCTTGATGGTAGACAATTTGAACATCATCGTTTTTGTAAATTGAGTATAAATTAGATTATTTAAGATCGTTAAAAGGCTCATAATACTTATTTCCGAGACTGAAATCAACTCCTTCCTTTTGTGAGTATGATATTTGGTACTCATATACTCCATTTTCATTAGTTAAAGTCAAAAGTTGGTTTTAGTGATCATAAATGCATGATTTTATAGACTATCCATAGAGTAATGGTTCAGTAGATTCAAACTACACTGAAAGATTTTCTATATCTATGCTGAAAACTAGTGAAGAAGTACAGCCAAGCCAAGCATATTTAGAAAGAGATGCTATATTTTCATCTTTGTACTAGACAAAGGTCATAAATAATGGCTAATATTTAGCTGCTCCTAAAGAAGTAAATTTAAAGGGATTAGCTTATAGGTCTCCACTGAAGAAGCTTACTTATTAGGTATCTTCATATGCTATATACCAAGTCTACTTGCTATCATATTTGAAACCAGTCCAGAATAGATTGTCAGATTGAGCATTGTAAGTTAATGTTAAAGCAACATTTTGAATTTTTGTCATGTCTGCTGTTACCAAGTAAAGATTAACTATTTTGCTGTCTTTTGCATCAATCTAAGATACTACAATGTTAGACTAAGCCTAAACGCTGTGTTAATCAATTGCAAGTCTTGGATTCTTCTGAATAGTTGATGCAACAGTTAAAGTTTTAACGGTTTAATAGTTAATCAAATCATCAACGCAGGTCAAAATAAGTTATCCAGCATTCTCATACAAAATGACAGGGTCGAGCTATCTCATAACATAAGCTTTATCTAAGTCATGAATATAAGTTCCAAAAGTAGCTTTTTTCTCCTATATCTTATACCCACTTTAAACTTAAGGTTAGTCAAGTTTAAATTGGATTCCATATTCATCAGTATAAGTATAATCTACAACAGTCGCTTTCAAGTTTTCATAATTATAGAAATCATGAAGTTCCAAGAAGCAATTGGATTTAATAGGCCAGTGAACGTTAATGCTTTACTTCTATGTTATAATCAACTAAATTTAGACTTTCAGTTGGAAAGAAGTCAGTAAAACTCTGTCAACTTAGTTTTAAGCGAATAGAGCAATGTCGTAGTTGTAATTTTCAGCATAAGTAGTGTTTAAGGTTAGCATTATATTTTGATCTCTGACAATATAAATGTACTAGTATTAGTCATTAGATGTAGAATGTGCTTAGTCCCAACTCTAGAATAAGAATAAAAGTTTGTGGCTTCTAGTTCCTTGAGCAAATAGTATTTAAGGATATTAAACGTTTGAAAGATGCTCATTATAGTAAATAGATCTCTATTGAGCATAAGCTTCAATAGTGTAAAGCTAATAGTTGTCAGTTAGATCAATAATCCAGTTATATAAATATTCTTCAGTCCAAGTTGGAATAGAAAGTAATTTACCATCTGTTGAAATTTAGGCTGAATCAGAATAGCCCCATACTTCAGGAAGTTAAGGATTATTAGTCGTTGTAAATATTTTAGTCCAAGTTACTTTTTTAGTGGCTTTGTTGTACTAGAAGAAATAAACATAACCAAAGAAGGTAGTCACTATTAGTTTTTCATTGTCTCTATCAATCTTACTGTGGTAAATTATGTTGGTTGGGAAGTCTTGATATCCTTCTCTATCAGTTTATGTCTCAGGAATTAAAAATTAGGTAACATCTGACTATCCTTATTAGATATAGACATATCCATTTATATCAGCAATATATGCAATTCCATTGTAAAATTCTATGTCAGTGACGTAAAGCTAAGAAACCTAAAGTTCAATCTTAGATATCTTTTTATAATCACTTGTCTTTTAAACATTCCATTCTTTAGTTACAACATCAATAATATAGTGGAAGATATATACATTAGACTGAGTGCTATATAAGTTTTCACTATATGACTCGCCTATTATAATCAAGGCAAACTCGTCTGTTTTTTATGAAGTACCTAATGGGAATAATTTGACGTTTTAGATCTTTTCAGTGATTCCTAGATCTGATAGCTTAATTTCAAACATTGGTAAATTGTAACTAAGTAAAGCATAAAATAGTACAGAGTACTAAGTTTGGTCAGTAGAGGATTAGCAGATTATTGCATAAAGCTAGGTTTATTCTCCATCAGCTGTGAATTGGTTATCCTATTCACTCATCAAAATGCATATTTTATTTGAGGGTAAGCTTACATGCTAATAGTCGCATATTTGTTGTGTATAGTCATCTGTTATGTTGCAAAACTCAATTTGATTGTTATTTTTAAGAGCTGCATATCCACTACTCTTGAATCTACTAACTGCTTAATATCTGTCATCATTTGAGTATTTTTCCGTCAATCCATATTTTTTCTCTAAACAAGCTACTTTTGGATTGTAATCGTAAATCTTGCAGTTTAGAATAGACTCAATATCATTGCCGTCATACTACAATAAGAATTGAGGATAGATCGCATTTACTACTGTGATAGGGATTTCATAGGTTTCAGTTTTCGAGAATTAGATATCAATTTTGCTGAGTGAGAATAGTTCTGTAGTCTTAGTAACATCATTATCAATGTTGATTTTAGGATCTAGATATTCATCAACATCAATAGTTATGCTGGTAGAATTAGATTTTTGAGTATCAATTTGAGTGGCTGTGATAGTTAATTCTACTTAAACAAATTCCATAAGAGGAACTTTGTTCTGGAATATTAATTCAACAGTAGTCCAAAGTACAAAGCTATCATGTCCTGGTACATATTCAGGGATTTAATACCATTTAAGTTATCTCATGGTAGGATTCAGTTATATGGCGCTTAATTTATTTTCTGCATATAGGTATAATTTTTCATTGCAGCCTATATATTTAGCATAAGTATACTCTTCTACTAAGATATCATGGCAAGATTTTAGCAAAAGTTAATGTCTTTTGTCTAGAGAAATTTCGCTATACCAATCAGAATTAGCTTATTAATCAAGGTTATATATTCTTATACTGTAGCTTTCAGTGGTGTCAGTTTTAGTTCTTACTTGGATGACTAACCATCTGTCATTAGAAATCATTTCCAAATATTCGCAAGATTAGCAATCCATTAAGTATTGATATAAGTAGCTATAGCCATTAGAATCGACTATTCCTTGTCTTAAATTGTATTTTAGTTAGTCAACTCCTAACAAAAATGCTGCTTTACTCTTAAGTTCAGTAAACTGCTTAACATAATTAAAGTTCCATTCAGTACTTACAAGTTTATTGTTTCCGATAATTCCTGGAAAACTGTTCTAGTCAGGAGAGAAAGAAGGCTTCCATTTGGTTTTTAAGCTGACATCTCCACTAAGTTCTTAATTCAAGTCAAAAGAGAATAAGCTTCTTACATTTTGTTCGTAAACTAGAAGTTGAGAGGAATGAACTGCAAAGCCAACAATGACAATATCATCGAATATATATTCATTCATAGACTCATAGTTATCATCTATTGATGTTTAAGTGATTGAAGCTACTTCTTACATTTTTCCTTAACCGTTAGATACGTTAAAGCTAAATACTGATACTTTATTTTTCTCATTTATGAAAATGAATCTGTCATATACTAACACTCTGTTGAAGTCTAAAGAATGAGTAGAAATAAACTTTTCAGTCATTTATAACTTTAAAGGAGCAAGATCATTCTATTAGAGTTACTTAAGATCGAACATTTCAAAATGAACTTGATTGGAGTTGTCAATACCGTATGTAACATAGTAAGTATCCAAAGTATCGGTAAACTAGATGATTTTAGCAGCTTTTGGAGTATATGCACTCTAGAATTCCAGTAATTTTACAAACTTTCCATCTCCTGCAACGTCTTTGTAGACTTAGATTTACTAAGATGAATAGTCTTAGAAGAAATAGTAGTGCTTATTATATATGCCAGATTCTTTTACAGTCTTCACTGAAAGAACGTTAGAAAATCCAGAGTTTGATATTTGAACTTCGTTATCCATTTTTTCGTATTTTTTTCCGTCTTGGATTAAAACTGTAACATCACTGCTAGATTTAGATTTCAAAGTAGTCTAATAGTTGACATTGTGACCTGAGAAATAGTTGGAAACTGGTATATAAACAGTGATCTTTTGCTGGTTTTCGATTAAGAAATATGCATCTTCTTTATTTGCCCAGAAATTTTCAGGATTTCCATAAGCTTTACCAGAGAAGTCAGTTCTTCCTTTTAAAATTGTGAGTTCGTTTGCATCAGTACTATCAGCTGGGAAGTCATATTTTGCACAAATGTCAGTGTGATGAATACAAAACTCGACATATCCTCTAAATTAGTAATTCTCGTCATTTGCTGGGAACTAAACACTAGCTTCATCAGCTACTTAATACTTATACAGTAAATCATCATACATGCAATAAACATCTATCCAATGAAGGTCTCCAAGCGTGAAGGTACATTGAAGATCTTCTTATACATAGTATTTTATGTTACTTAGTTCGTTCTCATTTACTTCTTCTTCAATTGAGCCAAATCTTACATCAAAAGTTTTCAAGTCACTAGAAACATAATATCCAACAGCATGACTGTCTAGGTACTAAATATAATAATACATATCCTCTTAATAAATTGAAGGGAACCATGTTTTGTAAGCGTTAATTTGTAAATTTTTCCAGTTTATTTCGTACAAAAGAACTCCTTTTGGTGATCCAACTGCTATTAGAGCTTGCTTTTCGTAATAGAAGCATGATTGAATTCCTCCATAGCTTGCTGGCTAGTTGTTAGAAGCTAATATTGTATTAGTGATTGAGTTAGTTGTGAAAGTATAAGTGTTGAGAGTTATGGTACCTTCTGTAGAACATTCGATTGCTTTCTTCTCAATATAGTCATAATCTTGGTAAACTATCTCTTTACTGAATGTCCAATTAAAGTCACCATCTGCTTTGAATAGCATACGTTAATGGTTAGATTCTTTCAGAAGTCTACCACTAGTTTAGAATTAGTACATTGTCCAGTACCAATTTCCTTCAAATGATTTATAGCTTCTGAACAGATTTACCCAAATAATTCCGCTATTAATGAATGACCATGAATATCTTTTTTTGTAGTTAGACATATCAACTTCACTATGATCGAACTCGAAAATATCCGAATTATAATCGCTAATCTTTACGATGCTTACATGAACTGTTGTAGAAGTAGAAAACTAGGTAATAACTGCATAGTGGTCTGAGTTTTCTGATATATATTCAGCAAAAATATCAGTTCCAGGACTTCCTGAAATTTCCCATGTGTGAATCAATCCCAAATAATCATTTGTATAAACTTAGAATTTACCTAAGACAACCTCTCTGAACTCGTTTGTATAGACAATATAGATAGATCCATCATATGTAAACATTTTGTGTACAAAGGCTAACTCAGCTGCTGAGAATCTATTAAGAAGAGACCAACTTATGTATTCAATTGGCTTTTGTAAGTCTAATTATTAATTATCTTCATTAACATAAGTGCCTTTGAGGTTTGCATCATATCCTTTAAAATGAAACAAGTCGTGAAGGTTGATTAAAGTTTCAGTTTCAGTTGTTATGGAAATAGTTACTTGAGAGTCCTGAGTAATTTCGAGCTATCTCCATTATACTTCTACAGTAAACTCTTTTAGAAGTGTCTCAGCCAAACCGTTATGAGCATACAGCTTGATTTTGTTAGTTTATCTATCGGAATTAAATCCTCGGATATTAACTTGAGAGTCTTCGTATATTTTTGATATTTGAATTGCATTGTAGAAAGGTTCGTAGTCAGTAATGTAAATGAATTCACCCTGCTTGATGAATTAGCTGTGATCCTAGTAAAAAATTGGATCGAAATTATAAGGAAGTTAGGTAACAAATAGATCGGTAACTATCTAATTATAATCTAAGTCAAAAACTCTTATCTTATGCTAATAACTATCGGTTGATATCCTCAGTAAGAAGGGAATTATCATCTAATTTTTAAGTGAATCAAAACCAATTGAACTAGTTGAGTAAAGCTCAGTGTAATATTCGGGGGAATTATAAGTTGAGAATACTTAGTACCATTCGTAGTCTAAAAGGTTACTGTCAACATACAAAATAAAGTAATCACCATTGTCCATAATTGTAAATAACTCGGCAGTGTCATTTGAGCTTTCAAAGGGATGTAGCATATAAATTTATCTTGCATTTCTTTTGAAAACTTAAGATTCACTGAAAACCCAATTTTCTGTTTTCCAATTTGCTTTTTACAAAAACTTCCCCTCAACACATTAAACCGCAAAAATTTGGCCCTCTGAATCGGTATACGCAATTTTGCTGTTGAAGTAAATTACATCAAGAATTGAATAAGAGTTGTCATTACCATTTGGATGTACAACACATTCATCATTCTGGTCGCCAACCAAATCTTTGTGATTATCCCAAAGTGTAAATTCATATAAGTATAAAGTGTTTCCATAATATTCATCTGAATTTTCTTCAGAGTTCATTATTTCAATATCATTTATAATAGTTATTACAACGTCAAGTGATCTGTCAAATTTATTATGTACTCTCAAAATCTCAGCGCCATCTGTTGTAACGTTTACTATTTTCTGCTATAGATTTTCTTAACTTAAATCTCCAAATGGATCAAAGAATCTTAAAAAGTAAAGATAGCCTTAATCGTCTTTCTTGCAAAAAGCTACTATTACAATACTATCAAAGTAAGAAACAGTATTTAGATTTGTGCATGAATCTAGTTCTGGTGTTAATTAATCAAGAGTGTAAATTTTCTCCTTTTTGCACAAAGTATTCTGGTCATAATCATCAGAAACCTCGCAAAACCTGAATTAATTCGTTCCCTAAAGTATTATCATTATTGTTTCAGACCATTTCGATAAAGAATCATAGAATCTGTACTCTTATATTTCTGTCAATACATTTTCAGCTCTTGGAGGAATACAAATGAAATCATGAGCGTCACATTTACTTCCTTGCTACACTTCCTTTTTGCCATTTTCTACAGTGTATAAGCTAACATTATTTCCTAGTACTACGTCTCCATCTAAAGTTATGGTAAAAATGCCATTTTCTTTTATTGTGTTAACATCTTTGATTTGTTCATTGATTGATTTTTTCTAATCTTCAGTCAATTCAATTTTTATTTTATCCAATTCAACTAAGAATGTAAGTGCTTTAGTTGCTTTATTGATATCAATATTATCAGGTGGAATTTTTTGCTAAGCGTTAATGGTGTAATAAACAAAGAATTAGCTGTTTCTTTCCAAATTATCAGATGTTTTTATTTCAACCCAACCCCATTCAGCGGTCAAGTCAGGAGATGGTAAGATATAATAGCCATTAGTTGACCCATAGTCTTAACCGTTGTTAATCCATATAGCTTCTAAAGTTTTATCATAGGCTACATAAAGCCAACTTTGTAATGTTTCTAATCTAGTGAATAGTTAGTATGATAAATGTCCTTTGCCTTTATAATCAATAACCTCTTATAAGTTAGATGTGGCACGTTCTAGGTTAACAAAAACTTGTAACTCATTGACAAGTGTTCCATTCTTGCAGTAAGATATAGTAAACCATTCGTCACTATCTACATTCCTATCCTCACATCCATGCTATTATGGATTTAACATTCTTTAAATTCCATCCACATATCTACCATTAAGTTCAGACTAGAATAAGAAGCTTCCCTAGTGATCTTCTAAAGTAAATAAAAAGTCTTTAGTGTTGAAAATGAAATGAGTATAATCATTGTCAGCAATATAGGTTCTATCTCCTATATCTTGTTCGACCCACTTAATATCCTAGTTTGAATTAGCTGCTTCCGTAGAGAAAGTTCTTATTCTTCTTAAGTTTTGATCATAAATATAGATATACTTATCCTCTTTTTTATCAAGAGTGAAATCAATAGGAATAATGGGATCACCTTATTCTAGATTTACATTTTTAACAATAGTATCACTCTTTATTGGATATTTTCCGTCTAAACTGAGCTCGAGTCTTTACCCATTAAATTAAACACTAGCTATTTTATAAACATGCACACATTCAATTCCTATTTTATAAATTAGTCCATTATAAACCATGAACCAATCAGTATCTCCAGCTTAGAATTAACTAATTTCTCCATTTTAGTCTAACCACAAAATATCAGCTTCTTGTATTTATTTAGGATCTGAAATATCATAAATCTTCCAACTCATTGTCTCACCTGATTTAGCATATTTATCTACTATAAAGAAGCTTCTTCCTTCACTATCTCTATAAAAGCCTCCATACTAAACGTAGAAAGGAGTTTAGATTGTAGCTATTAGAGTGAAAGTTCCTAATTATTTTTCGTCTTCCTAAAAGACTGAGAATCCAGTAAAAGTAGTACCAGCAGTAACTATTAAATAATTTCTGGTGATACCAAATGCACTAGTAATAGTACAGTAATATATATTTGAAGCTTGAGAAATCTAGAAGTTTAAGCTGTTCACGTAACTAGTATGCTTAGTATCTACCCAAGCTTTAGTGGTTACTCCTTCAGGTATTTATTTTGCTTAATTTAAATCGATAGTATACGTTACTTGGTGTCCTGTGTAAATGTTTTATAACCCAACCCAGAATCTTATGCTGTCTTCACTTGATCTGCATTAATAAGGACTAGAAACATAGGTTGTAGTTGATCTATATCTATGACCAAAGACATCTTCACGGGCTTCATAAATTCTGTAAATATCCTAGTCTAGGCAAGAAATATCGAAGTCATCAAATTTAATGCAATCATCGTTTTTGTCGCAAAATAAGAAATAACCTTAAAACTCATATTCAACGTCACTTCTGTATAGTTAAATCAGTTTTGCACTACTCACAGTCTAATAGTAAAGAATATCCCATTAGATAGTAACACAGTAAAGCTAATAGTTTCCTCCTGTATTTCCAATTGGACCAGTATCGCAGATAGCTTCTTAACTATATTAAATTTCATAAAGATATGGAGTGGGTTCTTGCTTTGATATTTTGTCAAAATAGCGAACATAGTACTACTTTGTTACTGTGTTATAAATACTCGCTAGCATTACTGAATCGTCAGAGTAAAAGCATCTTTTGTAGATTTCATCAGTTTTTAATTCATACTCTTGTTGCTCTGTTAGGTAAAGCTTAGCGTTTTCATAGGTATCTTTTGATTTATCAACTAAATCAATATAATAATCATTAAGGATCACTTCATCGCTTGTTAAGACAGTAATTACTCTTATCTTTTAGTTAAAAAAACCCCATTTACCTACCTTGTCAGTATGTTGAAGATCCCATCTAAAGTTTAGGTTTGGTGAAGTCAAGGTTTAAGAGATCGTGTTAGTATAATCTTTAGCGAAGGTTTGCTTATACTGAGCAAATCCAATATTCATAGAGTTTTCTTTTACTTCATAAACTACATAATATTACTCATTTGATCCTTCTCTTCTAATTTCATAGTATAATGATTCAGTTCTATATGAAGAATCAATCCAATAATGGCCCCAGTATTTCATTGACTGTTTATTAATGAACACTTGTAAAAAGTGTTTTGGCTGGAGTTTAACTGAGAGCACAATATCATCTTTAGTGAAGCACACATAAGCTTCCAAAGGTAGTTATAGTTCATAGGTTAGAGTCCCTAAAACTTCTACCACTTTTTAGAAATTATTATCAAAGTTTTCTCGATTGATGTAATAGACTTAAAAGGATCGAGTGCCTGTCCATCGGATAAATACTTCTTCATCTTCACCAGTTGAGCTGTAACCTTTGATAAGTAATCACTTCTTATCATCATCATAAGGATATTAATTAGTGGCTGAAGAGTTCGAAACTTAGCTTGAATCACTGAATCTTATCATTCTTCATTCAGCGTTGGCATTTGGGAAAGCAGGAAACACCACATCTTGTCAATTCAATCTATAAGTGGGTTAGCCTTTCACTCCTACCATATATTTTCAAGCATAGCCTTTTTCAGCAAATTTTCAGACACTTGAACTAGAAGATTCAGCTAGCTAAGGCAACGGATAATCTTATTATTTTCCATTATTATCCGTGTAATTGCCATAAATGATGGTTTAAGTATTAGCAGGATCATTAAATTCGAAATAGTCTCCTAAATCAAAAGAAAAGTCAGAGTCGGTATTAATAGAGAATATTGTTGACTAAGTTTTCTTCACGATAGGCGCTGCTAAACATAAATTTGAGAACATAAAGAAAATTGTAAAGGTAATTTACATAATCCAACTTATATCGTTCATTAACGACATTATAAAAATAAAGATGCGCTCATGTTTATACTGTACAAATCATAAGCATAAAACGTATTTTAAGAAAATGGAGAGAACGTTCTCTTAATTTTATTTATTTAATTAATTTAAACTTCCATGTCTTCGCTTCAATGCTTACTACTCTATCACATAATTCAGCTATGCTTTAGTCATTATTTGACATTTATCTTGAGGAGAAATATTGCTAATCCTTTTTTGAAGGTCTAAACTTGCTTTTTTCCCTGCTTTGATGACTTATTATTTGGCTTAGTAGTTGCTCTTAGTTTTTTGAATCTTTGGCTATATTTTCGTGTTAGGGTTAATAAAGCTCAGAAAATCATTCTTTCAGTTCCTTCATTCTCCGATCTTTTGCCTTCCTTTCATTCATATTTGTCTTTATCCAGTCTTCTTATAGTTCTACCTCATACTAATTACCTTTTAACTACTATAAGCCGCTTTCTTGATTGATAGAGTATAAAAAATAAGAATAAAGAGATAGATTGACTTCAAACCATCCAGATTCTAGTGCTTTTCAATGAAAATAGAGCTAGTAATGCTTATTCATTTTCATCTAGAAAATAAAGAAAAAAGTAATTTAAAAATACCTTTGATATCCATAAATCACTCCATCTAATTAAGATATAGCAAGCTTAATAGGAAGAAAGCTAATAATTAGCTATTCTTTAGTTAGTTGAGACAGTAAACAAGCAAAAATATCGCCTAGCAAGTTCTTTATTTAGACTATAATGAGCAAACTAAAGGTATTCAAAATCTCGGAACTAATTTTGGTAGCAAACTGCTTAGCTCTATAAGAAATAGCTTAAACGATAACAAGAATGTGCAGCTTCAGCTACAATTACTAAGTGATTCTAAGAAATCCAAGAGTAAGAAGAGAAAATTAGTAACTACTTTAGTAAAAAATTTGACTATATGACTTTCTTAATTTTAATTTGGAAGATTTTTTGAATTTTACACTTAGCTAGTTGTCCCAATAACAACTTAAGCTTCATTCTTCTTTACTCTAGTATAAGCATAAATTTAGATCAATGCTTACCTTTCAAATAATGTCCTAGTCCATATAGTCATTTAAATATAAGATTTTAAAGGTAGTTTTATTTATATAACTTAACTATATTTGAAAGATATTACTTAGATAACTCATTTAAAAAGATCTAATCCTAGTTAATAGATTTAAAATTTGTTTATTCATATTCAAATTTAATCTTTAGCTCCTCATCATACACTCTCTTTAATCTTACTATTTCTCTAAGATTTACCATTTAATTATATTATTTGGTATGCTTTACTTGTGCTAGCTAAAATTTCTCTTAATAATTCCTTGGGATTTTTTAAGAATGCTAATTTCACGTTTTCAATAGTTATTTCGGGGGCTTTAATATATAAAATAATTACAAAACGGACTTTTTTGGAATTTTTTACCAAATTGTCCGCTTTTTTTTGTTAGATTATCTTCTTTATTTTATCTGCTTTCTCTAATATAGAATTATTGCTATTCTTCACTCTTAATATTTATAATTGCATCCTTCTGACTCATTCAATCGAAAGCTAGTTATTTCTCTAACGTACTTGGTTGATTTTAGTCATAATTATTTATCTTGATTCTTTCTTTTTGCTAAATTAAAACTTGAGACTGATTATTTACTGATTGAGTTCTCTAAGTAAACAAAGATTTTTCTTTTATTTCATTCAATTATTCAACAAAATTTAATCTTAACTTCCGTTTCCTTTTATTAACCCAACTTTTCTATTTTTATTAATTAAAGACTTCCAATCTAAACCAGAAGCAGGCAAGTTTTATGTCTACCAATTTCCTTGATTTAGAGTGTTTTTCTTTATTTCTTTATTTCTCACAGTGATCAATTAAAAGCACATGGGGCTTTATTTTTTCAACTATTTCTTATCTTCACTCAAATCACCTCACTCTTAACGCACTTCAAACAATAGAGATCACACATTCTTTTTCAAGTCATATATACACTCCTTTTTCTCTTTCTTTAATGACTTAAATTTCTATTAATTCACTATATAATAAAAATCCTTTAAAGTAGATAAAGATATGTTAAGTATCATTTAAAGTTAAATAATAGGAGCTAAATGATTCTAGTAAACATACTAAGCTGGTATTATAAAGTATTATACCTTATATTTAATTATTTAACTAACCTACCGCCTTTTTTAACTTCCTTACTTGCTATTAAACATTAGATACACTATACTCTTTTATCTATTCTTTTCTTTGCTATTTGTTAATGAAAGCTAGTTCTTATAATCTTTCTATAGAGAAACTTTATTTAAGAAGAACTATAGACGAATGGAGTATCTTAACATGGGGAATTCATCTGAAGTTTATTTCATGGGGAAAGGGGTTGAGAAGTGGGTCTTTTACGTTTGTTTCTGTTACTTTTAAAACTATCTTTGCTTGCATTTTACCACTACTATCTTAGGATTAATCAATGACTGTAATGAAAGCATCCAAGAAATTATGTAAAGCATATGCTAAAAGATGAAATGGCCCATCAAAGATTTCAAACAATAGATGGTTATCTTACTATCACCTAGTATGGTTAATTTAGCTATAAGGAAGTCTAAATTTTACTGATGCAAAACTAAAAAAGAAAGAGTTTTCAAAACTTTACTAAAAAAGCTGAAGCTGAAGCTGAAATATCTCTCACATTAATTAGCCAAAGCTAATTAGAAATTCAATGGATAGATATTATTAGAGGGCTGCTTTGCTTATGGTTAAAAAGTAAATTTTTAATTAAATTTGCTGAATTTCTGGTCTATCAAGTAAAAATCAAGAACTTAATCAATTGAAAAAATGGCAGGGGTAGCAAGAGCTGCATTGCAAGGGAAATCAGGCTTTGATGGTTAGATATCCACTGGTATTGAAATGGCTGAACTGATGGAAAACAGAGAAGCTTTGATGAGAGAACATGAAGAGTTTATGTAAGAACTAGACAGTGAAATATCAGAAAAAACAAGTGAGATGGACGAAGGTGAAGATCTTGACAAAGAGTAAGAAGAGCAATAATAATAGTTTTACAACTAGAAATAGCAAGATGAACTTAGAAAATAATTAGCCGAAGAATAAAAAAAGGCTTTAGTTGAAGCTAAAATGCAGAGAGTTAGAAATCTTAGAAAAGACCTAAAAATTAATGACACTGCAGCAGCAATAATAGCAGTCATTACGATCATAATTGCTTTTGTAGAGAATGAAGATTACTATGCCGAAAGATCTGGTAAAGGTAGAAATGAGTAAAGTACTTAGGGGATAATTCTGAGATCATTAAATACTTTCTTGACTTTTGTACTAATATTTTTAGTTATTAGAAGAAATGTATTTTCATATGAAGTGCATCGAGAAAAAATGATCAGTGGAGAGTCAGTTGGACCTAATTTCTTCAAGAGTTATTATGTTGTCTACATGGTAATTGAATTATGTATCTGTATAATTCATTGCCCACCTTGGATGGATATTTAATGAGACTTCGCCTAATTAGATGGAACTCTAACAATATCTTGGGATGCAATTTCATCTGTAATTATGATCCTAAGATTATACTTAGCTTTTAGAATCTTTAACCATTATACGAAATGGAGTGATGAACACTCAGAGGCCATTTGTGAGATGTATGGTTGTGAAGCGAATACCATGTTTGCTTTAAAAGCTATGCTAAAAGAAAAGCCTTATATACTGTTAGCTTTGTGTATGTCTATATCTACAGTAATCCTAGGCTTTTCTATAAGAACATTCGAAAGACCGTTCAAAGAAGATCCTCCAATTACTTCAGATTTTAACTTCGATTACGTTTGAAATGCTATGTGGCTAATTATTCTGACAATGACAACTGTAGGCTATGGAGATTTTTACCCAAGAACACATATGGGACGATTTGTGGGTGTAATTGCTTGCTTTTGGGGTGTATTTCTGGTATCAATGATGGTTGTAACATTAACCAATAGTAGTGAGTTTACAAAAGGAGAGGCTAGAGCTTATGAAATTTTATTCCGTCTCAGTGCTAAAGAATAAGCGAAAAAAAAGGCAGCGAATGTTATAAAAGCAGCTTTCTAACTTAACTATATTCAGAAAAAGAAGAGAAACGATCCTAACTATTAAGACATATGAATGATGAAAAACAACTAACTAAGACATAATTTGGAGCTATTCAGAGTTCACAAAAACATGGCTATTAAACTAGATCTACCAGCTGAGGAAATGTTAAGGTAACTTACTGAAAAAGTTGATATTGACTTAGACGAAGTAAAAGAGCAATTAAAGACGGTAGGAGAAATGGAAAACTAGCTCGAGAAGATCGAAAGTAGTTAGAGAACAACTTAAGACGCTTTCAAAATAGCTTTAAAGCACAGCAAAGAACTCTATGAAATTCTAGAGAAATTTTCTTAGAGAAGTAACGAATAGCTTTTCAATAATATTAGCTAGTGACATACAAACTTTTATTGCATTTTTATTTTCATTTTTCATCCTAAAAAACTTAATAAGCTTATACAAACAGGCATAAAATCCAGTTTACACTTCCATAATTTAATCAAAAAGGAGTTACCCAAACTTAGTAAATACTCTATCTAGTGATGAGGTACAAAATTAATGGATAAAGTAAATACTATTAAATCTTATTCCATCTAGCAATCCTAAAATTACCTGGGTAAATGAGATTATAAGAATGCTTAATATAATAAATAAAAGCTATAAAGTAAATTTCAACATACATAGCATGATTAGTACCATTCAGTGTAAAAGCATTAATAACTATCAAAAGGGAATTTTCTATGTTATTATAAGTTCAGTAATTTAAATAAAAATAAACACTTTAAGTTTATTAATCTAGTTTACTAATGCAGGATAAACTAAACAAAAATAGATAGTCGATTAGT
The DNA here is from genome assembly GCA_946699065.1 of Loxodes magnus. NCBI lineage: Eukaryota > Ciliophora > Karyorelictea > Loxodida > Loxodidae > Loxodes > Loxodes magnus. The sequence goes on along the minus strand of CAMPDV010000086.1, from coordinate 637,321 downwards.
AGAGAAAGAGCTAATGAACGCAACAAGTAGGTATATTAGTAAATCAAAAATAGAATATAGAAGAAATCTTCATAAGATGAAAAAAAGATTAGCAAGTAGCATTAAGAGGAAAAGTCGCTTCAAAACTGCTATAAGGATAAGCTTGCTTAATAGTAAAGTCCTGTTACTGTTTAGTACTTATAGTCTGATGTTTCGTATGTGGATAAAAGTGGGAAGTAAAATTTAACTTAGCAGATTATTCCTTCATGTACAATTGAAAAAAACTAAGAATTAGAAAGTAAAGGGAGCTTTGAATAATTTTCAGATGTTGCTCCGAGGCCCTATAATTAGATCGAAAATAAGCAAAAACTAAAGATAATATAAAATGAGGCAAGATAGGATTAGGATAAAACGAGTGAAGTATAGATTAGTGTGGATAAAGAGCATGACGGGCATATGTAGAACATCTAAGAAATCTTCAGTGTCAATATTCACAGTAGAATCACTAAAATGGAATAGCTCTTAGAGAAGTCTATAAAAATATTAAGTATACATAAATAATATTTGGAAAATACTAAAATCTAAGTTGACTAGCAAAGTTAATTACCACCGCAAGAGTAAGAGAAAATAGTGGCACCTATTGAAAAAAAGATTCCCTAGGATTTTAAATCGAAAAGTGTGGAAAGACAGAGAATTATAACTACGGAAGCCAAAATTTAATCTTAAGGAATATAAAAAGCATCTAGTCATATAATTTACTAATCCCCTGAAAAGATATAATCTAACTAATCCAATATTTGCCTTAGTGCTTAAGATTAGAAACGAAAACTAGATAATTAAAATTAGAAGTAAGTTATAATCTCAAAGGAGCAAAAGAGCAACACCTAGCAATAAAAATAAAACTAAACTCAAGGCAAACTAAGATATTTATATAACCTACATTAAGCTTATTCCGTAAAAAATAAAGGAATCAAGACAACACCCTTAAGACCAGGACATGTAAGTCCGGATTCAAAGACTAACTTAAACTCAATACCTATAACCTCAAATAAGTAATCTCTTCCATTAAAGAAATAATAAGCAAGTAATTAAAACTAACATTAGGGAGATAATTATCAGCCTAGAAATCTTTGAACTTAGAGATTAAGTCCTCCTTTACAAGAACATATCTCAGAAATAGATTTTAAGAAGCAACATAATTAAAAACTTATTTCATTATTATTTTATAATGATCAAATAATACTGTATTATATAACACAGTAAATCATTCTACCAATTACAGGATATAAATCTGGTTGGTCTATATGGTACTATAACTTTATATTATATGTATTAGGTGACTTATAATCCATAAAACCTGAGAAGTGTAATATCTATTATGGTATCACTTAAACTTTAAAAGAATTAAAACAATAAGCATATAAATTTAATTTCCTTACTTATAAGAAACTTAAATGTAAGTTTAGTACTATATTATTTTTCTTTAACTTATGACTTTGATAAGTTCTAAGAGAAAGTAATTTGAAAAGTACTACAAAGATGACAAGTTAATGAAAATCAATACCATGTAATTAGTCAAATGAAAGGTATATGATAATTATTTGCATTTGATATTAGTAAAAAGATGATAAACAAGTCTAATTAACCTATTAAAAGCTTAAATAGTTAGTTTCTTAATCTAATTTTCACTTAAAACTCTTTTCTTACATTCTCTTAAAATTATTAAAAACGACTATAAAAATTGCTTGAAGTTATGTTAATTTCAACGATGAAGTAGAAAAGCATAATTATAAAGAAAAGAGAGATTGACTGTATTTAGTAAATCTGATTTACCTTCTTTTAAAATTCTATTTTTATAGTGCTATTATACAAAAAACAATTACTTATATAATAATTATACTTTAATAATACCTTAGCTTTACAGGAAAAGGCAAATGATATATGATAAAAAGTTATCTGCTTTAATAGAAAGGTATGCAAAGTAAATGTATTTAGTCTAGATAATTTATACTGCTATTGATTCTAGCAAGTTTAAATCTCTTGATGGCAGAAATTCAATATGAACTGGTAAAAACTTTTTTTTCCTTGAGAAGAGGATATGAAATCTTACTATTAAGGCTTCTTTTTGGTAAGCAAATTACCTAGCTAAATTGTTTAAATTTCTCAAATAAAATAGAAAAAAGAATAGTCCTACTATCATAGTTCTTCACCTTACCTATTAACACATATAAAAGCCTAATTAGCTTTTATTACAATATCTAATGAAGAGCTGCTACAGTGACAGCTATTTAATTAGATAAGGGAAATGATTTAGAATGATAATAAGCATGTTTAATCTGCTGTGTAAGTACTAAGTTATATTAATGATATAATTAATTAGTTAAAGTTAAAAAGTAAATGTTACCTTCAGTATCTATTCTTACACTTCAAACTGATCTTAATATGCTAAAGCAAGAATATCATGAACTTTTAGTTTAACTTTAGAGAAAAATAGTAGAAAGCACTTAAGCTACCAGCAATTTACTGTAATTGAATTAATAAGCCATGTAAGAGTATACTATCTAAGTTAATGAGACTGCTTAAAGGCTGCAAGGACTTGTTACGCAATGTCTTGAACTTGAGCGGTTGATGACATAAAGTGACGAGCTTGAGGTTAAAATAAGAGATATGAAGAATGTAGTCAAACAAGTAAAGAAGGAAGTCTTCAAATTAAGCAAACCTTAACTTGCTTTAGTTTTATTATCTTACTATATAAATCTATCTTTAGTAAGCTACTAAGCGAATAGATGTAGAGTATCTTTAAATGTTCCTCTTAGACTCTAGTTATGTAACTAAGTAGTAATCTTATAATAAGCAAGGAATTATTATTTAGAATTATAGCTAAATTCTGAAAATCTAATACTCATAAAAAACTATTTTCCCTTATGATACTTGCTTATTTAAATAGCCATCAAAGAGCTGTCTATAAGAAGTTAATAAGTTTATCTATCTAAGGTATTCAATAGCTATATCAGTTAAAGGTTTAAAAGTATACAAAGTATTAATAAGTGAATTAATAGCCCAATAGTGTATATTACTGTCTATCATTTAGAACTACCAAGCTTTAGTCTAAACTTAGTGCTTAGAAGATTATTCATTAATATCTTGCTCAAGCTATAAATCTAGCTCATAAGTCTTTCTTTGCACACTAGCTGGAAAGGAATAAAGGAAAGACTTTTAATAATTTGAGTATATCTGAATAGTAAGAATCAAGGTTAGATTTAAAAGTGTTATATGATAAATAAACTAAGGTAATATAAAAGAGCCAGTATAATAAATATAGCTATTCTCATTTACTTGCAAAGATATAAATAAGTTCTACTATTTGAGTTATAAAACTAGCTTAATCTCTTTAATTGTAAAAGAGTGGTTAATATACAACTTTATAATATAGCATAGTGAGATAGAGAAGTATCAAATATAGCAGTATAGAATATCTAAGTATCTAATAAAGCTATCATAGGCAAGAAATGGAATTAGGTGTAGGAAATAAAGTTATAAAGATGTTATTTAATGACTATTAAATTCAAGCCTAATTAAGAATTAAAGATGGAATCTACCTAAGACAAAGATTATCAGTTTTAAAAAAAAATTATAAGAACAGCATTAGGAGAAGATTAGAGTCAGTTTTTCAACATGAACTCTTCGCAGGTTTGCTTGATATCAAAGGTGTGGTTCAGAAAATGATTACAAGTGGCCTAGTTTTACGAGACTGAAGTGAGTTCATAAGAAAGTAGTACTTAGGATCTTAGTTAAAACCAAAATATATAAGAGTGTGAAAACCTTGGGAAAATTTAGAATGAAGATCTATTTGAGATAACTAATGACAGAATAAAGCTAAAAGAGAATTTGGACCCTAATTCCTATGAAATACTAGGAAGACAAATATGGAATTATCTTCAGAAGTGATATGGATATGATTATGAAGTTTGTCTAAATATGAACGAAGGAGTGATAGATTTCGATATAATCACCTTATAGTTAGTTGATTGAAATAATAAAGATAAAAAGAGTTTAATTTTAGTGTCTAAAAATACAAGACTAAGTGATTTGAGACTCTTAGGGTGCTAAAAATTAAACTTAGAATCAAATTTCTGTAAAATGGGAAGACTGAACCAATAATAAGATTTAGTTAAACTAAATTATAAAGCAGTAACAGATATTTAGAGCTCTATAGTTACTATGTGACCTAATCTAAAGTCTTAAAATATTCAAAATGGAGATATTATCTATTTCTGGGACTACTAGAACCCTCAAGTTGTTGATTAAGGATAGCAAAGAATAGGACCAGGAAAAGTCCAGCCGAGGTCTTTCAAAGTACCTACCCAAGTATAGGCAAGTGAAATAAATATGGATTATCTAGATAACGAAGAAGATGAGCAGTATAAAGCAGCAATTGCAGAAAGTTTGGAGACATATAATAAAAAGCAAAGCGAAGAGAAATAAGACAAAGTATCAGAACCATAGTTTGAAGAGGTTCAGGACAAAAATAATTAAATTAATATCTCTAGTTGAAAATCCTAAAAAAGCACAAATATTCTAGTGCAAAATTAGGATCAACTTAGATAAATGTAAATAGAAGAAAAAAGTGAAGATACTAGTGCAAATGAATCTGCAGATACAAATGATTTAGGCTTTTCTACTGATTAGAATATGATAATTTAGAATGGAGGGTACTTTGATTCTTCTTTATTAGCTTAGATTCAAAATTTGGATCGTTATTAAAAGAAAGAAAACTCTTCAAGTACAAGTACTGGAATGTCTACTCCTAACGAATAAAGCTATACTAATGAAGCTAACTTTTAAAGCTAGAACTTAATATAGGCTTATAATAGAAATGCTTCCTCTGATTATGTTAATAGATGATAATATAATTAAATAGGAAGCAAAGCTCTTTAAGAAATGAGGGAACGAGTATCAGTTTCAATCTAGCAACAGCGTCTATAACTTAAATTCAAAAATCCTGGATAAATTTTTGAAGCTATGTAGAAGCTTGAGATCCAAGTGAAAAACAACGGGGATTTATAAAAGAAGTTTATAGAAGCTTTAAACCAGTAAGTACATTTAGAAAGTCCATTTTTTGGAAGCACAAAAGAGGAAGAGCTAGTAAAATAGCAGGAAGAAAATAATTGAAATTCTTATAGTTTCATAAATTCAAAAAGTGCTATTTCTTAAGCTATTCTGTATTGTAACTTCTTAATTACTTAATCTCTCCATCTGCTTTCTTAATTTCTATTTTTGAAAGCTAGATAATTTAACTTCTTATCTATTATCTCTTTTCAGTTAGTGTCTAAGATATTACCAATACACAGAATATTAATCAATTGAGTGAAACAGACTATTAAATTACCTCTACTGGAAAGGATATTTCTTCCATGCAATTAGCATTTAAACTTAAAGATATATTAAATCAAATAAGCCAACTAAATAATCTATGAACCATGGTAAAGAGAAGGCTATAAGTATATAGCAGCAATAGGAAAAGGTAGAGAGTTAGTGAGATAATATAGAAAAAAGCATTGAATGACTTTAATAAAATTAGATAATATCAATCTTATTAATTTGAATAGAACTAAATTAAAATGAGACTAGGATTAGGTAATTTGGTAGAAAGACCTGTTTATTCTAAATACGCTACTAAAATGGAAGCCTAGATATCTATACTAAGTAGACAGAAAATTGTGGACACTAACTTGAAATATAAAATAGGGTCTAAAAATTTTAAAGAGAAGAAAAACTAAATGCAACTAGAATTTTTATAAAAGAGGGAGTAGGAAAGAAATAAGGAGTAGGAAGTTAAAGAGTAAATTTAGAAGGAAAGAGATAAAACTGATGCTCCTATAGAGAAAATCTTACCACTGTTAATTAAGTATAACAAAATCAAATAACAATAGTACAACTCTAATAAAAGTACCAAATGAATATTTTAAAAAATTTCAAGAGAAGTTGCATCTAAGCAAGTGTAAGGAAAGGATAGAACTCCAGCGCCTGGACATTATAGCCCTCATTTGCCTAAAAAATATTTAAAGGGAAATATAATAATAAACAAAAATAAGACTGTACACAGAATTTATCCAATTCCTTAATAATAGCATGGAATTGATTAATACGATTCAGACTAACTATCATCTTACCTGCCAAAAAATTGTCATCATAGATAGTGCTCTGCTGTTAAATAGTGTGAAAGGCTAAGTCCAGTAGGAAAGACTATGGTAGATTCGGCTTTAGAAAATAGCAGCTTTTCAATAGGTGAATATGACGTCTGGAAATATAGTTTTAGGGAAAATTAACCCTTTTCTAAATAAACATAAAGAAGAGCAGCTTCAGACTTGCATAGAGTATAAAATTAAACTTTTTCTTGTATTGAAAAACCAAGAAAAAAGTATAAAATCCCAGATTTTCGTATGTATACTGCTAGAGAGGAAGGACCATATGCAGCTATTTACTATAAATTAAAAAAATATGAACCTTTCGTTCCACTTCAAAACAGAATTAAAAGATGGCCTTCTTCATAGCTTGTTTTTAGAAATTTAAGAAATATGCTTGATCATTTTAATTTAGAAGAAGAAATCAAAAATGAATCTTAAACACTAATCCTCTTTAAATAGTACTTTTAGATTCTTTACTTATATAGATCTCAATTTTTATATTATAACTCCTAAAAATTAAAATTCTTGCTACTTTATCATTATCTATTTCTGTTATCTACTTAGCAATTAATATTATGAGTTTTTAACCAGTTTCTTTTTCTTAAGCTTAGTTAACTCTTAGACTTATGAAGAATAAGCTATATTTATAATGGCATAATCTATTTTTATATTTCTACATTCCAGCTAAAAAAGCACCCCTAATTTAAATTTGCTTTTATAAATTTCTAAAATAAGTGAAGTTTACTTTAACTAAGAAATGCTACTCTGACTCTTAATTTTAACTAATATCTTTTTAACTTTTACACTCTAACAATGAAACAAACTTATATCTTTTGTTAAGTATAAAAGCTTATTTAATAAGACAATTTAAATTGAAAATAAGTTTTAAATTTTCATTTATCTTCCTGAAATTCCTACTGCGAATCGAATTCTGCAAAAAGGGCTGACTAATTAAGATTCCCTGTTTATTTCTGATTTTGCTACTTATTTTATTCTCCAGTAGTTTATGACTCGTTCTTCTGATTCTCTTTTCCATCATTTTCTTGCTATTTATTTAATAATTTTGTATTATTGTCGTTTTCTGGTATAATAAAGGTATAGTTTGGATATACGTTTTGATATTTTTGGTTGAAATTTCATTCTTCCTATAGTAACTCTTCTCTATAGCTAGCATCTTCCTCCGACATATCGAAGTATTTTGTATCATAATCATTTTTTAGGTTAAGTTTTATAGGAGGAGTTAGCTTTTTCTACTCTAGTTTCACTCAGTCAATTTCTAAGAAGAATTAATGGTTTTTGATAGAATAAAAATTTTAAGTTCTCAACCTTTGCTAAAAATAAATACTTACATCTACTGTCAAAAGGCCTCTTATTAAATCAGCTGCCTCTAATGAAACAGAAGAGTCTATTTCTAATGGCTTCATCAAAGCATTTCAGTGCATTGTTTCTCTGTTCTTGTTATAAAATGGATGAATTCCTGTGATCATCTCGTAAAAAACAACTCCCAAGCTCCAGAAATCTACTGCTTTTGTATACCCTTAAGCTAACATAATTTCAGGTGCTATGTACTAAGGACTTCCACATTAGGTGAATGCTCTTTCTTATGTTCCAACTTTTGATAGATTAAAGTCAATGAGTTTGACATTACAATCTTTGTCCAATAAGATATTGCTAGGATTTAAATCTCTATAAATGATTTATTAGTTATGCAGATAGTTCAGAGCAACAAGGATCTAAGCTAAGTAAAACTTAGCTACTTTTTCCTAGAATTTTCCGTTCTATTGCTTATGTTTGAACAGTTCTCCTCCCATACAAACGTCCGTTATTAAAAATAGTTAATCAGCTGTTTAGAATGCATATTTTAGGTTAACTATAAAAGGACTTCTAATTTTCTCTAGGATCTATCTCTCAAATTTAACGTTCTATTAATTTTCTTACTCTTAAATCTGTTTCTTATTCATTACTTTCATAGCTAGCACTTCTTAACTGCTTTTTTTAGTAACTAGGAATATTTTACCCAAGGTTCCTTTTCCTATTAAGCACTCAACAGTAAAGTCTTAGATATTTATTTCCTTTGTCTAAAACTGCTTGTCTAATTTTCAAGGATCCTTATATAAGCTCCTTCTACTTAATTAGCTTTATACAACACAAAAATTACCCATTTTATTTTAATTTGTTTATAAATAAACTTCATTCTATTTACTTATCTAACTAATTCCATTAACTGCATTAGTACTCCTTTAAGCTACAATCCCAATAATCTAGGAATTAGAGTTAACAACTTCTCTTTTCATTCCTCCTTCCTTTGTTCTTCCTTTCTTTACTTTTGTCATTTTGCTTAAGTACTAACAAGTATTTGAAACTATTTTAATTCAAACTGGAATAAAATGGATAAATAGCATTTTTAAGAACTATGGATTAAAGTACTATTTAAGCTATAATCTAATAAGAGTCTGTAACGGTATTAAAGGAATTTTATATAACAAATTAAGCTTAATAATCTAGTCTAAATACCCCTAAATATAATACCTTTATCGTTATTATTTTCCTTTTTCAAGCTTTTGAATTATAACTAACTAAACTTATAAATTAGTTAGTAAATGAGACTATCAATTTGTTAATTTAGTAAAGGTTCTAAGAAGCTATTTTAAATCTGTCTTTCATAGTTCAAAATTAGAATAAAGGTTTTATTAGATAGAATTAATCAGAAAATTAAAAAAATAAAAGTCATTCTTAAGAAATAGAAAACTAAGATGTATATGTAGGATATAATAAGAGTAGGAAACTGGTTATTACTTTAGATAATATGATGGTGTATGCAGTCTAAATATTATTGAGATTATCATTACTTATTTAGCATTTTTATTTCTAGAGCTTAATGCAATTGACTTCTATAATATTAGGATTGTTTGTTTATATAATTTTAGCTGTCAAATAAAATTCCTATTAACTATGTTTAAACCATTTATAGTTTCTAAAGCTTCGATATTGGGTACAATAAACTTAGTAATTATCAAACGACAAGATATATAAAAAATCAAAAGTGATAGCCAAAAATCCAAGTTGAGTAACAATTTCGCTTATAGAAAGTTTAGTTTAAAAGTGTTAGTTATCATTAAGCTTAGTTGATTAATACAAAACCTTTCAAAGAATATCTAAATATCATTTAATCATGTCAAATTTGCTTTATCAAATATTGAAATAGATCATTTTAAATTAAATCCAGCACAAAAGCCAGATTTTGAATGAGTTCTTAACGAACTGTGATTAAATATCCTTTTTGTTTCTTAATTAGATAGATTTTCTGGTTCTAAATATTACAAAGCTACTTCTTTAAATCTACTATTACCTTTTATTTTCTGATCAATATTTAAAAAATATTACTTAATCCCATATCTTTAGAGGTACTAATACTAAAATCAAAATTTGTATCATATTTAGACACTTTCATAGATAAATAAAAACAATAATAGACAAAATAATACTATGATCTAAGAAAATATTGCTACTCTCTTAGATTCTACTAATTATAATCACTTAAGCAACGCTAGTTTTAATAATCTGTATATTAGTTAGAGTATTAGTAATTAATCTTATTAAGCCTAAAAATTGCTCTGTCTACATAACTTAAGTATTTAGAGTTTTATCGCTTTAGAGTTTCTTAATTATAGGGTTTTCTTATTTCAAAGCTTTGCTAATTCTATATTTTCTTATTTTTATCTTTACTCATGAAATTCTAATTTATGCCTGTCTGTTTATTTAATTACTCTAATATTCAAGAAAACTTAGTAAAATGCAGAATTTAGATGAAGAGTCGTATTTAGATAGTGAAATGAGTGAAGGATAGAGGAATGGAGTAATAAACGCAAAGCAGTAATAGAATATAGTGAAAGGAGGATCTTAGGGAATAATGAACTTTAAAGGAAACACTTAAGTAAGTTCTTAAAATCCGAGTCAAAGACTCGATACTGAAGAAGTATTTGATATGCAACTTGATTTGGAAGATTTGAAAGAGATAGAAAAACCCTAGCAGTAATAATAGAAAATAGAGACTGAACATTTCTAAAATGGCATCTAAGATGAAAAAAATCTATTCACTTAATCTAATACCAAAGCAACTGGTATTAAGCTAGAAGAAAAGAACTTAACCACTTTTAAAGATACTGATGATTACTTGGTTCTATTTAACTCTTCTGACAAAACCAGCCTTCAATAGAAAGGTTAATCAGCACTTACTCAAAGCATCTTCTAACAATCAAATGAAACTCCTAAACTAAAATCTTAAGCAGGTTAAGAAATGAAGTAGTAAACTAGGAATGCATAATCTCCTAAAAGGAAGGAAATGACTCCTCTAGAAAAAGTATTTGCTGATTTCAAAAATAATCAGTGTAAAGAAAAGTATAATTAACCCAAATCTAAGTCCAAGGAAATCAATTCTATATTGGATTCTAAAGCTCCTTTGCATCCTAACCGTGATATTAAAAACATGCAGCAATCTAAAACTTAAAAAGAATAAAGAAATAAGTAGAAGAATAATTAAGTAGTCTTAAAGTCTTAGTCAGCTTAAAGTTCTCCAAAGTCAAGTCTGAAATCTTCTAATCGTTTTGCTGAATTCTAGTCGAAAAAGGAAGATAAAATAAAGCAACTGCAAATGCAATAAAAGGCAGAGTAGATGAAAGAATGCAGCTTTAAACCTAAAACAATGCATAAGAAGAACAGCTCATAGGGAAGCAAATAGTTCCTTAAGATTCAATAATGTAATGAAGCTAAAAGTAATCAAAAGCCTATTTATAAGGAGTAAAGTCGTAAGTTAACTAGAAGTCCATCTCCTACTAATTATGTATGCAAAGGAAGTCAGAAAATCTTAAAGAACTCAGCTAGTTAGTAGCAACCATTTTATTAGAGGTTATATCATCTTAAGCAGTAAGAAGCTAAATCTTAGCTAAAGTAAGAAGAAAAAGAGCAGCATACATATAAACCTAACATAAATGCAAGATCTCGTTCCTTAACTAGGAACTAAAATATCTAGACTCTTTTATATGAAGATGCTGTTAGAAGGCAACAAAAATAGAACTAATCATTATCACCTAGATCACCAGGAACTAGATCAGCAAGTCCTAATTCGTAACATATTTTGAAGCAAAGACTTAAATAAGATATAAAACAATCTCTATAGGAGAAGCAATGAATCAGTAAAGATTAGCTGCTCTAACTACTTCAGGACATTTAGTTTCTTAAACTAAATAACAAAGAAAATCAACTACTTTATGAGCAAATCTGGATAGAATTGAATGGCCATGTTTTCCAAGAAGTGAATGTCAAAGTACTGACTCAGTTTTTATTAGCTGTGTTAGGATTAGCAAAAGCTAAAGTTCAGAATGTGCAAGTAGCAGACATCAAAAGCAAAAGAAAAGAGTAAGAAGGTGATAAAAAATACGTTAAATGTGAAGATTTGCAGAACTACGAATTTGATGATCAAATTCTTCGTAAGATATAGCATGACTTCTATCCCTTCTATGAAAACTGATAGCTTTATATCAAGTCTAAAACATAAATCAGATAAGTCTAAACCAATGCTGATAAAAACCTCACTTTCGCTCCTTAAATCTGCAAAAACAGCGATCAAATTGCCAGCAAAATCAATTCCAAGCGTAAGTTAAGCACTAACAAAACTCATGAAGAACTCCTCATCCTTGCTGCTTAGAAGAAATAGCAATGAATAGAATCTTAAAGATTACTTTAATAAACCTAACAAAAAGCTGAACTCACTTTTAAGCCAAAAACTAATCAAAACAAACTAAATAATCCAACTCAATCTAACAATGAGTATCTTCAACGTGGCAGAGGATCTCCTGTTGAAATTAATGACAGAACTGAACTCTTATATGAGCAAGCTAAGTATATTTAACTCAAAAAGCAAGAATTGTTAAAATAGGCTAGCGAACAGCAAAGCAAGATACAGGAAAACTGTACTTTTAAGCCAGACATTTCAGCCACGAAAAATAAAACCTTAAGTACAAGTTAGAAGCCAACTAGCAACATTAAAGGATCTCAGCAAGCTATTGAAAGAATGAAAGTCGCATAATTAGATAAATAGCAAACATAAAGAGCAATGGAGAGAGGATGAACTAACATGGGAGACTCTTTTGGGAAATAATCGAAAAACTCGAGTACAGAAATGAATAAATCACAAGAAGGAAAAGTAAGTCAAGAAAGTTAGGGAGCATTAAATCAATCAGAATAACCAAGTAAATTTTAACTTTAGATAATAAAAATACTTCATAGGGTGAATCAGCTATTTCTTCCAAATTAGATGAAACTAATAAATCTGAACAAAATGTAGATCCTCTTTTGTTTGTGGATGTGAATCTAGGACCTGATAAAACAGAACGAATTGTGGTTTATCCAGGAGATACAGCAGAAGCTTTAGCTGATAAATTTGCTAAAGAACACAGTAAGTAATTAAATACAGAAATAGATCAAAACTTGAAGATTAAATTAATTATAATGTTAAAGCAGTAAATGAGTAGTCTCCTTGAAAAAATAGACGAAGAAGAAGTAACTACAACGGAATGATGTTTATATAGAAATGTATTATAATTTATACTTTTCCAAATATCTGCCTTTTTAACTTTCAATTTTGAAAACCAAAATTATCTTAATTCATGCAAAAAGCAAAAATAAATATAAATTATTTTTATTGTAAACTTAAAGATAAATTTTGAATAAAAAATATTTAAGTGATCAAATTAGAATTGCTTGAAAGATCTTTTAACTTTTAGTTATTAAGCCAATTCCTGAATAGAATTTTATTTATGACCAACAGGATACAATTATCTTCTGAAACAGTATCCATTTTTAAGTAAAAATCTTATTAAATTCCTAATTCTTGTTTTTTAAATTCTCTCAACTCAAAAAGCCTAACAATTTAACTAAATATTAGGTTGTTTAGCAGTGATAGCATTCTTTTAAAATTTTTTTTAGTAATTTAATAAAATCTTGTTTTTTACTATTTAGTGTGTCACTTTCTTAGAATCAATTAAATACTATTTTTTAGATTTAGAATTTTTTATTTTGATCAAAATTCATACAAAAGAGATATTTTTCGAATGGCCTACTAGTTTCAATGAATAGATTTATTCGCTTATGTTACACATTCAGTTCACTTCACTCTTATAATCAATTTAATTACTCTACTAAAGCCTGGAAATCTCTTTGTTACATCATAAACTTTTCTTCTTAGTTTAAACGAATTTTCAAGAGTCTTTTATTATGTTTTATAATTTCCCTTTTCAATGTAGCAAGTAATAATGTCTATTGAGAATGCTAACTTGCTTTTCATAAATCTATTAATTATTAACTTTAGAGTTTGCAAACAACCTAACTCTCACCGTGCAGCTTTCTCTTAACGGCTTCTTGACTGATATAATTGGAATATTATGCTGATCAGTTTCTGTAAATAGGGACTACAATTTATATTGAATGCATACTATATGATCACAGACTTTAAGCCTCTACCTTAGCTGGATAATCTCCAGAAATGTGCCCTTCAAAATTTCGAGTCAAGCCAAATATCTTTCTAAGGATTGAAGATATGATCAGAAAGCTCAAGGTTTGATTCTAAGTAATTTGCAATAATTACTCTTCATTAATCTATAATTATTATATTTCTGTTTACGAAAAAGTCTTCTCTGATTTTAAGAAACTAAACACCTTATGTTTATTATTTGATTTTTATTTTCCTAATTTCATCTTTATTAATGTCTTTAGAAATATTTAATAAGCAATTATCAATTTTACTTTAATTTTGTTCAATTCTCATATTATAGTATTTATTGTAAAAAAGGATAGTAAAGTGAGTTATTAATATTAAGCATCATTTTTGCTATAGAGAGAACGTTCTGAAGAGCAATAAAAATTTAAAAAGGTTTGTGGTTTTATCAGTTAGATTGAAAGTAATTATGGTTAAGAGCATCTTCTGCTTTAATCCTGTCTTTAGGATTAAAAATTAACATTTTTTTTAATAAGTCAAAAGCTTAATAATCTCTCTATACTTCTGGAGGTCATTTTGGCTATTTTGCCTCAAATCTCTAATATTTTGGCATATACTCTACATCAGGTCAGTCCTCTGAAGAAAAAGTTCCGAGTATTTCAAAAATTTTTACTAGTTGATCCATTTCATTTTCTCCACGAAATAATACACGTCCACATAACATCTATCCAAATACTGCTCCTGCTGATCATATATCTACTGCAGTTCCATATTAACCACTTCCAAATAGAATTTCAGGAGGTCTATAATATAAAGTAACTAAATTTTAAGTGTAAACTGACATTTTACTATAATTTCTTGCTGTACCAAAATCACCCAACCTAAGATCTCCATTGTTATCAATGAAGCAATTTTCAGGTTTTATATCTCTATGAAAAATAAGGTTTTAATGTAAAAAGTTGATAGCTTATAGTAATTAGTACATAAATTTTTTACAGTCATTTAATCCTACTTATATTTTTCCTAGATCATTTTGCATTAAATCCATCACCATATAAATATTCTTCCCTTAAACATACACATCTTTTAACTTCATTATATTTTTATGATCTAGCTCTTTCATTAGTTTTATTTCCCTTAAGGCATCAATTCAAATTCCATTGTTTGGCTTTAAGTTAAGTTCTTTTATAGCCACTGGCTAATTATTTCTAGTATCTAATGCTTTATAAATTATACCGAATCCTCCTTCACCTATTTTCGTTAAATTCTGATAACAATTTTCCTTATTTTCCATTTATTTAATCTATCTTTCTTAAAGCGTAATTAGCTATCTTAATAATAATATTTTCTTATTTACTTTTAAACTAAATTAATAAATGAAGCTAGTCTCTTTATACACTTTTCTATTGCCATTTCTTAAATAAAGAAGCCTATTTGGTTATTAATATTAGTATTTCATCTAATCTAATTTTATTATCACTTCTAAGTCTACACAAATATGATCAATATAGCTGTACCAATTTAAATACTTTGGTTTCATAGAATTTGACTATGTGATAGAACTTCATTATTAGTACTTCAAATAGATACTGATAATTTCTGGTTTTATATAAATAGATACAATTAAGTTAATAAAGCTTATTTAATTACATATTTTAGTTAACTGCTATACTTATAAACTATAAAGATACTTTTATTATCTTAGCAAAATAAAACTATTATTGGTTAGCAAATAGTGGAATGGAAGGAATAGAAAGGATTAAGAATTGATAAGTGGTTTAAATAATTTGGTATTAATAATGAAAAAATCAAAAAACTAAGTTCATAATGTTTCAACTAGTTCTATTTAAAATGTATTCTGAGTGTCAGAGAATACTGCAGTATTTTTATTGGCACTATTTTCCAGTTTTCAAACTTTGCGAACATTCTTATAGTCATTCAGCAAACACTAAAGAGCCTTAATCCTTCAACTGCTTGATTAGATTTGTTTTTGTCTTTACATATTTTCATTCCTTGTTCAACAATACCAGATGAGGAATTTTTTTACTAAAATTCTTATTTACGTCAATATTAAAAATACCAAATAAGTTGTCTATCTTTTACTCATTAAATCCCACTGCAGGTCAAGGAAAAGCTTAAATAGCTTTGATATACATTCTAAAGGTTTTCTCCTTAGTAACTTATATAATTTAAAATTATCTTTTAAGTGAATTCACTTTCCTATAAAACTATTGAAATAGTTCAATTATATTTTAGCATTTTGTGCTCTCCATTTAAGAGAAAAATAGGCAAATCACTTAAACATCTTATGTAGCATATTCAAGCCTTATTTATTTCACTTCGTTTAAACTTCTTTCATATAATTTGTTTCCTATAAACTATCTTAAATTCAAACGCTATCAACTTTTAAGGCTGTATGCCCCTTTACGAATAATATCACTTCTAGGGTCAAGAATTTTGCCTTTTTGAGGGTATAGTAGTTACCCTTCTTAGTTTACAAGCAGTAATGTAGGAATTTCCCTAATTTTGAATCTTTCACATATAAGTTAGCAATTTGTCTTAAATGGCTCCGAATTGTCTTCCAGAGCTTCACTCTCTTCTTCAGAATATAATTGAGAAGAAGAAGAATGAGAGGAATTTATTTTTTCTCTTTATTGTTCTACTGAAATCTTTTTATTTTATAGGATTTAAAAAGGAACAGCACATCAAGGCATCTACTTATATTAATCCTAAAACTGCTGCTCATCTTAGTCTAGTGAGATATAAATGATTTCCAAATACTTAAAAAGAAATCTGGATTGCTTTTAGCTTAGGTATTGATTTAAAGTTTACTCTATGTTCTCTTATCTTAGAATTTAATATTTGCTGACCAGTTTAGGGCTTTATTATATCTAGATGTCTAATACGTTATTATTTAAAAAGCTTTCTTTCTACATAGAAAAAATATTATCTTATAGGTTATTCACATCGCTATAAAACTTCTTCAGTATCTAATTGAATCTAGTGCATATTTCACTTCACTAAGCTCCAAAATAAAGAATTATCAAATTGGAATTTTCTATTAAATCCCTGGTTCTTATATTATCTATTTTATCTCTATCATTCTCATTTTTTCTTAGAATATAGTCACCTAGAATAGACTCCATTTTAATATAAAAATGAGGTATCAAAAATATTAAAGTTAAATATATTTATTAAGTAATCTAAATACATTTGAAAGTTTATCTCTATTATATTCAAATAATTGATAGGCAACTACATTGTTTACTTATTTCAATTCCTATATCATAATTTTATACTTCTTTCTTGATATTTATATTAGATATTGTTTTTATAGCATACTAGCTACTTATTAATACATTTGTCTTTAGTATCATTATTTTCTAATTTAAAAGTATTTATTTCAAAGTAAGTACTTGTTATGGAAGCGATTGAGCTTCTGAGCTGACTATACAATTAATTTAATAGCTTTTAGAAACAGTCTTAAATACCCAAGAAAATTAGCTTTTTAAAAGCCCATCCTTCTTACAGCATTTACAAGCATTTAGAAATTAAACCTATTTCCTTAAATTCTATTATATTAAATATAAGTTGAACCTATTCACAGTGTTTCTTAATTCTTATATTAGTAAAGACATTAAGAGTATTTAAAAGCTGCGAATCTAAATTTTAAGTTAAAGCGAAATATTAGTATAAATAGGTTAAATAGTAAAAAGACAGAAGGAGTTCTTATTAACGAATAAGCAGTTTGAATGCTATTGAGTTATCTTAATAAGTAGGAAGGCTTACTTTATAGTATTCTACAGTATTTGATCTATTAAAATAGCAATTTAGATTTATCTTTAGCTATTAGTTTTATACCTTTAATATTCTTCATCGTTTATTAAAACTTTAGCTACTTTCTAAGTTTCTCTTGCTGCTATAAATTTAACTTTAAATTATATAAAGGCATAAAAACTGAATAATACCGTTAGTAGAAAAGAAGTTTAATTACACCTTAATAGTATGAATGTCTTAAACAAAGGAATGATAACATTTTCTTCTTAGGAAATGGCAATAATAATATTGTTGCTCATATTAATAACTTTACTCATATTAGATTCCTAGATAATATTATAAAGAGAAGTAGCAATCATAAAATTATAGCTTATTTATTCCTACTTATTAGCAGGCATAGAATTAGTAATAAGCGTTAATCTATTTAAGTTGCTAGTTATTATGTGGTAAACTAGAACCTTGCAAATATTAATTTATTAAAGCCTATTTATCTCATTCAATGAAATGGAATTTAGATCTACTTCTCAAATAATATTCAAATAGTATCTGAAATATTAAGGATATTTTTGAATTATCATTATAGTTGATATACTTTGTAAGGATTTGCTATGCTTTAAATAATTAATCTATAGATAAATAAAATCTTTATTTGAAAGACTTAATGTATTATTCCATCAATCGATCTCACTTGCAATAAAACTTATTTCAAAACATTTATTTGCATAAGATTGGATATTTATATACTACTAAATAGCTAAGTTCTTAAAATCTCTTTATTAGCCAAAGATAAACTATTTCAACACAGCTATCTTATATTTTCTAAACTACTACTAAAACTTTCTAGTTAGGGCTTTCTATTATTTTTTCTATTCCTCTTAAAATAAAAAATTTTCAAAGTAAAAAAAAGCTAAAGCAGTTAACATTTGATCAAAAGAATGTTCTAGCAAATGTAAATAATTGATTAAGTCTATAAAATTTAGCATTTTCTCATGCTCTTATTAATCTATTACTAGATATTTAAGTATCCTTATGTAAATCCTAGTTATAGACATTAAGACTTAATGATCTAACTACTTCTTATCTTTTATAATAATAGTCTGAAAATTAGTATTTTTATTCTCTTCTTTAACTAAAAAGGATAAAATTTAACTTTAAATCTTGCTATAATAGAAGTTTTTTTAACAGAGTAGCAATAGAATGAGTAAACTAAGTAAGTTTAATATGGAAAGGTAAGGAATTAGGTAGAGAGTAAATAGGAGGAAATGAAGTTGATATTAAAATGAAAAATAGAATATTATCATTAATTTTTAAAGAATACATTCCATTGTGAATCAGCTCTTTTTCGTTTTTTTCTCTTGAAGAACATTTTCATACTCACAAAGCCCTTTGGCTGCTTCATATGCTTGAACGATATTAATAAAGTGCTTGATAATGAGTCCAGCTACGAAGATCTAAATTAAGCAGGAAGGAATAGGAAGGACATTCATTTAATTGCAATATATGCCAACAACAGCTAGTTATTCGAGCGCACATAAGGTAAAGAGGATAGGCTTCTTGTAATAAGTTCTGATAATGAAATTTTTAGAGTCTTTGTGAGTTTCTAAATTAAGAATAAAGGAATAAGAAACCCAGAGAAAGTGACAAAACACATCAAGAAACATTAATACAAAGTAAAAATAATAAGAATCCTTATCAACTATCATCATACAGCCAAATAAGCAAGCAGAGCTTACTCTATCTATCACCTAGTCAAACACTTGACCAAACTTTGTGCATTAATCTAGCTATCTTGCTAAGAATCCATCTATAGCATCAAGCAGGTAGCTCATGCCATAAAGAAAAATAAAATAAAATCCATTTGTTTATACATAAACAAATGCGTATCATAGGAAAGCTATTCTAAAGTATCCTACGATATTAGGAGCATATAACAATATTCTACTCATTTTTAAAGTATGCAATAATTAAGTAAAAATATATCAATAGTTATTTATTTATCAACTATTCATTTCAATCTTTCTTCTTATTTCATCATCTCTTTTCTATTATATCGTATATAAGCCTTATGGTACGAAATTTGTAATTTGTTCACTTTTGATATTCAACTGATTTAGCATGATAAATATAAAGTTAGCTGATTACTTAGATGATAGTCTAGTTTATCTTTAAATAAATAAAAGCTCTAATTTAATTAATCTTAGTAATAAGAGATAAGCCTTTATATATTAAAAGGCTCCTATTTAAATCTAACTAACAAGTCTATTAAGCATATATATCTTAGCTTATTTTTTCACCTCCACTGGAATAACTCATTTTAAATACTAAAAATATCTATACTTAGCCACTGAATAGAAATAAATGATATTCATAAGACATATCATATCTGGAATTTAGTGCTAAATAAATGGAAATTAACTCTAGTTAGGCATTGAGAATAATAATTTCAAAGGAACTTGCTTTACTTTAGGTTATTACCTGATTATACAATTATAAGCTATTTTATCTCATTCTTTAAATGCTCATAGATTGTAACTCTATCTAAATATAAAATATCTTATTTACTTTTTAAATTTACACCCTTTTGATTTACTGCTAGATCAGATTATAAAGATTAAGAGAATAGTCTAACTATAAGCATAACGTGATACTTATATAAATATATTTCTCCTTATTAACTAAATTGATATTATAACCATAATATTTTAGTATCATTCTTTAAGCAAAACTTATAAGTATATGACTTACCATTATAAAATCATAGCTATTTAATTATTACTTCTAGTTTAAAAGGAATACCTATTATAGAAAGTATGAGTAGCAAGATTTTAAATAAATCCAAGCATATAATTAGATATTTATAAGAGTCCTAAGAAGTTATATTTTAATCCCACTATTTAAATAGATCTTATTTAGCTTATACTATTACTTTGAAAAGCTACTTTCCTCTAAAGTTAGTTTATGAACTACTTTTAAAAGGAAAAGCTATTATATTTTTCTAAATCTAATTCATTTCTAATGTATACATTAACTTTCCTTTTTGCAATGTTTAATTTCTCAATCTTATTGCTAATAATCGAATAGTCTTGCATGTTGAATGCGGAATAAAAAATTTTGCATTAATTAGTTTTATAAGTTACTTCTGATACCTTTTTAGCTATGATTAAAGCAGGAGAAATCAGTCAAAAACAGTAAGGAGTCAATTAATATTTCAGTTTTGTTCAAATATTAATATATTTCCAGATATTTCTTTAATTTAAGATTAGCTTTAAAATTTAAAAATATGCTTAGTGATAATTGCTCAATTCTTACTATATGGATATTCTGATTGCTAGGATTATTAAATTACTCAATTGAAATATCTAATTATTTAATAATTTACCATTTTATCATGAAGCTTAAATTAGAATTTCCCTACTTTTGATTCTTAGCTTGCATGCTGTATGTTTCTAGAGCTATTAAGATTATTAAGTTCTATTAGTAGCCATTACTAAATTAGTTCTGCTCTTTATACTTTTTAAGAGAATTAACCCTAATGTTTTTAAATATCTTATCACTTTAAAATATCTTAAAGCTATATTTTCTATCGAATTTATCACTAAAAAGTTGGGATTAAATTTATAAAGCAATCAGAAGATATACTTATCACATGCAAATACATTTAATGAGCTTACCTACTTCTTTATTAAAAAGCAAGAGCATGGATATGATAATAAATATAGAGATAAGTGCTTTGCTTATAAGTTAAGATACTAAGATGCTATTAACTTAGCAGTATAAGTTTATCCCTAGCTAGGAAATAGATCCCTTATAGCATCCAATTTTTGAGTAAAAGTCCTTTAAAGGAGTTCTAAGTGTTTTGATATTAATTTAAAATATTAGCTTATAAATACTTTATTTATATTAAATCAAACTGCATTCCTTTAGAGTATAAGCAAGTAATTTATCTTTTAGGATTTTTAATAACTAGAGCTTATTATTAAAAGCAACTGCTCATATGATATTCATAATAGAATAGAATTTAATAGACTTTTTGACCTTTCTTAGTATTTTTTGAGAGAGTTAATAATATAAGAAACTACCTTATTAATGTTAATTGGAATAAATATGCAAAATTCATCTTCCACTTTCTCGAGTATTCTACATATTAGGTTATAAGTAAAAAGAAGGCATCTGTGAGGATTTTTCTGTTAAAATGACTTCAGCATGAAATATATTCATACTAATAATTGCATTGCTTTATATTGGTTAATCTATTTTTAGAAAGTCTTTAGCAAATAGCATTATATTTAGTGAGGTTACTTCGACTATCACTCATCAAATTCTTTATAGTTAATAGGTATTACAAATATAGCATGACTAGATGTAAGCTTACAAAGTTTTGTTACATAATTGTTCATTATAAGTCTCTGAGCCAACTGTTCATATTTGGAACTCTCATAGTAGTTTCTTAAGCTTTATTTTCTAGATAGCAAATTAAAAAATTTTGAATTATTCTTTCAAATAATAATTAGAGTGCTCTTTATAAAGAGAATCATGAGTAAAGTATATGTAATTGGAATTTACTTATAATACTTAAAGTTATAAATGAGTTTAGTAAAACAATTCTAAATATCAGGTAGCAGCATTGATTTCAATTTAATTTAAGTACCTATAATCTTAGGATTATTAATAATAGTATATATTATGCATTTACTTATCAAACCTATCATATCTATAAATTACCACTGATCTAACTTAAATTTGCTAAGTTTTTCTTATTAGCAGAACACTTTTTAGGGTTTGAAGAATCATATCTAAATCTCTATAACTTGGATGTACATATTTTAGAATTTAGCTTGGCTTTTCTTATTTAATGATAGACTAGTAAAACGAAAAGCTTAACTTTAAAACGATAGAATCAAGTTGACTATCTTTAAAATTCCAATAGATATGAGAGAGAAGTTTACACATTTGATTTGATTTTAGATTGCAAATAAGAGATTTGATATTTCTTTCTAATATTTGTCTTAATAAAGCTATATATAGCTCCAAAGAAGTAATTTCTATTAAAGTATCTTTAATATAGATTATTTAAGGAATTATAAAGAAAAGCTTTATATTAAGTGATATCTTAAATATAAGGAAATGTCAGTGTTTATATCAATATCTATCATTTTATGATATCTCTCTTCTACATTTCATTAAGTATCATAAGGCAATTATAATGCCAATCTAATAATAGCTATAAATATCCTAGGAACTTAATTTTAAAGCTAATCAAAGAAGGAGGATAAAGATAAGTAGACAATAATTCGTTTGAAAATAGTTAATCCCTTGAATTAGCTTTGGATAATCTATTAACTACAATATTAGTAATCTTATTAAAAGAAGAAAATAGCAGGGATTATTAAAGTGTTAGGGAAAGCTTGATATTTTAAATAACCCATAGCATCACTTTTTACTTGAAGGGATTTTTTAATAAATTAACAAATTTTATTTGCATTGTCATTAATAAGTTCTATCAATAACTAAAATAAGCTTGCCTCTAACTTTCTTTTAATATATAAACACTTTAAACGATTTAGCTTCATTGTATAAGATTAACTTCATTAAGAATAATTAAAATTAAAAGACAATAGTAATTCACCAATTAATCATCTACACTCGCATGAAGGAAAATACTTATTAGCTCTTATTGGCAATGTGAGAGTCAATTATGGATTAGATTCTTAGAATTTGCGTTAAATACAAAATATGCAGTATCTATTAATGCACATTTTTTGCTAAGCACTTGGCAAATTAAAATTATTTATTTGCTTCCTCGTTCTTTCTCCAGGAACAGAACCAGTCTTTCTGAAGTGCTAGAGGATAACTTTCGCTGTGTTATACTTTATATTCAATTTATTCGAGGCTTCGAGAATTGACACGTTATCCTTCAGAACCAACTTCAAGAGTTGCAACTTAAGGTCCTAAGAAATGAGCACATACTTATTTGCATTCTTTACACCAACTTACGATCCTTGGTATTTCATTTTATATATTCAGTGATTGAAACGAACTATTAAATAATAGCCAATCAACAAATATGGAGTTAATTAAATTTTCCTTTAAACAAATATTAAACTTAAAACTGACTTTTTCATTTCTATTTGATAAATAATATTAGATTTAGTTAGCCTAAACTATATTTCCTTTTTTCCTATTTAAAACCATCCGCTTTATCAGCCTACAAATTTGTACTTAACTCACGGCTTTAGTAATTTCCTCTGAAGATATATAGATTTTAATATTACTTATATAACTATAGCTATTTATTTAGAGCTAAGTAGATCTGAACTTAAGGCAATTAATTAGAATCTTTACACATTCAAAAATTCTAAAGTATTTTTAAATTCCAGTACTAAACAATTATTAGATATTACAATTTAATCAAATGATTCTCTTTACTAACTAGACTCAAATTATTCATTTTGAGCCATATCAATTAATAAACTTATCAAGGCTACTTTAAATATTTATCTCTATGAGGTACTTCAAAGAACTATAGTAAACTAATTTAATTATTGATACAATTAATGAATCTTAGTTACCTTGCTTCTCTTTAAAATTAGTACCACCCTTTTAAGCATTCTTTTAAAAGACTTTAATTACTTTGTAAAGCACGTAAGCTAGCTTTAGAAACTTAATAATTAAAATAGCAACATACTTTGATTAAAGGGTAATTCTAAGAAATATTATTCACTTATTTAAATATCAATTACTCTAATAAGCTAATTAACTTTTATATTATTTTGTATTGAAGTGGCTATTCATTCTATATTAATCATCTTTATTACTTTAGATAAATTTCAATTAACTTAGTATAATATACTATATAGTTAGTTTAGCTTAAACACTGGATAGATTATTCCATCATGTAAGAAACTAGTTAACTTTATTGATTTTCTGTTGCTTTTACTAATTAGCTAACTAAGTAAGCTAGATATTTCTAGTGTAGCTACTTTATCAATTTTATACTTTTATTTTGCTTCTCCTCTTATTATTTACGATATTATAGCTTGTTTTAATCCTGATATATAGGTTTAGATTAGATTTTTTAAATGTTTAAGACTGTATGGAATATAAGAATATATTTGATATTAAGGAAATAATAAGTATAGCTTTAGGATATTTAAGATTAAATTAGTTTGATGCTTATACAACTATCATATTCAACTTACCCTATCTATAGAGTATTACACCAATTCACCTTAGTTGCTTTTAAACCAAAAACTCCCACTGAGTTAAACCAAAGACACATTATTTATATTTATCTACTTTCTAATCTATTCACACAAAGCTCATAAACAAGGCCAGTCCAATTTAGAAGCTTATTATACTTATAGAAAGTTAATATTGTAAATGACTATAAATTAAAGAGCCAGTGACTATAATAATATTTATATATGCTAAATGAGTCTTGCTATTTATTATAGCTTACTATAAATAAATAGATAGAAATATAATTTTTATTAAGTAACTAAAGCTTATTCATCTCTACTGTTCAAAGCTTTTAAGTCTAACTAAATTTAAGAAACACAAAACTAATAAGGGTGCTTTAAATTATAGACTAGCTCTAGCTTTAGTTTAACTTGACACAGTTCATATACTTGCTCCTTAGTTTATATATTATATTGCACTATTATTATGCTATATTCTTTTTTAAGCTTTAGAAATCTATTGCTATTAGGACATAAACAAGATTATTGTAGATTAGAATAAGGATTAGTTTTTAAGGAGTAAAAGAAAGAGGATTATAAAGCTCTTAAAAGTGCAGAAGAATAATATAAAATAATTGCTTCATGTTGAAGTATTGTGACCTTAGCTTTATAGAGGTTTAAGTATTTAGCATCATTTTAATAAAAATTGATCTATTTAAGCATAAGTTTAAGAATATATAGAACTATAAATCTTAATAGAAGAGATTGCTTATAGTTCAATTAAAGAAAAGCGATGCCTATGTAATTATTTAATTATGATAGCTCGATTATCAATAATCAGACTTAAAAAGGCTACTTTTTTGATATTGATGAGTCAACTATGAGATAGATTGAAAGATGAAATAATGTTAAGTTAAGTATAGAATTAGCTAGAATAAAGGGGAGATTTAATAAGAAGAGAGTCTATTTTATTGTTATTAACTAATAAATGATTATTAGTATAAGTCTTTTAATTATTAGGCAAAATGGAAAACACTCTAAAAGAACTTTGAAATAAAGGAGATTCTGCCTAATTTATGCAAATTGCTTGCAATTAGATTCTTGGAAAATCAACTTGGAAGTAATATGGAGCTTGGCTTTTAGAAGCTGCCTTCCTTGCGTCTCTAGAATGCTAGTAATAAAATTGGGCGGATTATTGTTTGAAATAACTTCATAAGTAATTTGGTAATTGTGCCAAAGTATAGCGTTTAAGAGCTATGTATATGGAATCAGCTGGAAAATTTTCAGATGCCTTAGCAGCTTATGACTAATTACTTTAGTAAAACAAATAAGATGAAAAAACATGAAAGAGAAAAATAAGTCTGTACTTTACTATGGGAGAAAAATAAAAAGGTATGGAAGAATTAGTTAAGTACCTTGAATTCTTTATGAGCGATATTGAATCTTGGCAATTTTTATGTAGACTCTATTTACGCTAGTTCTAATATCAAAAAGCTTTGTATTGCTTTGAAGAAATACTTGTTTACATGCCCGAAAGTTTGTGGGTACTCTGTAGATACGCTGAGGTAAAATTTTACATAGCTTTAGTACGCCAATGCAAATATACTAGTTGCAAAATAGTATTTTTGCTTCATACTGCAACTTAATCCTAACTACGCTAGAGCTCTCTGGGGTCTATGGAGAACTTGCTAAAATTTATTAAAACAAGCAGGAAAAAAGTAAAAATAAAATTAGGAAATGACTAAACATCAAGAGCTGAAGGCCTTTTGTGAGTAAACTCTTACTAAAATCTATAGTGACAGTGGAAATACTTGGAAGCCTGTTTTTGAGATAGCAAACAAGTGAAAATTTAAAAATTAATAAATTTTAAATGTTTAATCTAAAAATTAATAATAAGCAAAATATTCATACCCTGCTTCATTTTATACTGTTTATTAGTAATTGCAATAATTAAGAGTTAGTCAAGCTATAATTTAGTATATCTATAATCCTTTTATTTTATCTTTTATTTACATCTTCTCATTATCAATTGACTTACTTTCTCTAAATTTAAAAAGTCTTTTTCTTATTTCAGATCTTTTACTCAGATTTTAAAATATTTAATAAAAGCGAAAAATATAACCTTTCCATTCTTTAAATAATACACCTTTATGAAAAGAAAAAAGTTTTCACTCAACTTTTAACAAATTTTACTAAGATTCTCAATTAATATTAAATGAATAAGCTTTTCTATTAATTTTAGTATTCCTCTTTTTAATTTTTTGCATAATTTAAGAAACTTTTTTTAAACTTTATCATCTGAAAGCAGTTAATGAAAAAATAAGTTCTATATTTATAACTTTTTAATTTATTTATGCTTGTTTATTTAGCACATCCAAATTTAAAATATATGCTTTATAATAATAATATCTATATAATTAATACTTGATAAGTTGTAATCTTAATTTGTACGTTATAATTTTGGTTTTCAAAATTGAAAGTTAAAAAGGCAGATATTTGGAAAAGTATAAATTATAATACATTTCTATATAAACATCATTCCGTTGTAGTTACTTCTTCTTCGTCTATTTTTTCAAGGAGACTACTCATTTACTGCTTTAACATTATAATTAATTTAATCTTCAAGTTTTGATCTATTTCTGTATTTAATTACTTACTGTGTTCTTTAGCAAATTTATCAGCCAAAGCTTCTGCTGTATCTCCTGGATAAACCACAATTCGTTCTGTTTTATCAGGTCCTAGATTCACATCCACAAACAAAAGAGGATCTACATTTTGTTCAGATTTATTAGTTTCATCTAATTTGGAAGAAATAGCTGATTCACCCTATGAAGTATTTTTATTATCTAAAGTTAAAATTTACTTGGTTATTCTGATTGATTTAATGCTCCCTAACTTTCTTGACTTACTTTTCCTTCTTGTGATTTATTCATTTCTGTACTCGAGTTCTTCGATTATTTCCCAAAAGAGTCTCCCATGTTAGTTCATCCTCTCTCCATTGCTCTTTATGTTTGCTATTTATCTAATTATGCGACTTTCATTCTTTCAATAGCTTGCTGAGATCCTTTAATGTTGCTAGTTGGCTTCTAACTTGTACTTAAGGTTTTATTTTTCGTGGCTGAAATGTCTGGCTTAAAAGTACAGTTTTCCTGTATCTTGCTTTGCTGTTCGCTAGCCTATTTTAACAATTCTTGCTTTTTGAGTTAAATATACTTAGCTTGCTCATATAAGAGTTCAGTTCTGTCATTAATTTCAACAGGAGATCCTCTACCACGTTGAAGATACTCATTGTTAGATTGAGTTGGATTAGTTGGTTTGTTTTGATTAGTTTTTGGCTTAAAAGTGAGTTCAGCTTTTTGTTAGGTTTATTAAAGTAATCTTTAAGATTCTATTCATTGCTATTTCTTCTAAGCTGCAAGGATGAGGAGTTCTTCATGAGTTTTGTTAGTGTTTAACTTACGCTTGGAATTGATTTTGCTGGCAATTTGATTGCTGTTTTTGCAGATTTAAGGAGCGAAAGTGAGGTTTTTATCAGCATTGGTTTAGACTTATCTGATTTATGTTTTAGACTTGATATAAAGCTATCAGTTTTCATAGAAGGGATAGAAGTCATGCTATATCTTACGAAGAATTTGATCATCAAATTCGTAGTTCTGCAAATCTTCACATTTAACGTATTTTTTATCACCTTCTTACTCTTTTCTTTTGCTTTTGATGTCTGCTACTTGCACATTCTGAACTTTAGCTTTTGCTAATCCTAACACAGCTAATAAAAACTGAGTCAGTACTTTGACATTCACTTCTTGGAAAACATGGCCATTCAATTCTATCCAGATTTGCTCATAAAGTAGTTGATTTTCTTTGTTATTTAGTTTAAGAAACTAAATGTCCTGAAGTAGTTAGAGCAGCTAATCTTTACTGATTCATTGCTTCTCCTATAGAGATTGTTTTATATCTTATTTAAGTCTTTGCTTCAAAATATGTTACGAATTAGGACTTGCTGATCTAGTTCCTGGTGATCTAGGTGATAATGATTAGTTCTATTTTTGTTGCCTTCTAACAGCATCTTCATATAAAAGAGTCTAGATATTTTAGTTCCTAGTTAAGGAACGAGATCTTGCATTTATGTTAGGTTTATATGTATGCTGCTCTTTTTCTTCTTACTTTAGCTAAGATTTAGCTTCTTACTGCTTAAGATGATATAACCTCTAATAAAATGGTTGCTACTAACTAGCTGAGTTCTTTAAGATTTTCTGACTTCCTTTGCATACATAATTAGTAGGAGATGGACTTCTAGTTAACTTATGACTTTACTCCTTATAAATAGGCTTTTGATTACCTTTAGCTTCATTACATTATTGAATCTTAAGGAACTATTTGCTTCCCTATGAGCTGTTCTTCTTATGCATTGTTTTAGGTTTAAAGCTGCATTCTTTCATCTACTCTGCCTTTTATTGCATTTGCAGTTGCTTTATTTTATCTTCCTTTTTCGACTAGAATTCAGCAAAACGATTAGAAGATTTCAGAGTTGACTTTGGAGAACTTTAAGCTGACTAAGACTTTAAGACTACTTAATTATTCTTCTACTTATTTCTTTATTCTTTTTAAGTTTTAGATTGCTGCATGTTTTTAATATCACGGTTAGGATGCAAAGGAGCTTTAGAATCCAATATAGAATTGATTTCCTTGGACTTAGATTTGGGTTAATTATACTTTTCTTTACACTGATTCTTTTTGAAATCAGCAAATACTTTTTCTAGAGGAGTCATTTCCTTCCTTTTAGGAGATTATGCATTCCTAGTTTACTACTTCATTTCTTAACCTGCTTAAGATTTTAGTTTAGGAGTTTCATTTGATTGTTAGAAGATGCTTTGAGTAAGTGCTGATTAACCTTTCTATTGAAGGCTGGTTTTGTCAGAAGAGTTAAATAGAACCAAGTAATCATCAGTATCTTTAAAAGTGGTTAAGTTCTTTTCTTCTAGCTTAATACCAGTTGCTTTGGTATTAGATTAAGTGAATAGATTTTTTTCATCTTAGATGCCATTTTAGAAATGTTCAGTCTCTATTTTCTATTATTACTGCTAGGGTTTTTCTATCTCTTTCAAATCTTCCAAATCAAGTTGCATATCAAATACTTCTTCAGTATCGAGTCTTTGACTCGGATTTTAAGAACTTACTTAAGTGTTTCCTTTAAAGTTCATTATTCCCTAAGATCCTCCTTTCACTATATTCTATTACTGCTTTGCGTTTATTACTCCATTCCTCTATCCTTCACTCATTTCACTATCTAAATACGACTCTTCATCTAAATTCTGCATTTTACTAAGTTTTCTTGAAAATAAAAGAGTATAAATTTCTATATTTAAATAAGAAAGAATAATATTAATATAGAGATAAGTATAGAGATAAAGTACTTTATCATATTTATTTTTTATTTAAATGGCTATTAAAAACATTATCTCTTTATTACTATATGACATAAATAAAAGTTGTATTTGCTCTATACTTGTCACTCTTATTTACAGCTTTATCATTAATGTTTTTTGATATTTTTCTAAATTAATAATTATTTAATTTCTATAGCTTATTAATCTTTTCAAGCTTTAAAGAGTAATTTTATATTGATATACTTATTAAAATTTTCTGTTAAAAAGCTGTTTATTTATTTTATATTATTGATATGAAATTAGAAGACAAAATTAAGTATATTAGTGTATTAAATAATCTTTTAGGTATTTCAGTCTTACTTAAAGATTATTCTATAAGTTCATTTAGCTTCTATATCACTTTCAAAGATAGTTACTAACTAACAAGGAGTATAATTAAGCTATCCTTTTACACATTTCAATTATTAAGTCTTGTACACTTAACATAATTTTATGAAATGTAATTAAGTAATTTATAAGTAAAACTTGCTATAAAAACTACTAAAATAAGGTGAGTATTTAGAATATAGATAACTTATTATAAATTTATAAGCTTGATATGAATTAGCTTAATATAATTAAATAATTTTAAAATAATACATCAAGACTTCTTTTTTGATGACTTCTTCTTACCTTTTTTCTATTTCTTTTCCTTTTTCTTTATTGAAATTCTTTCTTTAAGTAAGAAAAATCCTGGCTTAGGGATGAAATTCCCTTTGAATTTTTTGATATCAATGTCTTCTGGAGGTATGAGGCCCTTTGCTAAACTACTAGTGCTTAATGCTACTTTATGTCTTGATAGGCTTCTTTAGGTTTAAACGATGTCTCTTAAAGTTTCTCTTCTACTTGCGTTTGACATACTTGGATTGTTTGTTCACGATGACCTTGAAATTCAAGAAAACGACCCGGATGTTCCTGAAGTTCCTGATGTTCCTGGTCTTGCAGGCGTGTCAAATTGAAAATTAGAAAAATTCATTCCAGCTAATTAAGCATTTCCATAAATTCCTGTTTTTTGGCTAAAAGGACTTGTGGATGGTCTTTGACCTTGCTAGTTAATATTAAATCTATGACTATAAGAACCAGTTCCTGGACGAGTTTATTATTCTACTTTTTGAGAAATTTAAGTAAATTGAGAAGATATAGCACTATCAGGTCTGAACCTGCTTTATCTTGTTTCAGGACGCGTATCTCGTCCTGTGTAAATTCTTGAGCTACCTAGTCCAGTTGCAGGACGTGAAGGAAAGTCTTAATCTTCTTATTGATTATAGATTGAAAGCGTTATTAAATTTTAGTTACTTTTTAGTGCATTTGAAATATTTTCCATGTTATTATCAGTTGCTCCTATAATCCCTCCATGTATTTTTCTTATTTTCTAAATCATAGGACTGGGTTAAAATTCTTTCTCTTCTTGTTCAATATCTTGAGTTAGATCCAATACCTTTTAAGTAATTGTTAAAGGTAGTTAAGTAGAAATTTCACTGTCTTATTATGGCAGAAAATTAGCAAATTGACTCAAATCTCTCATTTTCGCTTATTAAGGAAAGAAAGCTCTTTCTTCAAATTTACTACCATACCGACTCGATTCTTATTTTCTCATAATTTCTTCTTCAAATCTTGATTTATTAAAGCTTCATCTCTACATAAAGTTATTCAATTCATCAACTACTCTTTTGTCACTAAGCTCTTTATTTCTGTAGAAAACTCATCTTTGTTCACATCGTTTTTCTTCTTCATCTAATGAAGGTTTGTAGTGAACATAGTTACTCTTTCACTCCATTTAGTTATTCTTTATTGTTGGTTTGCCTGACGATGTAAAAGGTCTTTACGAACTTCCTGGGTTTGCATCCAAAATGTAAGGTTTTTATTGAGGTAAAAAGATATTCTCATCAATCTATTTTTTTTAAGCTATTTTATCACTAAATTCCTTCTCTTTTTCAGTTTAAAATTGATTTATGATACTTGGCTACTTTTTTCTATAAGTTCCTTAGCTTAGAGGACGTTTATGCTAAGAAGATATATTTCCTGCTTATTTAAAGTATCAAGAGTGAATCTCTTGAAGTTTCTTTTCAGCAGCTTCTTTGTCTACTGTAAACAAGCATTAATAAAGTAAGTTTCTCAATTGCAAATATAATGATTTTTTCCATTTTTCATCCATATGAGGATGCATTTAGGCAAGTTTTTCAGGATGCTTTTAGTTTTGATTATATAATTCTAACATACCTTTCAGTTGCACAAATAAAGGACTCTGCTATAGAAACTTTGTTTTTATAGCACTATGATTAATAGAATCTTTTTGAATAAAATCACTTACCTGCTTTATCATTTCCTTCTTAGTCTGAATCTTCAAATATCTTCTTCTAATTCTCTTCTTCGTAATCTTCTTCGTTATCTTTTGACATTTATCTTAAATACTTGATACCAATAAAGTCATTTCGACTTAAAACAATTAAAATTGCAAAATTTAGTTATATTTACGCTTAAGTAGATTAAATGGCAGATAAACCAGACATTTTAATATCCAAAGCACAAACTAACGATATTTATTCGTCCCTTTTAAGTTAGACAAAAAGATTAAAAAAATGATAAGTAACTCTCTCTTTTTAACTCTCTAAGTACTAGTGTAATAGCTAAAATTTAAATTAGTAATAGTAGCAGTTACCTAATCAATAGTTTGATTAAATCTCTAATATTTTTTATTACTTTTGCTAATATTAGTAACCTTCAAAAAATAATAAGTTAATAAACCATTTTAAGATTAATTGCGTTTAGACATTTCCATAAGTAAATGTCTCTAATTAGAATTTAATTTATATAGGTGTTACTAAGTTCCTATTGCTATCTTGGGCTATTTTTCTACCTAAAGCAATTTAAAATTAATTATCTACAAGCTAAATGATTAATCAAAAAAGAAAGCTAAACCTATATATATAATGCTTCATTTTGTATACCAGAGCAAGTTTAATTTCCATTATGCATAAAATTTAGGATCGATCTGTATCAATTAAGAATTAATCTAGCAATGCTATATATGAAAAATTAGTACTATTGAGAAATCTCAAGAATGATACTCTTAAAAGAAAAAAATTAATTTTAATATAAATTAACTATAAAAGAAGCTTTAGTTTAATGCTTCGATAATTAATTTAAAGAAGGCTGCTCCTTGTGCAAAATATAGATAATATATAAGAGGTAAAATTTATTGAAAGATTGATTAAAGAATATAGTTACTTTTCACAAATATCCAATAGCTGCATAAATATCCCCTTTTGTTTATACTAAGATATTTTTATTTTGGACTCTATCTCTAAATCCCATTATTTCCAATTAATCAAGTTAAATTTTATATTCTATCTCTGGATTTTTTAATGAAGTCAATCCAGAATTAACTGAGCCTAGGTATCTATAAGATTCTTAGTTTGTCATTTATCCTTTTTATATCATTTAAACTGTTTGCTTGATCATTTCAGGATTTTAAAGCATATCTTTCATATTTGGAGTATCAACAACAACTTTCTTTAATTATGGATTAGTGTTGATTAGAACTTCCAAGAGATTAGGATCCTCCAAAACCTATATTAATTAAATACCTAAATAAGACTATTTTTTGTTTCAGGTTTACTTAACATATATTTAATTTATCCAGAATTATCCTCTTATTCCTAGGCTATTCCAATATTAGACAAAAATGACATAGGCTATTTGCTTTCTTATAATCTCATTTAATAATTCGGAATTATTTTTTATTATTACTAAGGCTGCTGAGGAACTACTGGAGTTTATACTTCCTATTATTTCTAAGGCTGAGGTTAAATTTCTTATGGTTAAAATTTCGATTTCAAAATTAAAATTTCTCCGTCTTATATATTCACTTCTTATAAAGTAGCAGCATTTTAAAGATTTATCTATTTATAAATAATATGCAAATTAGCAGAACTAATCTTTGAGTGACTTTCACATAATTGTTTGATAGTTGATATGTTATCTCCCTTATTTACTTTAATACCAAGCTTTGTTCCATCTAGCATCTAAATATATAAATTTAATTAATTATTTTCTTCCATTTCTATTTTTTCTACCCAGGAATTAAAATCTATTTTTATATTTTTTAAGTGATCATTATAGAAATCCTGAGTAAAATAAAATTATATTATAATTTAATCTTTTTACTTGTTTTTATGCTCAAATCCATTAAAGCCTCATAATTAACTTCATTTCCTTAACTTTTTAACTTATTTAATTACATCTCTTAACTTAAATTTAGATCTTCTAAATATCAGAAATTTAATTATTTTAATTTAAGTTTGTTACTCACATCTAATATCATTAAAAATGCCTTTTCATGTTTGTAAAGACTTAAGGTAGAAGATGAAAGGTAATTATTTATTAGAACTGTAAAATAAACTAAGTTAAAGTAAAGTAAAGAAGTTCTCTATTATAAGTAATTTAATATTAAGATTTAAAATATCTTATATAGAGCTGGATTGAATCAGAATAAATAAAGTGTAGATATTATTTTTATATACACTTTATCAAATTAAAGACAAGAAAACTTATAGAAGCTTAAGAAATAGATTTTACAAAAGAAGGAAAAGATTATTTATTAATTAAGAATAGAAAATATTAAGGATAATTTCATAAAGTGACTATCATTAATAAATCTAATCCTAAAATCCTAGTAATAGTGCTAAAATATAACTGGTAATTACAATATTCAACAAATTCAGGAATTTAGAGTTATAGCTCTATTTTGAAGAAAAAAACGAAAAGTAATTATTTTATATGGTATTTCTGATTTTTTAGTTTTATATAAGGAAAGTGTATTTAAGCATATTAATATAATGATTAATAGAGAATTGTTAAGTATAAAATCTAATTTATCAAGCCATTTCTAACATTTCAAATTCTTCTTCATCAGCTTCGCAACAGCAATCTTCTTCATTCTATTAAATGTTTCATCTTAAAATTTAAGGATCTTACTAATTCTGCATATTTCTGTAAAGTTAGTCTTAAAGCTTTTACAAACTAGGAAGTTAAGGTAGCTTTTCTTCTTTTTTACTCTAAATGTTCCATAAGCTTTTGATATTAGAATATACTTCCTTTACACCAGGGTTATTTAAATTGATTCTATTGACTTTTTTATTCTACTTTAAGTTTTTATTTCTATTCTTTATTTTAGTTTTATCCATGTTTTGAAGTCAATATTTTTAGATCAATGAAAATTTGTTCTAGAACTATTACAACCCTAGTAGTAGAAACTAATCTTCCTTACACTTCCAAAATTTTTTTCTTTGTAGAGATTTTTGTATTTTATGATAAAGAGGCAAAACATAGGGATTTATCAGATTTCCGAATTTTTTGAAGAGTATATGGAGTTGCTTATGGCTCAAACAATAGAAAGTCTCTTCTTGAAGAAGATTAAGCAGTAGTAACATTGCACCAGTTTGGAAGTAATTGTTTTTTTGTTAAGGCTGTGCTAACTCTAAAGCACTTATTTAAATTTGTTCCTATTTAATCTCAGAAACTTTTGCTTAGTAGCAGAACAATTTCAATGCACATTTTAGGATTTCGCTTTTTCTTTTATTATTAGTACATAAAAATCAAGCTTGGACAATAAGCTAGATGCCAAGCTCTATTTAATCCTGAATTAGATTGTATTATTATTGATTCAGTTTAAGGTAAACTGGTAATTCTTTTTTGTCATAGTCATATATTTTAGCGGGAGTTTTCATTAAATTATATTGTTAAATTTATTATCATATAGCAGACCTTACTTCTACCTAAGTTTAATACTAAAGAAAAAACAATTAGCTTAAAATTTCAAAAAAGGCAGACAAAGCAATATTTTAGGTGTGTGACTGTACGTCCTTTAGTAGGTATTCTAAGTTTATTTTACAAAACTATCTGTTTAAAGCTAAACTAAAAGAAATATCTATAAAAGGAGTGAAATACTCAGTTTAAATTTAACGCTATCTACTGTAATAAGCTTATAAATTAATTTTTAAGGCATTTTTAATCCTTAATTAAAAGCATAATTGTTTAAAGATTAATTTCTAAAATATTAAATGTTGTCTGAAAGTATGTGTTATTATAAAGATGATTGAACTTAGTCTTTAACCTTCTATTTGGAATGAAAAAGGGCAACTATAAGTTTTAAAAAATAGTAAAATAGTTATTCTATGATTAATTAAGTAGTTGGATTTCTAAATATCTTAAATAATTCTAAGTCTTATTTATAATATGGAATATCAATTTTAGATAGATTCTTGAGACTAATAGTTGTAAAATGTTTATAGTATAGTCATTAAAAAGCTTCTATATTTGATAAGCAATAAACTTAATAAAAATAAGATAGAATAAATAATGATAACTGTACAAAAGTAAAAGATTTAAAGATGATAAAATAAAAGAAACTTATTGATGAATTTTAATAATTAGAATATTTAAGTTAAACCTTTTAAAAAGAGCAAATATCATATGATTTAATGGCATTTATTGAAGATATACTACTATATCTTATTTTATTAATATAGCCACTTTCTAAAATTAGTAACTTAAAGAGACACATAATTATAAAAGAATAAAGAAATATCCTAATATAATAGTAGGAAATATAAATAATTTGTCTTGGTTAATTTATTTGCTTTATGATAATCACAGCTTATGTCTGGTTACTATTACTATGATTTGGGTTTAGAGGAAAGAAGACCTTAATTTTTTAATTTAAATAGATTAGTAATTAAACTATAAATTGATGTAGTAAAATTAGCAAGTTTAAGTTATAAAACACTAGATCAATATAAAATACATTGATAAATAAATTGAGAGAGTTAAAACAGCTATCAATTAAGCCTTATAGAGTGTAACGAAAATCATACATTCCATCAATATTAATTAACAATGCATAAGATGGAATTTAATGTTTTACCATCTCATTCTTAAACAAAAGCTAGTTGATAGCATTTAACTAGAATAATTTAAATATAATTATGAATAAAATAGAGTAAAATAGATAACTTAAAATAAATAAAGTATATACCAATCAAAACATGCTTATAAGAAATATAAAAACATAATAAGAAAGACAACTAACAATAGCCGCTGCTGGGAAAGTAATTACCCAAGTTATTCCTATTTTTCTTAAAAGTTTTTTGTTAATTTCGCTTTTTTCTACAATAGCAACTCCTGCTATTGATCCTATTATTATATGTGTTGTTGAAACAGTCAATCCTAATGTTGTTGCAAATAAAACTGTAAAGGCTGTTGCTATTTAAGCAGAAAAAC
>CAMPDV010000085.1:0-33401 GCA_946699065.1 Loxodes magnus | reverse complement strand
AAAATAACTTCTCTTGAGGATATTGTTGTTTGTACTAACTGATCTCAGGAAGTCCAAAATCCAGAGCTTTTTAGAATATTATATTTTCATAAATTCAAAATTTTTTTAATTAAGCTTTATTTTTATTGTTTTATTATAAATTTACAAAAATTAAAGCAGAATTATTTTTTTAATTTTTGAAAAGTAAAATTTATAATAAAAGTTAGCATATTATTTTTAATTTTTTAAATAATTTTATAGTACTAAAATTATATATCCATACTCAAATATTAATAGTTAAAACATCAAAGTAAAAAGAATTTAAACTTTATATTTTTATTCATTATGAAAACTTTGACTGTAGTTAAGCTAAAATTACTTTAGATTGCTTCATATCTTTTAAGGTATCAATTCAAATTTCAATGAATTTCGTTTTTTAAATTCATATTCTAAAACTTACTTCATATTCGGCATTTTCTTGATGCTTTCACTCGCCACTATTTTCTCAAAACTACAAATTACTATTTGAATAGAAGGTTTTTATTGTAATTCACTCTAAATTCACTCCTATTTATATTTAAGATATATACTTACCTTCTTTTATACTTAATCATCTTTAAGATCTTGTAATAATTTTGAATATTTTACTTCCTTATCTATTTCTCATATCCTCCTGATATT
Organism: Loxodes magnus; assembly: GCA_946699065.1. Taxonomy (NCBI): domain Eukaryota; phylum Ciliophora; class Karyorelictea; order Loxodida; family Loxodidae; genus Loxodes; species Loxodes magnus. The sequence goes on along the minus strand of CAMPDV010000085.1, from coordinate 32,741 downwards.
ACTCCTTTTATATCTCCAGTCAGCACTAATTCGTAAATTTCTCCCTTATGTCCTCGTAAAATTATTAACTTCTCATCTTTTTATAAATTTGATATTTTTATAGTGTTTAATATGATCCAGATATTATGAGTTTTTTCGTTATTTAATTCTATTGTTCTTATCAAATTTTGATATCCTTAGAGAATTCGAATCATTAGCCAGTTGAAAATTTTAATATTTTTAAAGTTTAATCAGAACTTTCCGAGACGATTCCTTTCTGATAATTTTTTACCACTACCGATCTAGCATAATTCATGTATCCCATCAAAGTAATTTTTAAGGTCACATTCAAAAATTCCCATATTTATATTGTACTAGCATAACTTCCCGAAACGATTTATTTCTTATCCCTCTTTACAGCTTCATTAGCTCGTTCGATCAAAGTACTCTTATAGAAATCACTCAGAAAATCCCAAATCTTTATAGTCGAACCATTACTTCCTGATGTGATTATTTCTAGTCACTCGTGACTGCTATCGAATAAATTCAATCCATATGTTTCAGTAAAGTATCAAGAAATTAGGGCAATTCCAATTACATCTTAGTTTAATTTACTCCATTTAAATTGCAGTTGGTTAGCTTCCCATTCTTCATATTTCTTAGATTGACCACTTATAAATTTGAGTTTCTTAGATTTCAATCTTGAAAATTTGATTCTCTCAAATTAGCACCTTAGATTCTTATTCCTCAAAAATTTTTTGTATAAAGATATAGTTCAAGCATTTTAAGATTGCTATCCAATTTGCAGAAGCTTATTCTACTTTGATATCAGCCCTTAGATAATTCTATGATATCATTCAATTTTTTTATCAAACCTTAACTTGATAACTGTTTGAATTTAATCAAAATATCTTAATTATTACATATGTTAGAAAAATTTAAAGGTTTTTCTTGCAAATTAGTATTTTCTAAATCTTTATTTTAAAATTTTTCTAAGAACTTAGCAACATTCTCTACTATTAATAGTGTAAAATCATATTTAATTTATTATTTAAAATATTTATTTAATATATCTGTAATATTATAATGTTATGGATTTTAATTCTACACTTTTCCTCAATAAAATTCATAATGATAAAATAATTTTAATTGACTGATCTGAAATTTAATTAACATTTAATTCTTCATTTTTAACTTAGTTATATTTCTAAATCATTAAATTTATCTGCTCGTATTAATATTTAATTATATGTAATAATGCTACTATTTTTTCTTATTACTATCTAGTTTATGATGGTAAATGTAATGTTTTTTCTAAATTTTAAATTATTTCTTCGATTTTTCTTATATTATTTTATAATTGCCCTCTAATATTATTTGTGGTTTGAAGAACATACTTAATTGATGATATTAGAAGAGAGTTTTTAGATAATCACTAAACTTTAATGAAGTTAATTTACTATGTCTTTTATTATTTAAATATTTACAAACAATTCTATAAATTTTCATTTAGTTTTGCTTTTTATTGAAGCTCATTTTGCTCTTCTCAAATTTTCAGTTGAAATCTTGTCTTTTAACTCAGATATTTAGCCTTTAAATATTTACTAATGTGTTTTACAAAATATTTTTTTTAGCGACATAAGGCCAATTTAATACACTTTGAACACATTAAGCAATTACATTGAAGTATCTTAGGAATTCTTTTCTAAGAACCAAATTATATTTTAGGACTTTTATAATTTTACTAATCCATTTATTAAACTAAAACAAGCTTATAGATTTTAATTAATTATATTATAAATTAAAATTAAAGAGAATTTATTTAAATGAAAACAAAGTAAAATTAATAAAATAATAAATTTGTTAAAATAGATATTATTTAATGCTTATAGCTAAGCAGTTTATTAAGCTCTTATTTATGTTTAATTTATTTATTTTTTACATTTAAATATTTTAATTTTAGTCTTATCTTAAAAATTAATTCAAATTTTATATTTTTTAATGTCTATATTTTGGTAATATTTCTATATAATAATAGCAATATAGAGATATAGTGATACCACCTTGGTAAATACTTAAAGTAATTGAAAATCATTTCCTTTACTAAATACTTCGCTAGTCTTCCTCAGTTTTGTACTATATCATGAAAATTCTACTTATTTTCTTTTCACCTATTTTGATTTAGATATTTAACTGAAATGGAAACTATTTTCGAATATTTATTAATACTGACTTATAAAGATTTTTACAAACATAGCAAGCAAATCTTTTCAATTAAGTATTTTAAATTTTTAAATATTATCCTTAGGAGTAATAAGCAGTTTACAATTAATTAATTATAAACTTTAAAATTTCTCTTTCGAGGGACTGGAAACTCCTTTCCAGCTAGACAACCCAGGACACTCTCTCAATGCATATAGAGAGGATTTTCTGTTGCTTAATTCAATAGCTTCAGCCAGGGGATTCCATAACAAGGAGCCGACAGTCTTCAAGTTGTTAGCAAGAGTGAATAAACGGAAAGATTTTGTTTTCCTGCTAAGAATGACTCTAGCCATGGACCTTCTCAGTTGATAGGAACTTGACCTTATCCAAAATGCTAAAAGGTTTTATGAGAATCAACTTCAACTCCCATCATCTTTTTAATTATCTAATTTTTAAATAATTCGTACATAATTTTAATATAACTATACATATAAAAAAAATTTTAAAATTACATAGTAAACTTTTAATTTTACTATTATTTAATAATAATAATGAAATTAAAATGTTCAACAGTGCCAATCTGGACACTGTTTAAAATAAGTTGTTTTATCAGCAACACTTCTCATCATACTTGACTTTCTAATGAAATTATCTTCACTAAGGTCTTCTCAATTTCTTTGATTTCTTGTTCTTATTATTTCAAAAGGTACTTCACATCATTTTCTTCTGTAAATATCTCCATGCTAGTTGCAATAGAGACTCTAGTATTTTTCTTATTCTTTATGCCAAAATTTTTTCTTGAAATTCTAAAATTTTTAGCAATTCTTGCACAAATGTCACTTACTCTTACAGTAGTAGCATTTCTTCCTTACTTACCTGATTGGATTTCGATTTATAACCGCTTTTTATTCTAATTCCATCTAATTTGTCTAATTAATTATGTTTGTGCTAATATTCTTTTGCTTAATAAACTCCAACTCTTATTTCCAAGCCTTTCTGCTTCTTATCTATGTTCAGTTTAAATGTTCCAATATGCTTGGAGTTCCCTTTCTTAATTAATAATTCTAATCTCTAAGTTATCTTATCCAAGCGATAATAAGTTTCTTAGTTCTTAATTTTCCTACTTAATCCCTTTAATCTCTTCCTAGAGATTGGATATTTCAAATACTAACTGTTAAATATTGATTTCCTTTTTAATTATCTTTGATGGAAGTTCTTTTCCTGTTATTATATTAGATTCCTTTCTTTTTATTACTTTAGGGGGTGTTTATTATAGTTATTAGGTTCTTTATTAGTTTTGTAAGTGGGGAGAAGAAGACTCTTGATACTTTTTTTATGCCTGCTTTTTCTCTAGAGCTTTTTTCTCTTCTTTGCTCAAGAAAAAGCAGGGAACAAGATTTTAAGACTCCATTTTTTTAATTACTATTATTTAATAATAAATAAAAAAGATATTAAGTTTGAAGATAAATTAAACTTCTCAATAAATCTGTTAAAGCAATGCCATATTTCTTATTTCTAGATTAATTTACCAAATAATAAATCTATTTGTAGTTTAATTTGAGCATCAATTTTTGCATCTATGGCTTTTGGATTACAATATTTTGATATTAACTGTAATATTTTTGCTCTTAAATTCTTGCACAACTTTAATTGATCTCTTATAAAATTAATTTTTTGTCTTATATATTTGTATATTAGAATTTTTTTAATTATAATTCCTCTTATTTCTGTTTATCTTATAAAAGGATTGATTTTAAGAGTTAAGTTTTTATCTTTAAATAATCTAGAAATTTTTCAGCTTTTTTCAGACATTATGAAAACATATAATTACAATCTTTAAAACATCAATAAAATAGATAAATGAACAAAAATAATAACTATTTTTAATTAGAAAATGAATATTAAAACATTTTAATTTAATTTCTTGATAAGATCCTTTAAATTAAAATAAGTGCTTAATCTTTTAAAAATCATATTTATTAAACCACTTTAAATATTATTATGTTTATGAATATTTAGTATCTTAAATTAAAAATACTATATTTTATATTAAAGCAAACATTTATTAAAGGAATGCTTAAATTATAAATTATAAATTAGTTGTCTAATAATTTAGAATAAAACAAAAATAGCTCATTTTTAAGATAATTTATGAAATTTTGGGATATTAGCATTATCGGCTTAGTAAAAACTTTGATTTTTATTATGCTTTATATGTTTCTTTTTATATTGTACGAAATATTTCCCATTTTTTATAGATATAATTATAATAGTTATTAAATTACACTTTTTATATTATTTTAATTAATACAAAAAATTAAAGCTTTTCTTTTAACCTTTTTTGATATAATGAAAACTATATTGATTTCTTAATTATTTACACTTTCATTTTGGTAATTCTTATTATTTAATATTAGAATATAATTTTATTCTTATTTTAGATGAATATAAGATAATTTAAAAGAAAATGAAGATTTTTATAATTTTGCATATATTCAAATTATTTATATAGTTTGCAAACAAATGTTTTTATATGATAAATAATCAATCAATTTTTTTTAAGTTTTCAACTTTAATAAAATACCTTCATTAAGAATTCAAATTTTTAGATTAATAAATAATAATAATAATGTAAACTAAAATGTTAAGAGTTTTGGAGTTCTTCGGGATTCCAACCGATTTCGCTCCGCCTTTTTTTTAACGTGGATGTATACCACGGCCTTTTTTTGAATGTGGGTGGCTACCACAATGAATTTTCCATGTTACCACTAAATAATTTCTATTTGTAAATTCCTGAGTCGGTTATTCAAAGTTTGTTTAACATCCTTCATGTTTTTATTTCTTCTCTTTTTTCAATTTTTATCATTTTTAACAATTTTTTAATAAGTGATATTTCGACTTACAACATCAACAATTTTTTGTCTATTTTTTTTTATTCAACTAAGGCAAAACTAATTTTTCTATTTGTTCTATTCTTTTAATTAAACTTTTATCAACATTTTATTCTTTATTTATTTCTTAATCTTTTGCTTAAGAAGGGAGGACTTCAATACTCATGTTTACCCCTTGTTTGAAATTATTTTAAGACTGAGTATAGAGCTATTGTTCTGTCACAATATTGTTTTATATAAGCTATTTCCTAAGAATTAATAGTTCGTTATTTTGATCCTCAATGTTATTCATAAGCTCTCTAATTCTTTCTCCTTGATTATATGTTTCTTCTTCATATTTAGAAATTAATTTTTTCATCTTTTCCATTTCAATTGAAAGCGAAGTGCTCTCATTAACTTGTCCAACCATTACTTTGCCTTCTGAAGAGGAGCTTGATAAGTGTTCCATTGATTTCTACTTCTTCTCTAGTTCTTTGTTAGCTCTTCTTCTTGCGTTCCTTGCCTAATTTTTAGATAGTCGAATATTCTATTCCATTTCCATTTTTTTTTTTTTAGATTAATAAATAAAATCGATTTTTTACATGCACAGTAGATATACTTAAGTTTCTTATAATCAGAAAGTTTATTTTTTAAAACTATTCCTTTAAAATTACGAAATTAAAAAAATTTTAAAGAGAAACAATACTTAATATAGTAATTTTTCTTAAAAAATCGTTTTTCTCTCCTAAATTAACTTCTTTCGCAAACTAAAAGCAGATAAATTGCTCATAGTAAGCTCTTTTCAAGGCACTTTTGCTAATCTTTTTAAATTTTTAATGTTTTTCTTATTATTATATTATTTATCATATTGCTTTGTTCATTGTTCGAAGGTGACCAACAAGGTCTTCTTCATCAGAGGTTGGGGAAGTTAAGTACCCATAATCGACTTTATGTCTTCCTCTGCTTTGGTTTGGCCTCGAGACATAAGATTCTTAGACCTTCGGCACTGGCTTAGTTTAGATTTAATTCTGGAACGAAAAAGAAATAATATTGCGAGCTTCATCAGAGGTGTGGAATTTAAGTACCCATAATTGACACATGTCGTCCTCTGCTTTGGTGATGCAATGAGACACAATCCTGCCATGTCCTTGGACCTCCAACAAGTAGATAAGATTACGAATATTCTTAAACTATATCAGTATTGAACAAAGTTTATCAGTATCTGATAATTTTATCAGTAACAAACATTCTTGTCAGTATGAAACATTTTTTAAAGAGCTGCGCACTAATGAGAGTGCTACGCGCTCTATAATCAAATTTATTTATTCATTTATTTATAATAAAACGGTATTTTTAAACTTGATTAATAAGTTTTTATTTGTATATTTGATATAGTTAGGTTAGATATAATATTTTGATCCTTGTTTAATTAATTTTTTGAATTCTTTGCAGATTGGCTTAAAATTTATTATTACAGATGCATTACCTAATTTTTTCTATTTGACTGTTCATATTTTTATAAATGGATTTTTTAAATTCCTTTTAGATTAGTTATTTAACAATTCATAATACCTATTATAAACGTTAAGCACTCTTATAGAGGTTTTTTTTACTAATTTATTTCTTCCTAAAATTTTCATTTTTTTTTAATCTTTACTTCTTAAAAGTCATTTAAAAATTTTTTCAAATCTTTTAAATTCTATCCCTTTAAGAAAAGGATTTATCCACCCCGAAAATATTTTGTAGGCGTATAACTCAGAGCGAAAGAAGAATAATTTTTTCACGATTCCATGGTTTATTTTATTATATCTCCTTTTTTCTTGAGATCCTTTTCTTTTAAGTAAATTCTATAACATTAAAAATTTTTAAAGCGAATTTTTTAATTTACTCGAAAAGAAGTTCAAAATCAAAAATTATATTTTTTCAAAAGCATAAATAATAATTTTTTTATCATTTCAAAAATAATTTACCTTAACAAATTTTTTTTCTTTAAATAAAAAAGCAAATAAATTTTGTTAAAAATTTTTAAAATAAAAAAATTTTCCTAACAAAAGAAATGCTTTTTATTTTACAAAATTCCATTTCGACAAAAAAAATTTCAAAATTCCACTTAAAATTTTTTTTTTAATTCATATTTTTTCTCAAAAATCTTTTATATTTTTAATTTTTTCTTGAAATTTTATTCCTATTTAAGATTTTTATCCCGAAATCAAAAAATTTATTCCGTCCCAGAAAGCTTTGGTAGTATAAAACGCTGAATAAAAAACAAATTTTTCATTTTCATGAAATTCATGCTCTAAACCTGAAAGATAAAAACTTACCATCAGAAAATTTTTTCCAAATCGGAAACGAAAAATGTTAAACTTAAATATTAAAATTTTATAATCATAATTAATAATTAATTATAATTAATACCAATTAATAATAATTAATAATATGTAAATAATAATAAATATTAATAATAAATAAAATTACAAATAATCAAAAATAAAATTTAATTTTAAATAAAATAAAATACTAATTAAAATTTTTTATTAATATTCAAGATTATAAACCAACTTTGCCCTTATAAATAATAACTACTTCACAAAAAAAATTAAAATTTATACTCAACTTGAAATTTTTACAAAATCTAAAAATAAATCTATAAAATTTTATAGAATAAAATTAAACTTAAACTTATTTTACTTCTTCATTTAACAAAATTATATTTTTAATATTTTTAAACATAGACACTTTAAATCAACATACCTCACTAATTTCTATAATCTATATTACTCAACCTTTTTTTTAACCAAGAATATTTAAGAATATAACAAATTTTAAATAAATATATAAAGCAAACACTTCATATAACTACAAACATTATTACCATTCAACATTCATTTAAATGCATTACCAATATCTTTTATCTTTAATTGTAAAATTTAATTAAGTCAAATCATAAGTTACTCAACCAGAAATCCTCCACTTTCTTATCGTCTTGTCCCATCCTCCCGATACCAACCATTTATTATCAGTACTCAATGCCATAGAAGATATGAAATTTGTATGCCCTTATAAAGTCTATATACAATCACCCTTATCAAAGTTCCAAATCTTGATTGTTTTATCCCATGAACCAGAAAATATAACACTTGAATCAACACTTAACTGAATACTTGATATAACGTCTACGTGCCCTTGAAGAGTACGAATACACTAACTAGAAGAGAAGTCCCATATCTTAATAGTACTGTCCCAAGAACCAGATATTATATACCTATTATCCTTAGACACTATCACCGATAAAACAGAACCTGAATGCCCAGTAAGAGTTCCCACAAGCTGATCAGTCTAGAAATCCCAGATCTTTATAGTGTTATCACTAGATCCCGATATAATATATCTAGAATCATAGGAGGTTATTACCGAGTAAATGTCATCAGTATGTCCCGTTATAGTTCTTTGGAGATCACCATTGTGGAAATTTCAGATCTTTATGGTTTTGTCACCAGATGCCGATATAATATATTTAGAGTCAGGGGAGATTACTACTGATCTAACGAAGGAAGTATGCCCCGTTATAGTTCTTATGAGAGCACCAGTCTATAAGTTTCAGATCTTTATGGTTTTGTCAGAAGATCCTGAGACTATATAACTAGAGTCAGGGAAGATTATTACCGAGTAAATTGTATTAGTATGTCCCGTTATAGTTTTTTAGGAGAGCACTTGTCTGGAAATTCCAGATCTTTATCGAATATTCAGGAGTTCCAGAACCTGATACAATTCAATTCAGGTCACTTGATATAGCTACCGATCAAACACGTGAAGTGTGACCAGTAAGGATTTTATCTAAAAAATATTAAAGAAATACCTTTACTTTGGTTATAACTGATCTTGTTTATTAACTTTTAGTAGCATAAGTTAGGCAGAATTTCATACTTAAAATGAAGTAGAGATACTTTCCCTAGAATGTGGTTTCTCGCTCTTAAGAGTTTTCTTAAAAAAATACTTTTAGTAAATTGCTTTTCTTTTTTCTCCATTTAATTTTTATAACTTACTTCAATAAATATTTAATCAAAATAACTCAATAAATTTTACTTACTTAATTTAAATACAATTAAACAATTAAATTATTTATTAAGAATCTTTATAAATATCTTATTTCTTAAACATTGATTTTTCTATTTTTGTCTTAAAAAGACAAAATATTAAACTAATAGTGTACAAACTTTTACAATTTTAATTATTTTATATTCTTTTACTTTTAAATAAAAGGATAAATTATTATATCAAAAGTTTATAACGAAGAATTATATCCTTATTATAATAACTTTAATATTCATTTATTTAATTACTGTACTTTAAATCAAAGACTCTTAATAAATAAACCTTATTTCGTTGTAGATTAATTTAAATGATAAATATAATATTACCATTTTTTTAAAGCTACTGTTATTAATTATTGCTTTTCACTTACATTTAATCAAAAAAATTATTTCTTTAAGCTATTTACTAATTAAAAAATGAAAAAAAAAAGTTTCTTATTAATTAGTTTGAATAAATATTAAAAAACATCAAATTATTTAAAGAAAAGCATTTTTAGAATTTATAAGATAAACTCTTTTAATTGCCCACTTTCTTACTATTAATTTAAAACTCTTTATTTATAAAGGTCTCTCTTAAAATAATAAAACAATATAATTTATTTTAATGTTGATTCTAAGCAAAATAGGCTAAATGTAATAAATATAAGTATTAGAAAGTAAATATTTAAACTAACTATAAATGGTGTATCACTAATTTTATCTTACAATTATTAAATAGTAATATTTAATTTTATTATTAAAATAAGCTTTAATATGTTTAATTATGTCTATTAAATACTTAATATTTTATCCTTTTAGCTTTATTAGTTATTAATTAATTTCTCTTTAATTAATAAAGATATTAGATTAGTTATAATTAATACATTTTAGATAACTTTCTATTTTTATAGCTAACTATTATTATATTTATTATTTATGTTATTTTTATAATTATAATTTCAAATTAATAATACCTAAATTATTCTAGCTTATTTAAAGATAAAAACTTAATTCTATTATTCTATACAAATCTATATTATATTGCTAACACTATTAATACACTCTTTATTAAAATTAGTTGTTTGCTCTTAAGAAAATTATAAGCTTTTTTTAAGAAAGAAAGCATATTTTAATATCTTCTTTTACTATTTTCTGAATTAATAGAAAGAGTAAACTTAAAGTAATATGTTTCTTTGTAATAAGCATGGGATAATATAAGTATTATATTAGCTAATATAAGCTATTTAAAACTAAAATTAATGTCACAATAAATCCTGAGTCTAGTTGATTTTAGTCATAAAATTTAAAAATAAATACAGTCTTTAGTAGTAATAAGAAAGGATTTAAATAAACATAATGAAAGTGAGAAAAAAATTAAACGATAGAGTTTTAAATCTTAATTTGAAGATTATTAATTAAAAAGATTCCAAAGAATATCATTTGCTATCTAGAATGAAATAGCTGCTAAATTACAATTTTTTCTGAATAATAATAAAATAATCAATTACAACAAAAATGCTTGCTTGATATTTAAAAAATATTTAAGCTTTCAAGTAGTAATAGATTGGATAATGAGCATGATTTAACAAGTATTTCTAATAGATAAAATAGAAGTAACAAAAGTCTTACAGAAGAATTAAATAATTAATAGAATTCCAGTGTTTCTAAATGAATAAAAAAGAAGTCACTAATAATTTAATTAATCAAAGTCTTAAATAAAAAAGCTGCTATTAAATGAGAAATGTACATGTCCAAAGGGTTTGCCAAAATGTCTGCTTTGAACTTATAAATCTAAGAATTGTCCTTTTGAAAAAAACAAAAAAGTGTAAATCCTTCTAGAACTACAAATATTCAATGACTTTTATAAAATTTAGATTGAAATATTCATGCAATAGTTTGAGATTTAAATTCTCAAACTATCATAATTGTACACACTCTTTAAGTTTTTTCAATTTCTTGATTATCTTAAATCAAAAATTTTAAGTTGCGTTTATTTTTTATTTTCTAAGGAACCTAAAGAGTTTCAGAATGAGAGTGATATCATAAAAATTATTTTATTAAGCTGAAAGGCAAACATTATTTAATTTAATTTAATATTTTCTAAGGAATATAAAAAATTGCTGTCTTTTTCTCCAACTTTGCAATATCTTAGATTGAATTTGCTGCTTCATTCCACTTCACTATTCAATAGACATAAATTTAAACCCCCAAAATTACAAAAGCATTCATACTTTAGTCTCTTGAAAACATTATCAGTCTAATACTTTAAAGCTTTATCTGCTTAACTTCCCTTTTCTTTAATTTAGATCATATTACCCTAATTGATTTCCTTATATCTCTAAGCTAAAATAAACCTAAAATATTAACTACCATAAAAAAGCATTAAAGCTAGATTTTATTTTTAAATTAGTTTAATGATACTTATTAGCAAATCTCTTGTAAATAAAAGCTTAGAATGAAATATATCGTATATTTAAAGGTTTAATGTATCTTGTTAGTTTATTATAGATACATAAATAAGAAGTATTATACAGAATTAGGCTATCTTTAATTAAAGGATACTTAGTCTAGTAATCTTAATAATATATTAATTTAACTAGTAATGCTCCAATAAATAATCAATTAAATACTTTAATGGATTTATTAACTCTGAGGCTAGTACTTTAAAGTTGTTTTTCGGTCAGTTTGAACTTGCTACTTTCAGTTTTTTATTACTTTTAATCCTTTAAATATATACTTTAATTAAAATGAAGCAAAACAAATTAAATTTTCCCTTGGATTTTTAAAAAAGGTATAAAGAATGCTATATGGTCTAAGCTATTAAAAGTAATTTCAGTAAGAAGGCTAGTAAAGATGATTGAATATGATCAATAAGTTTATGATATAGTATTTGATGGGAAAAAGGGTTTTTATGCTTATGCATTGAATAGCTTTAATGCATATGATGCCGTTTATTTTTTTTAAGTGTAAATTTTATTATTTTTATTTTAAAGACTTTTTTAAATACTTAATACTATTAATTTAACTATTTTCATTAAAAAGGAAAAGCTCTAACGAGTATCCGCCTACATTTAATTCGACCAAATAAAATAAAAAAATTTATTAGCGTGGATCCACCTAAATCGGTATATCACTCTTTTATAATCAAATATGAAAATTCAGAAGAAGAAGACTGATTACCTTGTGGATCACAAGTGTATTCCTCTCATTGTATGTTTTTGGAACTTATAAAAAATCCAGAAATATCTAATTAAGAAGATATAAAGTAGATAGCACAGAATATCAACTTTTTTAAAGTATCTTCTCCTTGGGCAATGTGACTCATTTTATTGGATCGTTGACTTAGCTTCAATATCGTCTATCACTGCTTTCCTATATAATCATTATTAAAGTTTTAGATAAAATATCTAACGATAGTTTCAAAAAGGTGAATAAAGTCTATTTCAGTCAATATTGTTGGTTTTTATCTTTGATGCAAACGTTCATCGATTGGACTATCTTATAGGGCATAACGAAAGTCACTACGGGTCGCACAGTATTTTTAGTCTGTCATTCGTATATTCTGTTATGGATGCTAGGTTTTGAACTTTGGTGGTATACATAGCATCACATAATATCAAATTTTTAAATCGTTACGGGCATTCATTTTCATCACTAATTGTAAAAACCTGAAGATAAGATTGGAATAACTAATTTTGCATTCGATAGTAGAAACTTATGTTTCTATGTCAACTTTATTCTACCCTACACTAATATTTCCTATTAACTACTGGGCCAAAGTATTTATATCATTAAGTTATATGATGGTTTGCCGTAATGTCACATTGGGATAAGTTTCCCATACAAATATCATCTCGATCATCATTATAAGATTATAGCTAACTATGGAACACTAATAACAAACTTCGACAAATTTTTTTTGGAACATATTATAGTCAAGAGAAAAAAAGGCTCGACAAAATGATAACTCTTTATAAAATCTTATTTAAAAAATAAACGCTTTTTGTTTTCCTTTAATTTTAAACTTTTATTTTTACTTTAATTTTTCTCTTAAAATGTGAAATTTCTGTAAACCTGTTTCATCTGGAAAACTAGATAAAGAGAATCGTTTTTGAAATTTTAGATATGTAGCGAGGCGTCATCTCTTTTAAAAAATCGAGAAAGAAAGTAGTGTGATACCAGCTGGAATTTATATTTCGGTAAAAACGGAAAAGAGTTTTAAGAAAATATATTTATAAAACTTGAGGTTGATATAGATATGAAAAATATCAAAGAGGTAACACAAGTATTTGCATTTTAAAGAATGGATACTTTTTATCTTATTTGATTGAAAATAGTAGGACTAGATTTGAAACATTATTATAATTAGTCATTTTTATACTGAAGCACTGAAATTTACGTTTTGTTTAGATGTAGTATATTAAAATTTAACTATTACATAAAACAAAATGCTAAGTGATATGCAGTTAATATGAGTTGAACGATGTGATAATCAAATTACTTTATAAAAGCATTGTAATGATTTAAATATCAGAAATATCTGAGATATAAAAAAATCGAAAGAGAAGTTACTTTTAAATCAATGATGGATTTAAAAAATAACACCAGAGAAAACAAAGGTAAAGAAAATGTTTACTCTATGCTAGGTAAAGTTAAAAAAAATAAAGAGCTGTAATAATTTAAATATCTTAGTCGTAATTTAAATCTATATAACAGAGATCTTAAATTATGAATATCTTTACTTTTAATTTATATAAAATAGACCTTATGTATCTCAGCTTATTTAAATTTCTTGATTGCTTATTTATTTATTTATTTATTTTTTGATTAAGATACTACTTAATTCCTTAAAGCAACATAAAAATTTTTTAATTATTTTTTCATATTTCCTTAGTTTGATTCACAGCTGTATACGATCTGAGACCTTTGAAATTATTTAAATTCTAAAAATATTGATCTTTCAGACAATATTTTTATTTTGACTTATATTTTTATATCAATTAGCTTTGCTTAGCTTTCTGTATTACCAAACAACGTAAGCCTTCTTATTTGAATATCGATATTTTATTTTATGATTTTCGCATTATTATAAACGTTTTAAGTAAAAACTCCTCATTACTATTTCTTATTAGTGCTAATTTTTTTAACTATGACTGAATATGAAAAGCTTTTTAGTTTTAATATCTCTTTCATTTACTAAATTTCCTATTTGTTTCGGAAAATAAAAATGTTCGAATATCTTTTTTAGTAGATTGTTAATTCACTAAATTTTTATAGCATAAATCACCCAGTTTCTTCTTATCTTTGAACTTTAGATATTGTTTAATTTAAATCTGAGAATACTTCTAGCAAATTTTTAGTATTTAATTTTGAAATAATTCAAATTTTATCTTATAGAGCTGTAATTATAACTCTCTATTTCAATATAAAATGGAACTATAAATTAAAAGAAAATTAAAGGTATAATATAAGACTTTTTGCAAAAATAAATAAAAATAAAAATAAAAATACAAAATTAAATGTTTGGCAATCTTGGAGATATCTCAACCTTTTTCCCGCCAAACTTCTAGATTGATCTAGAAGCATAAAATAAAAATTTAAAAATCTCTACAACTCTTCTCCTTGCCATGCTTTGTTGTCCTTGAATTCTTCTTTCACCTAGATACTAGATATCTTTTTTTCTTGCAAATTTAACATATTTGCTACTATATAGTCTTTCTCTTTATAGTTTTAGTTGCTATTATCTCTTCTTTTATTTTTCCAAATACTTCTTCTAGTTTTAATATTCTTTCTTGAAATTGAGAAACTTCTAGCAGCTTTTCCATAGATATGTTTGAGAATTACAGTAATAGTAACTTTTTGCTTGTCTTTTAGTTTAAATCTTGAGTTATTTTCACCTTCAATTACTATTAGATTATTTCTTATTCTTTCAGTTTCATTTAACGGAGCAATTTTTACCTGATTTTCTAATATTTTTCTAACTTGTTAATCAACTCTTTCTACTTCTATTAATAGTTTTGAGTTTAACTGTTCTAGTCTTGTTAAATATTTCAAAATACGTTAAGGGTCTCTTTCTTATGCCTTTGATCCAATTCTATCCTCTTTGCAAAGTCAATTTTTCATCAACTTATTATTGTCTTTCTTCAATTTTTTTGATTACTTCCTAGAGGCTCAACACCACTTTGATCAACTAATTATAGCTTATTTATTATTATGTGGGTGACATTTAAAATTCTGAGTTCATTTTATTTTTAGTCTATTTCCTAGGCTTTTCTTCAAGAGGTGGGAAACTCATCCTGATGGGCGATTTTTTTGGCTCCCTTTTCCTGGTCCTAATCTTTCTAGGATGTCATTAATTCCAGCTTTTTTGAAACCGCAAATAATCCTTGTTTTAACCCTGACATCTTTTTTACGCAAAGTAAAGAGATGGAAAATTTTTATGTAATCGAGATAAGCAAAAGTTTTATAAGCAAAGTTGAAGGAACTTTTAATTTTGAAAGTTATAGAAGTTTTTTTCATCTTTAAGAAGCATAAATATATTTTAATATTTTCACAATAAGATTTTCTGTGACTCTTAGATTTATAAAAAAATTTAATTTACAGTCTTAGAAGAGAGCTTCATAACTAACTTCCATTTTATCCTACTCTCTCCTAAACTAAAGAATTGCGTAGAACTTCATAACATTTCAATGGTCGTAACTCTTTAATAAAGATTTTTAAAGCTAAAAAATCATTACTGAAGTCTTTCAGAGGGCTAGCATTCTCTTATGAGTCTTGTCTTCTATAGGACCGTGATTGGAATGCTACCTTAATCTTAGTATCTGGCATCTTTCAACATTAACACCACTTGATGTCTTTTCAGTCATGTCTTCTCTTAGCTTCTACCAAAATTCTTGTTCAGTTCTTCGCCCATGGAGCATTTCCTGATGCCAAAATTTTAGTCAATCTCAGTTGTGGGATTGATCCTCCCTATTTAAAATAAATAATGTATAATAAATGAATATAAGGTAAATATTTTAACAATAATGTATTTAAATTTAAATTTTTACAAAAAATATGGAAATTCTATTTTTAATTTTTAAATAAATAAAGAAAAAAACATACTAGTTTTTCTATAAGTTTAATTTTCTCAATTAATTTACCAAAGTTTGTTTTAAATCTCAAGTTTAAAAATTTTAGCATCTATAGAATACATATTTTTATGTAAAAATGAAGACTTTTAGTAATTTAAAAAATGTATTTGAGATTAAAATTAATTAAATTACATTATTTATTTATTTTCTTTCAAAAAATATTTCTTTAAAAACATGAGTATGAAAAAAAATTGATAATTATACAATAAAATAAACTTATATAATCTAAGTTTATATCATTTGCTTTGGTTAATTTATCTCTATTTTTCTATATAAATAAATAAATTTAATTTTAGAGCACGTAGCACCTCGTTACTGTGCAACTCTTTCAATATTTAATATTAATATAAAAATGTTCTCATTATTCATGTTATTCATTCTATTCATTCAGTGAATTACATTAGCTTTTCCAAGTGGAAAAATCGACTTATTAATAATAAAAAAAAATGGAAAATTACTAATAAAAAATCTCTTCTCAAAAGGAATCATCTTAGTCAAGTTACGATTAATAAAAAATACTTTAAAAACTTCAAGTCATGCAATTAGAAAATTTTTAACATTTAAGAACTGTACAAAAAATTGAAAGAAAAAATGAACACCTGATGATTAATTTATAAGAGGAAAGCATTGAAAATAAAAAGCTAGGAATTATCAAAAATAGAATAATTAGAAATAAAATTTAATCAATTCGCAGAGTTAAAATGAAAGCATATTACTGCAAAAAATGTAGATGAATGATACGATGGATGTCAGCCTACAACAAATTATATTCCCGATTGGAAAATAATAAGATGTTGATATTGCAAGCGACCAGGGCACAAAGTTAGAAGCTGCTTACAATTCTAATGAAAATAAAAGAAAAAAGTAGAGAACTAATGGGAAAATATT
Source organism: Loxodes magnus (assembly GCA_946699065.1). Taxonomy (NCBI): domain Eukaryota; phylum Ciliophora; class Karyorelictea; order Loxodida; family Loxodidae; genus Loxodes; species Loxodes magnus. Next base: position 15,599 of record CAMPDV010000085.1, on the reverse strand, counting down.
TTCAGAATCTATTGCAATCAATAAGGTAAATTATACAGGAAAAAAATACTCCAGCTAAACAAAGAAGCAGTAAGCCTTAAAATCTTTATGATTTTATTTTTGATGTCTATTAATTTCTTTTTGATTTATGACTTAAAATTTCTTATTTGCAAATTATAATTGTTATTCTTATTTACTTGCTAAGTCTCAAATCCTTATTTTGGGATAGTTTTTTCATCAATTTAGATGGAGTTAAGATTCTAGTGAAGTTTAGAAGGTATCCAAGCATTTATTTGTTCCCAGTTAAGTCTTTTATTTCTTTTAATTTAAATGAAATAGGAATCTTTCTTTTATTTAATAAAGATTTATATTAAATTAAAGATATTCAATTAATATATTAATAGAAATACTTTTAGCTAAGAAGTCTTCTACTATTATTATTTTTCTTATTCTTAAAATATATACTAATTCCCCTTTATCTTAAACTTGGGTCTTATTATTATTATTTTAATCCACTTCTTATTTTTAAATAAGATGATACTATGATTTTGCTCTAATACTTTATAGCTAAAAGATTAAAATTTAAATATTATTAAAAGATAATCAAGCAAAACTAATGTTCTTATTCTAAATAATTCAATGAATGTTAAAGGTATTAGATAAATCAAGTTTACTTGAAGGCTTAAATCATTATTTCATATCTATAACTTGTTCCTAAACTCTTCCTTTTTTCCACTTCTATTCCCTTTTAGTTATTTTTTGCTTTATGGAATTCTTAATAATTCCAGCTAATGGAGAAATTGACTTCTATCAAATCCTTGAATTTAAATTACAACTTTCAGCTAATCTCTTTAATTAAATTCAATGATTTAAAACATCTTATTTTGAATCTTCTTTTCTGCTTAAAAATTGTCTCTTTAAGTTAAGTCCTAGTATTTTTAAGAATTTTATATCTCAGCATGATATCATTTAAGATCTTTGTTTGGAGCTTGAAATTTGCACCTTTAAGTTGTATTCAATTAAGTTATAATTATATACATATTAGTGTATTAAAGTGTTCTTATCTTAGTCCTTCATTTGTTACTTTTAATATTTATATTATTAAAAAAAAATGGATTAATCTCTTCGACTCTCAAAAAAATTAACTTAGAAACCTAAAGAGAAAAAGCGGTAAAAGAAATTTAGAAAAAGTAATAACAATAGGAGGAGTCAAGCTCTTCTTCAGAAGGTAAAGTTATGGTAGGATAAATAGAGATAAGTTAACCTAAAAACGAAACTAATCAAAAACTTTAAATTTAATTAGACCAAATGTAAAAAGTAATCTCAAATTATGAAGAAATAAACTTACAACTTAGGCGAAAAAAATACGGGAACTAATGAGTAACATAGAAGATTAGAACAACGAATTACTAATACTTAGAAGATAACTTATTTGTAGCAAATTAATAACGGAAGAATAACTCTGAACTTAATCATAATAAAACTTTAAATATTGACACAAAAATGGAAATAGAAAAAATACCAATAGAATTAAAAACAGAATTGAATCCAGAAAAAGAAAATGATTGCTACAAGTTTCATTAAAAAGATTAGAAAAATATAGAAAATAAATTATCATAAAAAAGAACGAAATAAAGACAATAATACAAACTTTGTTGATGTTGCAAATCAAATCAACATATTTTAAAAAACTGTTGATAATGAAAGAAAAATAAACGAATAAGAGCAGAAAAGAACATGGAGACAACTCAATAAACTATGAATTAACTCCAACAGGGATCTACAAATAAAAGCTTTTTTGCAATACCACTTGAAACGGTTACAGTGGTAACCTTCCACTTAATAAAAGGTCGTGGATCACACCCACGTTTAAAAAAACTGTCCGCAGGAACTGGTTGCAATTCCAGAGAATGCAAAACTCTACTAACTTTAAGTATATTATTATTATTATTATGATTTAACCTAAGTTAAGCAAATGGATTTATATCTAGGACAGATTTATAAAATTTAAGAAGACTAAACTTTATTACAGTCTAGTTTGTTAATTTTAATAAGAACACATTCAATCATTTAAAAATCTATTAAAGAATCTTACCTAAATTTAGCTTAGCCAGTCTAAAGCTAGCAGTCAGTTAGAAATTAATAAAATTAGCCTTTTAATAACTATTTTAGTAAAAAAAAAATGGAAAGAATTAAATCTTTTTACGAAGAATTAAATACTTCTTTAGAATTTACCATAGAGTAAAGATTTACCGAGCAAAGGTCAAATAATTAAAATAGTGGGAAAGACCAACACTTTAATTTGGAGTTTTTAGATCCTAATACCAAATACTACTTAACTAAAATTAAGAAAAATATTATATAAATTTTGAAGAATATTTAGAATATAAATTTTAATTGTTTCTTACGAATACCAACGAAAATGTTGGCAAAAATCTTAAAAGAGAATTGATGAACTATTAAGTGCTTCATAGGTAATTCAAAAACAACAGAAAGTCAAAAAAAGCCAGCAGTTTGACTCTATAAAATTACCGCCAAATTGAATGGCGGTTAAAAGATATGAGTTAAAAATGTAAAAGATAAAAATAAGGAAAAGATATTAAATTTTGAAGATTAAAGTTTTTCAAATTATGATTAATTCGGATTAGAAATTAAAAATTTGTAACGAGCTGAAAAATATGAATAAGAATATTAGCAGTAAATTTTTCTATTAACATAATAAAACATCTAAGTCAATAGAAACACAAACTGAATATTAATAAACATTTAATTAATCTACCTAAACATATGAGAAAAAAGTTTAGTATGATCAATTATATAATAAGATTAATAAAAGAAACACAAAATTTAATAAGAATTATTGCAAACAAAATACTTCAACTTAAACTTTACTTTAAGCTAATTAAATATTTACTCAAATTGAAATGAAAAAACTAGTAAATAAAGGATTTGAACTTAATATAAGAATAATTGTAATTATATATTTAAGATTTAAATTCATAGCAAATATATCAATAAATTGATCTTAATGAAGCTAGGAACAAAATCTCATTATAACAAGCTCATATCTAATCATTAGATAATGAATGCTATTAACTTAAAGAATAAAATTTAAGAATTAGAACAAAATTAGGAAGAATAAAATTAATAGGCAAATTAATTAATTTCTGCATATTAAATGTAGGTATAATAACATAAAATTAATATTGAGAGCTTAATCTTATAGAAAGAAAATGATATTTAAAATACTATTTAATTCTATTCTCAATAAATAAGAAACTCTTTCAAATAATAAAAAATAATATTCTGATAATCACACCTAAACTTTTCAAGAAATGTAAATTAAAATCATTATAAACTAACTAATATATATAAACTGATCAAAATAATAAGATAACTTTAGAAAATTATAGCTAAACTCTAGCAAAATTAATAATTGAACAAATAAATCTAAACATAAAAAACGTTTATGAATAATCATGAAACAATGACTAATATTACTGAATAACATCTAAATCATTTTTTTTAGGAGTGTAAATAATCGAAATAAATCAATTTAGAATTATAGCAAGTTTATAATGATTTGAAATACTAAATATATTTAATTAATTAAGGAGCATGATCACTAATTTGAGCTAAAATTAAATGCATATGCTGAGATATCATAACTTTAAAAAAATTAAAAAAAAATCTTAGGTTCAGCAATTTTAAAAAGCATTAAAATGAGATGTAGCAACTCAAACCCTTAATTTTAATAATAATGACTTGAGAGAAAGTTAAAATTTAATATAAGACTTTTCTAATTTTATAACAACAAATAATTAATCCTCTCATAAAGATTCTAATTTCAGTTGATTTAATAATATTTGGTAAGAGAAACTGGAGAGATGCTCACCTAAATCAAGAAAAATTAAATCTAAAATAACGAAATCTATTATTTAATTTTGATATTGAGGAAAATTATAAAGAGATATAACTTTAAAAAACGAAAAATTTGTATAATTTTTAAGATAAAAAAAAATGATAAAATTAAAATCTCTTTAACCACTATCGAAAAACAGATTTATTACGTTATCTTGCGAACTTGATTATGCTACATGTGATGGAATTTCAGTTCCTATAAAAATAGACCAAAAACTATCTTAATAATATGATACGTTAACTTTATATACTATTATTTACTACAGAAAACTCAATGTTATAAGCACCAAAAATTACTTCACATTTAAATAAGCAATAACTAAAAATTCCTTTGCATCTATGATCCAGGTCTTAAAAGGTGGAGTAAAATAGAACTAATTAAAACTAGCACATTGTAACATGAATTCGATCTAAACAAAATAATATTAAGTATTGAATAATTTACTAAACGATAAGAAATTGATATATTTTCTATTAATGAAACTTGACAGCATCAATATTTTACTCCTATATCAATTTATGGGTATAGAACTTTCTTTAAAAATTGTGAAGACTCTTAAAGAGCAGGGGGGTGTTTGTTTTATTGTTAAATAAGAACTTGATTCGAAATAAATAGAATTGGATTTTGGTTAATAAAATAATAGATTTCTACTTATAAAAGTAAATGATATGTATTTTGCTACATGTTATATGCCAACTGATGAAAAGTCTATTAATAATAAAAGATTAATCTTACTCAAACTTAGAATTAATACTTAGAGAAGTTGGAGATTAAGCACTCATACTAATGGGTGATTTTAATGCTCTTTTGCATGGATATGGTAGCAACAATTAAATAAACTCTTAGGACAATGCTTAGAGACTGCTAAAATTCATTAAAGATTATGATATGCAAGTATTAAACAATTAAAGTTTGGATACTTTTAGAAGTAAGAGTTAATAATAAAACATATTGCAATGATTATATTATTGCTAACTATCATATTAACATTAACTAGATAACTGAGTTCTAAGTTATTTTAAACTAGTGCACTTGATACAGATCATTTTCCGATATTATTTAACTTAAATATCTCAAATATAAACAGGAATATACCGATACTTGCTCCCAGAGTTAATTTCAAGATTAATAAACTTTAAAATTTAGAAATAAGATCTTATTACAAAGCTGAATTCGATGGATGTTCAATTGTTTTTGATATGATTAATGAAAATAATATAGATGAGCAGTATAATTACATTAAGTATGTTTTTAATAAATAATGCAGATAATGTTTTAGGATAAGTTTGATTAAAATAACAATTTTAATTAGATTACCATCCAACTTAATTTAAAGTTTTAATGCCGCAAAATAAGCACAAAAAGATTACTAATAGGCTTTATAGTAAGAAGGAAGAGTAAATTAGATTGTAATAAAATTAGCTTAAGAAAAAAATTAAAAAATTCAATAGATATAAAAGAAATTACTGAAAATTCAAAATAAAATAAGCTAAAAATAATAGAGAAGAAATGAACAAAACTCCACCTAAAATGTTTTAAATAAGCAAGAAAAATCTTAAATCCAAAAAAGCGTAACAATATGTAATTAGATTAGGAAGGTTTCACTCAATTCATAAAAAATTGAGAAAATAATGTTTTTAATAAGCATAATAACATAAATTAGGAAGAATTAAAAGCATGCAATTAAAAAAATCGACAAATATTTTTAAAAATTGTGATTTTGTATAAAAAGCATTAATAGTCTTATCTGCAAGGATTAGATCTCTTTAGTTTTTAATGAAGTTTAAGTAATAATAAAAAAAACTAGCTAATAATAAATCATCAGGTGCTGATTGGTATTAAAGCAGAATTAATTAAATATGCAAATAAAGAGTTTCATATTATCCTTTGAAAGTTTATGAATAATATATTAAGAGAATAAAGAATTCCTAATGAATTAAAGTAGATAAGAATTCTCCCTATATACAAAAAAGGCCTCAAAAAGTGATTGAAAAAACTGGAGACCTATAGCTCTTATTAATATAATACTAAAAATTTATGACAAAACTATTAACTTAGAGACTTTATGAGTATGTTAATTAACGTAGAATTATACATCCTTCATAAAAAGGATTTCTTAAAAAAAATTAAACTATGCATCATGTATGGACTTTATAACAAATTATTGATTTGCATAAAAGATGAGGAAAGAAGAAACAACTTATTACTACTCTTATAGATGTAGAAAAAGATGTTTTGACACAATTGACAGGCGATTACTTTTTGATCATTTAAGAAGAATAAAAGCTTCCTTTAGCATTGATTAATAGTTTTGAATCTTTTTATAAATAATTAGATGTTAGATTTATTTTAGATGGGACCTTATCTAGAAATTTACTTTATAATAACGGAGTATTATAAGGGAGTTCTCATGGACCAATACTTGCTATAATCTTTTTATGATATTGTAATAAGATATATTGAAACTTATTAAAAAAAAGCGTGGTTTTAAAATATGTGGTCGAATATTTATTACTAAGGCTTGGGCGGATGATTTAATTCTTATTTTCAGATGAAACGAATATGAATGCATTGATTTAAGCAACTTGTAAAGTTTTTAGATGAGTAAAGTTAACTATTAATGTAGATAAGTGCGAGTACATCTGCTTCTTAAAGAAAAATTAAAGATAAAATGATTCTAACCTAAAAATTACTTTGAATAACATAGAGATTAAAAAATCTAAAAATATAACATATTTAGGATACAAATTTAATGAGCATGAATACTATAAATCTCATTGCAAATGAAATATATTTAAAATATAGATAATGTGTAAATGGCGCTATTTTGTAACTTTCTAAATATAAAAATATTACACCTTCAAACTATTTACAAATTTTTCGATCTTTTATTCTTCCAAAAGTAGAATATGGTTCAGAAGTAATCCCTTGATCTATCATCCAAGGAATTAAAAAGATTAAAAATAATATTTATGCGAGCTATAGAAAAGTAGCAAGATAGGCCTTATAAAGTCCGAATGCGACCTTTAATGAATCATGTTTTTATAGATTTAAATTGGTTACCATTTGAATATTATATTACAACAAAAATACATAAAAATTTTATACCAAAATAAAAACAGAAACTTAATTACAACCTGATTCGGATATTAGTTTTTCTTTTTAAATAGATCTAAGAGTGATAATTTGCAATACTTTAAAAATCTTTTAGAAGTTGACCAAACACTATTAAATAGATTTAGAAAATACTAATGAAACTTAATTACTTATCAAAGAGGTGAAAACTTAGTTACAAAAGAAATTTTATCAAGACTCAGTGAATCGGATGAGTAAAATGTCTACAACAAGTTTCTATTTCGGAGAAATAAAAAACGATACTGAAAAATTTCCTTATTACACATACACAACAATTAACAAAAACAAAAAAAGAGAAATAATTTCAATTTACAAGCTAAGAACTTTTAGTTACAATTTTCAGCATGATTTGAAGAAAAGACATTACGAAATAAAACATTCAGAATTTTGCAACTGTGGATAATTAGATACAATCTAACATATTGAACAATGTGAATCTCTAAAAGATTTGATTTAAGAATTTTAAGATTTCAAAAACTATGATTTGCTCAAACTTGTGACATATAATTAAACTTATCTTAATCAAAATTTTCCAACCTTTAAAAAAACTAATACATATTGATTTTAGAATAAAATAATTTCATAAAAAGCTACTTAGAAGAAGAAAACAAATTCTTGAGTTAAAATAACGAAATTTTATAAGATACATTGAATTATGAAAGCTTTGAAAGTTCCAATGGTGATGAAGAAGAAGAAGAATATGAATCAGATATTGACCAAGAAAACTGATCGGGAAATCTACTAAACTTTCTTTATTATCTATATGAAAAATATAGTAAAAACATATTAAGTAATTAATTAATAATATAAAAGAGTTATTGTATGAAACTGTTTATTTAAATTTTAAACTTAAATATTTTTGACATCTATAATTGCAAGAATTGCTTACTTCAATAAGACATTAGTAAATGGTTTTTTAATGTTTTTTTAATATAATCTTGAAACTCAATCAATTTTAAATTACTCTTGTTATAGTCTCTCTTTTATGTTTTCCTTTTTAACTTTTTTCCATTTTCTAATAATTCTAATCTTCTTGATATAAGTTTCTTGTGAAAAATTTTTATTTTATAAATCTAAATATCCCAAATAATAATTTGGAAAGAAGTTTATAAGTCCTTAATCATATATTATAAAGCGTCTTAAGTCATAATTCTCAATCTTTTACGATAGTCAGTCTCTTATATTAGAATAGTATATACATTTAAAAATGTGCTAAAATGTACCATACTCTCCACACATGCAGTAGGGATTATCAATAGGATAATGATGATCTTAAAGATCTTTTTCGAAAATTAAAAGATTGGGTTCTAAGTTTTATATATATTGATAATTTCTTTTAAATTATTTGTTCAATTTAGTGTAAGTAATTACTAGAAATTGGTTAAGATTACGAAAATTGTTCAGTATATATTTTAAACTTTTTTCATTCTCTTAAACTTTTGAGTAGCTGTATTATAGAAATATTATTGTATTTTGTCTCTTATATATTTAGTAAAATTTTTTTAATTTGTAATAATCTTGGAGTTCTACAGGTAGATACTATAGAGGTCTGATAATTGCTAAACTTGATCATTAGCTATTGAAATAAAATTTTTCAGTTCGTAATGAAATTGTCGATGTTGGAAAATCAATACTTTTCTTATTTCATTTTATAATAGAATTTAAAACACTTTATTGCCATAATGTCTTTGAAATATAACCAGTTTAAATCTATGAAACATAACTTTTTTAATGTTTAAGTTGCTGCTTGAAATGCTTTTCTTTAAATCATTCTCGTACTTGATTCAATTCTATTCAAAACTCCAGTTTTTCCTTTCTGAATACACCATGGTACTAGTTCTCCTCCATATTCTGCTTTTAGGTAAGTATAAAAAGTCTGCATAAAGTTTTAAAATGTCAAGAAATCACATTCTTATATCTTATAAGTTAAAAAAAAGCTTTTTTTCATTGCACTAAATACTTGAACGCGACTTCTTTACAATGGGAATTAAAAATTCTTCTTCTAATGTAGCATTACATCTAAATATGTAACTAGTTCCTTTTTAAATAATTGGTTAATTATCTAATCATAAATTTAAATTTTATTATTTATAATGTTTTCTTTAAAATTTAGACACATTCAGATTTGATAACATTGATCTTTAATTGCGTTTATGTAAAGAATGCTCTACTTGCTTCATTATTAACTCTTTCATCTACTTTGCAGTTTTGGAAAGAAGAATCAGATCATCTGTTCATCGTCCGCATGCTAAGCTAATTCTCCAACCCTGGCATTTGAATCTCAATTAGGTACTTTTACTTTCCAAATATCTAATTACTACGTCATAATACAACAATGCTAAAAAACCAGTCCATGCGAATTTCCTTACATAACTCCATTGTTGTATTATAATGTTCTGGTGTCTTCTTTCCATCTGTTTTAAATGAAGAATTTAGGTTTATGTAAAACAACTCTAAGGCTATTATTATTCCAAGTGGTAGTTTAACTCTCTTAAGTTAATCAAACAAAAGTCTTCTTTCTATTGAGTCAAACATTTTTTCAACATCTATCAGTGTTGCTATCAATTTAGTCTTACTTTTAGCACTTTTCCGATAGTTTATCAATTATTTGTTATATTATTCAAATTTATTAAGTTGCTTATCTAATTTTCATAAATCCCATTTATGAAGAGTGAATCAAATTTCTCTAATAAATCAGATTGTATAGTCTTTTTGTTAAAGCTTTATCATATAGTTTTATAATAATATTAATAAGAGAAACAGGTAGTCAGTTTTTCCAGTCATCTTTGATTCCTTTTTTAATACTGAAATTATCGCCAATGTATTTAAATTCCTAAGGGATTCTTCCAAATCTTAACATATTATTCAGAAAAGAGTGAAGAATTATTACCAAATATTATCCACAATATTTCAGAAATTCACTTTTTATTCAAGCTGAAACAGCTGCTTTTACATTCGTAATTTCTTTTATAATTTCTTGTATTTCTTGTATGGTAAAAAGATAAAATCCTAATAAATATGAGAGTTGATAATCTTTAATTTCTTAAATACTATCTTATATATTTATCTATTTTTTAATTACTAAGATTTATTTATTATTTAGTTAGATTAGAATGTTTGTTAAAAGTGCAATTCTCCCAGAATCAATGAATTTATTTTTTGATTTCTTAATCTTTGTTCATTTAATTAATTTTTTTAGGGTTTTTAATTTTCTTAGTATTTTGAAAATATTTCTTTAGCATCTCCATTTAGAAGTAAAAAGTTTCTTTTTTTGCTTTGTTTTTTCAAACTTTCACAAATTAGAATTGAAGTCATTCAGAATGTCGTTTCACTTTTTCATGAATATTAGTTACTTATTAGTTTATTCTTCCAGAAATAATGTATGCTTCTTATATACTGAGTTAGCTCTTTTAAGCCTACATATTTCTTAATAAGATCTCGAGGAAATTTGTTATAACTTGAGTCTGGAATAAAGAATCCTAATGTTTTAATCAGCATATTATTAGATGTTATTTTTGATAAATTCATTTTAAACTTCAAGATTATCTTAATCTATCTAAAAAGAATTCTAGATAAGTTTGCAGGAAAGATTCTAAATATTTTTGACGATTTATTGCATCTTATAACCTATTTATTTTATATTTCCTCAAATTCTTGCACATCTTCAATTAATCTCATATAAAATTAAGTTTTGTTTTATAAATCAATTTGCCAGAAAAAATTATCCTTTTTAAGCTATAATATCATCTTATCACTGTTTATTTTTATAAAAGAATTGTTTTTAAGAATTAAGTTTTTATCTTTAAATAATCTAGCAATTTTCAGTTTGATATCATACTTTATGAATAAATATAATTACAATCTTTAAAATATCAATCAAATAGATAAAATGAACAATAATCAATGACTATTTAGTTAGAAAATGAATATGAAAACATTTTTAATTTAATTTCTTGATAAGATATTTTAAATTAAAATAAGTGTTTAATCTTTTAAAAATCATATTTATTAAACCACTTTAAATATTATTTATATTTATGAATATTTAGTATTTTAAATTAAAAATTACTATATTGTATATTAAAGCAAACATTTATTAAAGGAATGCTTAAATTATAAATTATAGTTTTAATTGTCTATCAATTTAGAATAAAACAAAAATAGCTCATTATTAAGGTTGTTTATGAAATTGTGTACTATTAGCATTATCGGCTTAGTAGAAACTTTGCTTTTTATTATGCTATATATGTTTCTTTTTATATTGTACGAAATATTTCCCATTTTTTATAGATATAATTATAATAGTTATTAACTTACACTTTGTATATATTATTTTAATTAATACAAAAAGATTAAAGCTTTTAACCTTTTTTTGATATAATCAAAACTATATTGATTTCTTAATTATTTACACTTTCATTTTGCTAATTCTTATTATCTAATATTAGAATATAATTTTATTCTTATTTTAGATGGAATATAAGATAATTTACAAGAAAGTGAAGATTTTTATAATTTTTGCATATATTCAAATTATTTATATAGTTTACTAGCAAATGTTTTTATATGATAAATAATCAATCTATTTTTTAAAAAAGCTTTCAACTTTAATAAAATAGCTTCATTAGAAATTCAAATTTTAAGATTAATAAATAAAATCGATTTTCTATATACATAGTAGATATATTCAAGTTGCTTAAAATCAGAAAGTTTATCTTTAAAGCTTTTCTTTTAATATTACAGAATGAGAAAAATTTTAAAGAGAAAAAATACTTAATATAGCAATTTTTCTTAAAAACTTGTTTTCCTCTTCTAAATTAACATCTTTTCGCAAACTAAAAACAGATAGTTAATCGTAGTAAGCTCTTTTCAAAACTCTTTTACTAATCTTAAATTTTTAATGTTTTTCTAATTATATATAATAAAGCAGAATATTTTTTAAACTTTGATTAATAAATTTTTGTTTCTCTATATTTTATATAGTTAGGTTAGATACATTATTTAGATCCTTGTTTAATTACTTTTTTTGGATTCTTTGTAAATTGGCCTAAAATTTACTTATTACAGATGCATTATACCTCATTTTTTTCTACTTGATTGATCATATTTTTATAAAGAGATTTTTTTAGCTCTTTTTAGATTAGTTATTTTTAAAATTCGCAATATCTATTAAAAAGGTAGTTTTAAGCCCTCTTATAGAAAAATTTTTTAACTAATTTATTTCTTCCTAAAATTGTAATTTATTTTTTTATATTTACTTCTTAAAAGTTATTTAAAAAACTTTTCAAATCTTTTAAAAATTCTATCCCTTTAAGAAAAGGATTTATCCATCACGAAAGTCTTTTGTAGCGAAAAAAGGATAATTTTTTTCACGATTTCATGGTTATTTTATTATATCTCCTTTTTTCTTGAGATCCTTTTCATTTAATTAAATTCTTATAATATTAAAAATTTTTTAAAAAGAATTTTTTCGATTTACTAGAAAAGATGTTCAAAATTAAAAATTGTATTTTTTCCGAAACATAAGCAATAAATTTTTTTTATAATTTCAAACATAATTAACCTTATCAAAAATATATTTTTAAATAAAAAAGAAAAAAAGTTTTGTTTAAAAATTTTCAAAAAATTTTCTTAAAAACAAAAAATTTTATTTTTATTTTTACACAAATACCATTTCAACAAAAAATATTTTCCAAATTCAATTTTGAATATAAAATTTTTTTTATTCCTATTTTTTTCTCAAAAATCTTTTATATTTGGAATTTTTTCTTGAAATTTTATTCCTATTTAGGATTTTTTTATCCCGAAATCAAAAAATTTTATTCCTATTTAGAATTTTTTATCCCAAAATAAAAAAATTTTATTCCTATTTAGATTTTTTTATCCCGAAATCAAAAAATTTATTCCGTCCCAGATATCTTTGGTAGTGTAAAACGCTGAGTAAAAAAACAAATTTTTTATTTTCATGAAATTTAAGCTCTAAAATTGAAAAATAATGATTAAAAAAAAAAACTTAATATCAAAAAATTTTATAATCCAATCGGAAACAAAAAATATTAAACTTAAATGTTAAAATTTTATAATATCAATAAATAATTAATAATTAATAATAATAATAATTAATAATAATTAATAAATAATAATAATCAATCATAAAAAAATAAATAATAAAAAAAAACAAAATTTAATTTAATTTAAAATAGATACTTAAATTAAATTTTTTAATTAATAATCAAAATTATAAACTTACATTTAACCTTATAAATAATATTTTAACCACTTCACAAAAAAAAATGATAATTTATACTCAACTTGAAATTTTTACTAAATCTAAAAATAAATCTATAAAAATTTTATATGATAAAATTAAACTTAAATTTATTATACGTCTTAATTTAAACAAAATTATATTTAAAATATTTTTAAACATTACCACTTTAAATCAGTATACCTCACTAATTTCTATAACCTATGTTACTCAAACTTTTTTTTAAACTAATAATATTTAAGAATATAACAAATTTTTTTAATAAATAAAAAACTTCATATAACTAAAAAACATTATTAGCATTAAACATTCATTTAAATGCATTACCAAATATCTTATATCTTTAATCGTAAAATTAAATTAAGTCAAATCATAAGTTACTCAACTCGAAACTCTCCACTTTCTTATTGTCCTGTCATCCGCTCCCGATACCAACCATCTATTATTCAACACTCAATGCTATAGACCATATTGATCCTGTATGCCCTTATAAAGTCTATATACACTCACCCTTATCAAAGTTCCAAATCTTGATTGTTCTGTCATCAGAACCAGAAAATATAACACTTGAATCAACACTTAACTGAATACTTGATACATAACTTGAGTGACCTTGAAGAGTACGAATACACTAACCAGAAGAGAAGTCCCATATCTTAATAGTACTGTCATCCGAGCCTGATATTATATACCTATTATTCTTAGACACTATCACCGATAAAACTGAGTCTGAATGCCCAGTAAGATTTCGCAAAAGCTGACCAGTCTAGAAATCCCAAATTTTTATAGTTGTATCATCGGATCCCGATATAATATATCTAGAGTCATAGGAGATTACTACCGATATAACTGTATTAGTATGCTCAGACAAAGTTCTTTGGAGAGCACCATTGAGGAAATTTCAGATCTTTATGGTTGCATCGTAAGATCCTGATATAATATAGCTAGAGTCATAGGAGATTACTACCGATCAAATTCAGTCAGTATGCCCCGTTATAGTTCTTATGAGAGAACCAGTCTATGAATTTCAGATCTTGATCGTGTTATCAGCAGATCCTGATACGATATAGCTAGAGTCTGAGGAGATTACTACCGAGTTAACTGAGGAAGTATGTCCTGTTATAGTTCTTATGAGAGTACCTGTCTGGAAATTCCAGATCTTTATCGAATATTCAGGAGTTCCTGAACCTGATACAATTCAATTCAGGTCACTTGATATGGCTACCGATAACACAGCTGAAGTGTCAGTAAGGACTTAGTCTAAAAAAATATTAAAGACAATACCTTTACTTTGGTCATAACTGATCTTGTTTATTAACTTTTAGTAGCATAAATTAGGCAGAATTTCATACTTAAAATGAAGTAGAGATTATTTTCCCTAGAAATGTGGCTTCTCGCTCTTAAGAGTTTTCTTAAAAAGAATAATTTTAGTAAATTGCTTTTCTTTTTTCTCCGTTTCTTTTCTCTCCATATTCAATTTTTATAACTTACTTCAATAAATATTTAATTAAAATAACTCAATAAATTTTACTTACTTAATTTCAATAAAATTAAACAATTAAATTATTTATTAAACATATTTATAAATATCTTCTAAAAAATTGATTTTTTCTATTTTTGTCTTAAAACAAGACAATATAATAAAACTAATAGTGTATAAACTTTTAAGATTTTAATTATTTTATATTCTTTTTACTTTTAAATAAAAGGATAAGTTATTATTTCAAAAGTTTATAACGAAGAATTTGTATCCTTATTATAATAACTTTAATATGTATTTATTATTATTAACTTATTTGTGCTTAAAATAAAAGACTCTTAATAAGAAAACCTTATTTCGTTGTAGATCTTTTAAATGATAAATAAAGTATTACAATTCTTTAAATCTACTGTTATTAATTATTATTTTTCACTTACATTTAATCAAAAAAAATTATTTCTTTAAGCTATTTACTAATTAAAAAAAAGTAAATAAAGTAAGTTTCTTATTAATTAGTTTGAATAAATATTAAAAAACATCAAATTATTTAAAACAAAGCATTTTTAGAATTTATAAGATAAACTCTTTTAATCGTCCACTTTCTTACTACTATTTAATTAAAACTTTTTATTTATAAAGGTCTCTCTTATAATAATAAACTAATATAATTTATTATAATGTTAATTCTAAGCAAAATATATAATGTAATAAATATAAGTAGTAGAAAGTAAATATTTAAACTAGCTATAAATGGTGTATCACTAATTTTATCTTACAATTATTAAATAGTAATATTTAATTTTATTATTAAAATA